>CATIWC010001897.1:0-362500 GCA_948472305.1 Vicia faba
ATATATATATATATATATATATATATATATATATATATATATATATATATATATATATATATATATATATATATATATATATATATATATGTTAGGGTTTAATTGAATGCATACAAAGACTCAAATACCTTCCTCACTCAATTATTCTAACTGAAGATGAAAGCAAAATTAAACATTAAAATGCAAAACAAATATTCAGAATAAAAAATACGATAAAGAAAGAATCAGAGCAAATAACAATTAAACACGCGTTTGATCAAAAAATAAAAATTAATATATCAACGAGATTTACGTGCGAAGAAGTTTAATAAAACAGTCCAGAAAAGTTCAAAAATGTAAATAAAATATCCAGATAAATAGGCTCTGACAGGTAAAAATGCGATTGTAAACAACTTAAAAAAAAAAAAAACGAGCACAAGAAAATGACCTACGCGAAGCGTAGTTTCATAAAACAATCAGGTAAAAATCAAAACTTGAAATATTTTCCCCGCTAATTTTATGCATAATGTCGAAACGCTTTTACTTGTTTGCCTGTAGAATCGAAATTTTATTCCGATGACCTTAGGTTTATTTGAAAAAGATGCATGAGGTGATGAAAATGCATGAAAAGCAATTAACTCAATTTTTTATTTTAAAACTGAAAGTAATGTTGACTGAATGTTGACTTTTGACTAACTAATGCATATGCTTTTGATGAATGAATAACTTGGGGTAAAATTATGGTATAATGACATATTCACTTATTTTCTTCATTAAAAACCATCTTCGTCATCCTTTGATACAATTTCCTTATGTTTTTCAAACCAAAAGGAATTATATTGTATTGTTAGCTTTCCTATTCGATCACGAAAGCAACCCTCCCTTTGTCTGATTCATACGGCGGTATCTCATTGTAGCTAGAATATGAATCCATGAAAGGCATGAGCTTATACATAGACGAATTTTCAACCAACTTATCTATACTCGAGAGAAGATATGAGTCCTTAGGGAATTCCTTATTCAGATAGGTGTAGTCAACATATACTCTCCATTTCGCTATTGCTTTCTTGACCAACACTACGTTGGAAAACCACTTAGTGTGTTTTACTTCAAAGATGAAATAAATGTATAGCAACCCTTGGATAGTTTTTTCGCTACCAACATTTTCTCTGGGGATTAATGCCTACGTCTTTGTGACACATATGATATATAGGGATCAGTGTTTAGTTGGTGATACTCCAGGCTAGAATATATCTTCTACATCTCATGGGGAGATATTCCGAAGAGATAGGAGTTGGATCTCAAACATCTTATTAATCCTTCTTTTATATCAGAGGGTAGGTTGGCTGCTTTTATCTATTGACTTCATCAGATTATCGTCCATTTGAAGGATCTAGAATTCTTCGTATGGGACCATCCTTAGGATCTTCTCTTTGGTCCTGGTCAAGTCCTAACTTGTCTCCTAAGGAGAGTTCTTCATCACGGGTATCAAGGTCAGCTACGTTTGAAGCTCCCCTATCCTCCCCGGTACTTTCTTTGGGGAAGATGGCAACAACTACAAACTTATTTAGTATCGCTTCTTATATCTGTCGAGCACCATGGAGCTTGAATTTGACTACAACTGGTGTGCCAGAGTCATCATGGTATTCAACTTCATATGCACAGGAGAAGTTATTGTTGGAGTAAACCCAAATAGTCAATCAATATTGGTTGTATTTACTTTTGTATCATGACCTTGATATAAATATTCGTTAATATATATATATATATATATATATATATATATATATATATATATATATATATATATATATATATATATATATATATATATATATATATATATATATATATATATATATATATATATATATATATATATATATATATATATATATATATATATATATATATATATATATATATATATATATATATATATACACACACTTGTTAGGCATTGTATTTATCATGTTATTTGTATATAACTTAATAAAGTTCTTAGAATAAATAATATGAGTCATAATTATACTAAATTGAACCATCATGAGAATACTACTTAGTATGTTATTTAAGTGTCATAAGTTATTCTCATAAAGATAGTGGTGTATATCATCCTTTAACCTGAAAATTACTATGTATCCTAGATGTTAAGTCAAGTATTTTATTTCCAATCAAACATTATCCGTAACAGGATTACCATAAGGATGGTTGATGGATACTTTACAAATCATGCTGAGGGACATGAGTGACCTAGATAGGATTTTTCCATCCTACATATACAAGAGTAATATCTATAGACCCCTTAATTGAATATGATAATAAAATGCATGGGTGTGCTCAAATAATTCAATATGAAATGTTGAGCTTATTTATTATTATTATCAAGTATACTCTAGGATCAAGGAATATAATTTTGTACTATATAAGGGTGACACGTTCTATGTCTTATATTCAATATAGATATAAGGGAAAAAGAGTAATGATACACATGATCATTGTGATCGCGACTTTAAGAGTCTATCAGAATTACTGACTGCAAGTGCACAGTCTAATCGCATAGTTTTAAAAGATATCGAACCCACATGGACTGATAATAAACTAATGCTATCTAATGTTACTATGTAAATCTAAGGTTGATGATTAATCTTTTTGAGAAAAATGAGAAATAAATTCAAATTTAATAACATGTTCAATTATGGAACACCGGTATGCAACTCGTCAAACTTTAGAGATTCAATAAATTATTGGCATGGTTTTAAAAGTGAAAATACTTCTCAGTATAAAATACCGACTTAAAAGCTTTCATCTCACACTCCCGTGTTATTGATTATGAATATACTCCTAGACCAAAATGCTTTGCTCTCACTGTCTCATTTGAAATTTAAAAGTACTTATTGAAAACTAGTAAAATCTAATCAATCCTAAAGTGCTCTCACTGTGATTAGAATTAATGTCTAGTTTCTATTATCCAATTAAAATCTCAAACTCTCGCTTTATTGACCATAACCTTTGTTTGGTTTTTACTCTCGTACAAAATTGTTTTAATTAGAATTAGAAAATAGACCATAAAAATAGTTTGTAAATATTAACGCTAATAAATTGCCAAACCCCGTCCGTGAGACTACTTTTACATACCGGTATCAAGGGATTTAGCCAAACATAGTTTAGAATACAAACATGCTATAATAGTAGTTAAACATAAAACTAAACATGATTTCTAAGAATAAAGATAATAAAAACTAAATTGAAACCTAGAAGTAAAAACTGAATGGAATAATTGGAATTGATAAACTAGAACTTCAAGTCTACAATCCTCCACAGGTGCCGGCAGGATTTTCTATTCCGAAATACAAAATGAATATGAAAAATTAAACCTAAGACTAGATTTGTGATAGTCCCCCGATGTGTAAGTCTATCACTTTCAATGGTGAGTTTTCTGCTTAAAAATCTAACAATAATAATACTCTGCTTCAAGAAAAAAATGGTGGTCCTTTTCAACTACGAAGAACTGCCCTTTTATAACCCTTTGCTAGATTCTCGTAACGTACGTGGAGAAAAATTAGTGACTTTCTGCTTCATGGAAAAATGTTTGGAAAACTAAGCTCATGGACAAATATCAGGGACTCGTTGCCTTATGGATTACTGGCGTGGAGAAGGCCCCAAAAATACAATACGTGGATGGCATATTTGAGTTGTGGCGAGGGACACACCACCTGTGGCGAGGGCCACAGGTTTTAAATGTGTTTTTCCTGCACTTTTTCATAATTTCTTCAATTCTTCTCAATGTCTTGGCCATTTCCCGCTCTTTTACTCATGGAATCTTTGTGTTAGCATGTACCTGAAATGAAATAGAAATATCGGCATAAAGTGACATAAATAAATGAAAACGGTAATAAAATTCATGTGAGTCGAGTCGAATATATATATTGTAATTTCACGTTATCAAACTCCTCTACACTTGAACCTTTACTTTCCCTCAAGAAAATAACTAGTGTGATAATTCAATCAAACATGGGCTTGACACAAATACACGACAAAACACAAATCATACGCGGTTGTGAGGAATTTTGTTAAATAGATAGATACTCAATGTCAACACTAAGGATACCGTAATGACACGAAACCACATAACGCGATAAAAAATACCACCCTATGCAAACCAGCCTGAATCATTCTATTATAACTCAACCTATTTCTTTTGTTTTATTTCACCCACTTTCATTCGAGCGTAATCACATTAAGCCCTTTATCTGTACAAGCACATAGTAGGGGAGTCGGTTAGTGATTCCGATCCTTAAGCACGGGGTTCTGGTACATAAGTTAGGTAACCCCTTTTATTTACCCAATTGCAAGTTGCGAGGGATCAGACCGTAGTTCGCCCTACCAAGTTCAGCACCAGATACCTCTGAACCGACTGACAACAGGTTGCTTATTAAATTTTTGTAGGTTCCAAAACTGTTGGATTAAGTGACCGGGTGAGAGTCTTCTAACTTAATAGGTGTATTCCATATTTTTAATTATATTATGGAAAAACAAATTTAGAATTTCTTTGGGATCATTCATTTATATTCATCGACTCCATACATAGTTTATGCTTAAGATGGTTCCGACTGCTAATATAAACTACTTGGGGATAATTTAAAACTTAAACTTAAGGTCTCGACATAATAGGTACTCAAATTGATCATGCATAATTAGGGAGTTTAGGGTGTCAAAAACATTATCGGTTTTGTTGAATCTTTCTCAAATCGTTCTAACATAGCCTAAGTGCATTGCAACCTATATATTCTTAAAGTGTCGTGTCATGCATCAAACCAACAAACAAATTTTATAGCTCAAGAAAATGGGGAAATCAATTAATAGCGGAAACTACGCTTAAAGATTCAACAACACATGAATTTTGACTCATCTAACACTAAAGGATTAACAAAGGAAAAGAATAATAATTTAAAACTACCTAGAAAGAAATAAATAAAAGTAGTAAAGCTTTCTCCCTCACACTTAAATCGAACATTTTCCCTAATGTTTCAAAATAAGGTGAAAAAAAAGGTATAACCTGGAATGTCTGCTACTGGTGGCCATGGCCACGTGCTCGTCCATGCCCACCATTACCAGTCTGGTGAGGTGGCATACCCACATGATGATTGTATTCCTACAAGCCCTTCACACGTACTGTCATAGCTTCCATCTCGTCAATCATGCCAGACATTTTTTGTTCATTCTTGTCACCTTAGTCACACTGATCATTTTGAATCTGCTGAATGATTCGCATCATCTCAGTTTGTTGATTTTATATATCTTGAAGCATTTGGTTGCTGTAATACGGTGGGAGAACTGACTTGGGTGTTTTGCGTTTGATCGCGATTGTTACAGATAGAAAGAGTCGGCACCGACTTTTCTTTTATCCAATAAGGAAAGGTTGAAAAGAACAGAAAAGACCTTTTGAGATTATTTCTTAAGTTCGGGGGGTAGGTTATGAAAAGGGAAGGTGTTAGCAACCTTTTCATCCATAGTTACCTACGAGATCTTAGTTGCTTTCTAGATCACTTGCTTTTGTTTGAAAATGTGTTTGTGGTGTGGATTTTGAAAGTATTTTGAAAAGTGTTTTTTGTAATGGTTCTCGTTTCTATAAGAACGCGTACACAAGTTGTTTTGAAAATAGTTCAAAGAGGTGTTTGTGGAATGTGTTTTTGAAAGTGATTTTGAAAAGTGTCTTTATAATGGTTCTCATTTCTATAAGAACGCATACAAAGTGTTTTGTCTTTTTTAAATGTTTCAAAATGAAAGTGTGTGTGTATAAAATGTTTTTGTTGTGAGCAAGCGAGCAAATAGGAGCATCCTACCTACTCATAAGGTCTCAATATTCTTTTCCTCCTCCTTTAGATGTTTCTATCTTACCATTGATTTGGTAAGAAGCCCCATCATTGGATGTGAAGGGACGGGCGTGGGACGTTTGTATAGTCATTGAAGGTAACCTATGGGACGTTTTAGCAATGTTGTTTAGGGACTAGATCGTTTACCAAAGGCAACATTGAGGGTCATCGAGGGAATACGATCTTTTATCGAGGGTCTTTGCTAAAACACCCATATTCGAGGGACATGACTATTTTTCCTAGGAAACAAGTGAGATCACCCTAGGGGTGCAAGTGTGTGAATAGTGCATTTGATTGCATGCATTTTTTCTTTGAATTTTAGGTTGCCTAGTTGTTGGTTTTATCTTGCCATACATCCTAATCACTAACATTTATATAAAAGTAATAAAAATGCAAAAAATAAATCCTACACTATTACAACCATATTGAATAGCAAGAAAATATAAAGACAAAATAAATTAAATGAAGGAAAATAAGTTTTTTCGATTCAGGCAGCCACACTCTTCGATTTTGCACTTCTTGGCTTCCTTCAATTTGGGCCTGGAGTCAGCAAGGTCATGTCCTTCGATTTCACCCTTTTCATGCTTCTTTTCGATTGGGAGCTGGAAGTCAGCATGACCACCCTTCTGGCTACTTCTTTCGTTTGAGACTTGGCAGTCAGCATGGACATCCTACTGGCTACTTCCTTCGTTTGAGGCCCGGGGTCAACGTGAAATGCGCTCTTTTCCTCAGGCTCCTTGCTGCCTCCTTCGACTGCAGGCATGCTAGGCCCTCAGGTTGAGATTCGAAAGGCTTGGGTACTTAGCCAATCGAAGGGTACAGAGAACCTGTTTTAAACTTTTAAAATGCAACATTCAAGTATAAATTTCAAAAGCTACAGGCCAGGGGTTAGCACAAAATTATTGGGTCTCAAAGTCCAAAGCCTAACTAGTCATAGTTTAGATTTTCAACACATGGGCAGTCAGAATCGAAGGTTAAAACATGGTCAACCTCCCTATATAAAATATCTACATTTTTTCTTTATTGGCATGTGCATATGATATTTAAATGAAATAGTTTCAAGTTTAAAGAGAACTTACCTATTGAAATTCTTAAATCGAAGGAAAATGCAGGTGCCTTCCTTGGTGGTAAATGGAAGTTCGTTGGGGCCTTCCTGAGACTAGTCCAGTTACTACCTTGCTTGAGTAGTCACTAAATTGAAGGAAGGGTATGTGAGTGAATTGAAGGTTACTAGGTAAGGGAGTGAATCAAAAGATTTTTATATTATGGTTAGGGGAGTGGGTCGAAGTTTAGCTCTCTGGTCACTTGGGGAGTGAATCGAAGGATTCACTTAGTGTGCAAAAGGGGCTGAGTTTTTCAAAAGTGTTTGGAATATTTTTTATAAAAAAACGTTGGGAGGTGATTGGGATTTTTTGGAGAATTTCTCACAAGAGTTTTCTTGCAACTATCCAGGGGCCCCTAAGATGTGTGGTGGAGGTTCATAGTTATAGATGACCTTGGCTGAGGTTTTAGGAGGGAAACAAAAAGATTAAACAAAAAGGGCATATTGTTATTGTAGCTTTTGAGGGACAGTGTTTTTATGCCATTTTGGTGCAAGAAATAAGGCAGTGTTGCAGGACTACTGTGCAACAGTTTTGGAGTTTTATGGCCAGTGTATCAGGCCTGAACTTGGCAGCTCATGGGACTTGGTCCGCAAGTACCTTTGGGCATCTCAACCTTTTGTTTTGACCCCCTGGCCCTATCCTTCGACCAGACTCCTCAATAACATTTCTTTTTTCAAATCAAAGTGTCCTTCGAATGGCTCATGTGGATATCCTTTGAAGGGGCCCAAATAAGTGTCTTTCGACCAGGACTTTTGTGGGTTCCTTCAAATGGTCCAAATACATGCTCCTGGAGCGGATCAACAAAACATGTCATTTGATTGGGACATCCAGGCATGTCTAGAAAGTCCTTCGAATGTGCCATCATGGTACTTCTTTCACACGAGACAATGGCATAGTGTAGAGTTTATGTGTTGAAGCAAGCTATTTCCAAGGGAGATACTTCCCACTCAAACTTTCCTGCAAGGGGTTATATGGCCAAACGAAAGGGTGTATGTATGGGGGTCCCTGCTTTGTGACTTCATGCAAACATACAAAAGATATTTGTTCAAACGAAGGCTTGCATGAAGGGAATCACATGCCCAAACAAAAGGTGTAACCAAAAACTTGTACTGAAGGATTGGCACACCCCAAATGAAGAATGCATGCAGAGGATAAGGGCACAATCGAATCTTGCAACAAAGGAGGGCCACATGCCCCAAACGAAGGAGGACTGCAGGAGGCAAAATATGTAATCAAAAGAGACCAGAAGAGAGGCTTTTGCCTCATGAATCGAAGGACATCATTAGGAGGCTTTTTGCCTTGTGAATTGAAGCTAGTTGAAGATAAGTGTTCCCCTGTCGAAGCTTGCAACAAGTTTTTTCAAAGGGTGACTTTTGCCTTGTGCATGCTAGCATGGTGGGGAATTATGCCTTATAAATCTTGGCTAACATGCAGGAAAGAGGCTATATGTCCAAATGAAATATTTTCACGAAGAGAATAAAATGTTCAAACAAAGTCCAGTGTCAAACGAAGCAGGAAATGAACTTGCCCAAATGAAGTCCAATGCCCCAACGAAGCAGGAAATGAACTTGCCTAAAAGGATTCCAGCACCCAAACAAAGGGTGCAACCAAAGCTTACATCGAAGGAGCCAAAGTGCCCAATCGAAGGACATAAAATTGAAGAGAACTTGTTTTTCCTTCAATTTTGTCAAAAATAATATTTTCATCTGTTTTGCCCTTTTTAGAAATTTCCTCTTTAATCTTGATGCTGAGAATCCAATTGTATTTGTGTAAGGTTGAATTTTGGGAACCCTTGTGAGAAATGCCTTGAGAAATGAGAGGGCAAATTTTGGGGTAAAACAGTTGCAATGGGCTTCTAATGCGCTATGTTCCCTCATTTAAGCAAGAATGTCATCAAGAGTGGAAGATGAGCTTTCATTCCTTCTTTTGGGTCGGCATTTGGATGATGTACCTGCAACATTTTCAAAAGAAGCATGTGTGGTGTGTGCTTTGGGGTCAGCATCTGGATGATGTACCTGTAACATTTTAGGAAGAAGCATGTGTGGTGTGTGGTGTGTATAAGTATTAGGAGTAATTTTCTCCATCTCATCCAACTCATCGTCAGTCTGACCACCTTGTTCATCTTGTGCAGGAAGAAGGTTAGGCTCAGGGGCGGTCAAATCATAAAGGTAATTATCCAAACTTTTCTCATCAGTACGAGTGTGGCATGACAAAATAATGCTCTTAACCTCATTTTTTCTAAACATCAAATTATATTTTCCATCAATCCTAGCCTTGACCATATGTGCAGACCGACATAGATCAATGTCAAGAAAAACTGCTAGTATTTGTTGTATTGTTGCAATTTCAGTGCTCAGGCCTAATGCAAGTGATATGGAGGTAACTATTCCTCCAATACAAAAAGGGTTGGACCCTATTGCACAAATATATTGTATATGTGTCAACAGGAAAGGGGTTGAATTAACTCATTGGTGTGAAAATATGGCATACATAAAAAATAGCTCTTTTGAATTCATCTTGCCATTATTTATCCGGCCAAAAATTGTACTTCACAGAACATAGTGAAAATACCGTAAGGCCAGATTATGAACGTGTGAGGCTTTAAGTCCCTCCTAATCAAGAGTCACCTCACCTGATAATTGTTCCCAAAGGCCAAATGCTTCTTCCTGCCACTCTAACTCATAAGAAGCTTATAGGTGATACCTTCTCCATTGGGTAAATGCAGAAAATCACCAAGAGTGTCTTGGATCAAAGACTATTACTTATTTAACATTCTAAACTTGACAATTCTGGTAAAATATTTTTCGATAGGACGTGTATCGTAAATGAAAGAACTCAAAAACTCCAAAGTAAGTGGTTCATAAGTGGGATAGTTCAAAGTACACAGGTGACTCAGATTTAAACTATCTAGCATCCTGTAGCGGTGAAAATCGGAGATCGAGCTATTAATTAACTCGACTTGCAAAAGTAAGAGTCGCCACCGCGCTTTATTATTTCAAAGGGGAAAGGGAAAAGAGCGAAATAAAACCGTAAAACATGGAATGTAAAATAATACTTAAAAGTAATGAAAATATAATGCGTTTTTGAAAGAGATCGAGAGTTCGGGGGTTGATTATGAAATGGGAAGGTATTAGCACCCAATGCATCCGCGGTACTCTGCAGGAACCTTTTGAAATATCTGTTTTTGGTTAAAATTGTTTGTTATATACAAGGGTGTATTTATCTACAACTATGTTTGCTTAAGGGGAAAGAAATGAGTTTTTATTATTGCGTTCGTGAGGGTTTCGCGACCCTTTGCCTACGTATCCAATGAAGGAATCAAAACACCGTAGTTCCTTTAGAAAACAAAGTTGATTTGTTTGTGTTTTTTAGTGGGCGACATTAACGCACGCATTCTAGAAATAGGCACGGCCATTATCACGGTAGAACGGAGGTAACATGCCCTTGGGGGGAGTTTTGATTTGTTGAGTGTTTTTGCGTGTTTTAAAGTATATTCAAGTAATGATTAAAGAGTGTTTTTGGATTTTTTGGTTTGTTTACTTGTTGATTTTATCTTGACATGCACGCCTAATTACTAGCATTTGTACAAAGTAAATAAAATGCAGAAAGATAAAATCCTACGCTATTACAATCGTATCAAAAGGCATAAAAAATATGAAGAAAAAAATAAGATAAAAGTAAGAAAGAATGAGTGTCTTTCGACCCAGGAAGTAGCAGCCTTCGATTTGCATTCTATTGGCCTCCTTCGATTGGGGCTGGCAACAACAAAGTCACGTATTTCGATTAGGCTTTGGCAGGGGAGAGGTCTTGTCCTTCATTATGCAAAGGCAGCAGCAAGTTGTATCCTTTGATTGGGACTGGAATCTGTGTATGGCGAAGTCTGCCTTGTTGCCTTGTTGTCTTCTTCGACTGGGCCAGTGATATCAGTGTGAGCGTGTCTCTGGCTGGGCCTGGAAGTCAGTGTGTGGCGAAGCCTTCTGGTTCTGCCTCCTGGTTGTCTCTTTCGTTCGACCTGGAAAAAGAGGGTAGAAGCTAGAAGCTTCGTTTCCTATTTCCCGTTTCCTGTTTCTTTCATTTAAAGCATTAAATGGAAACATGGCCTGAGGCCATGCTAGTATTTATCTTTCAAACAGTTTAATGATTAAAGCTAGTTCAGGTAAACAGAAAGCAAAACGAAAGGGTTAACTTTTAAAAACCTGTTAACAGGGTGGAAACGAAAGGAACAATGGTACATACATGTTTGAAACAAACAAAAAGATTATTTACATGTTATGGCATGAAATGAAAAGTTCAAGGGTAAGAGTGACTTACCTTGATGGAGGCTTTGAATGTGTGTGGGACCTTGAGTGGAGGCCCAGGGTTCTGGATTTGAAAGAGAGGGCCAACAGTTACGCTGGGAATGCTGGATTCGAAGGAAGGAAAGAAACAAGTCTTATGTTTCTTTTCAATCTGGATTCGAAGGATACTGAAGAGTATTTGTTCTTCAGAATCGAAGGAAGTAAGTATGTGATTCTGGGTTTTTTTCTCACAAGTGTTGAAGGGACTTGAGAGATTTTTTGTGTTTGAGAAAATTTGGGGGATTCGTTCCTCTGGTCCAAAGATCCTCCCTTAAACATGTGTTGGAGCCTCTTATTTATAGGCAAAGTGGCTGAAGCTTTTTGAGGGAAAACAAAATAATTTGAACAATTTGGGTAAACTGCTCTTTGCAGCCTTCGAGGGACAGTGCTTTATTGCCATTTTGGTGCAAGAATGGGGCAGTGCAGGACTGCTGTGCAGCAGTTTTGGAGTTTTATGGCCAGTGTACCATGTTTGAACTTGGCAGCAAGCATCTTTGAATATTTTATCCTTTCATTTTGACCCTCCTTCGACCAGATTCTTCTTCCAACACATTGTTTGACTTTCCTCCAACAAGTGTCCTTCGAACGAATCATCTTTGTGCATCATTTGAAGGGGCCAAATGTGTGCTTCGAATGGACTAGTAAGGCGTACTGTTGTACCCCAAAATTTGCCCTCGCATTTTTCCATAAGAAATCACAGCTTCAGACGTTTCCTGATTTTTCAAACTGGCTCAAGAATCGGTCAAACATACTTTTCTTGTCGGTCAGATAAAATTAGGGTTTTCGTGGCTTTGGAGCAGTTCATACAGTTTGCTTAGGTTTTGTTTGATTTTAGCTCAAGTTTTGATCAGGCGGACGCTTCTTTGGCTTTTAATCAAGAACTAGGGTTTTGTGCGCGTATTTCTCAGAAAGATTTATCTTTACAGTTTCTTTTCAGTTTACTCTGAAATTTGGATTGAGACGTTTGAATCAAGAAAACTGTAGATTGTTGTTTAAACAGTAAAGGATAAAGAATTTGATTTGAGATGAGATAAAAGTGGAGGCGTTTAAATTAAGAATCTACAGTGATTGATTTGATCAGTAAAAGGATAAATATCTGGATATTGGTTTTATTAACTGTGCATCGGATGTTTGAAGCGCCAGGTTTATTACTGATTCGATGATAAGGCCACAGTGTTGTTAATTATTTTTTTTTAAAGTCAGGATAATTGGATACTTCCAGTTATTTTAATTTTAAGAAATTCGAATAATTAAATGAACATTGAATTAAAAGAAGAATTAATTGATCAAGTTGGATTTTTTATTTATCTTCAGTTATTCGTTACAATTATTATTTGAATACAATATTTTACTAAGTATTCTAATGATGATTACAATAATTGAAAGGGAATAAAAAGATTTGATTGGTCAATAAAAGGACTTTTATTTATCTTTAAATTATTTGTATAATTTTTATTGTTTACAGAAATGTTTACAATAATGATATTACAGTAATTTAAATTTAAATAAAACTATCCTAATTTTTCTAAGTTTCCTAATCTTCATCTTCTATCCAATGCTCCCTTGATGTTTTTTTATTTTACCTGCAAAGAATAAGAAAAGAGGAAAAAGTCAAAGCAGAGAAAAAATAAATAGTTAAAGCAGACAGATAAAAAAGTTTCATCATTAAAAACAAATGGCCGGAATCAGTTTTACCCTCTTTGCAAATCACGGGATTTCTCCCGGTTCACAAAGAAGGATGGAAGGCTTGCAATGAAACATGAATGCACAAAGTTATGAGTTTTGCACAAATTCAAAATTCTTAAGCCAACTGCATAGTTCAAAACAAACAGCATATGCAAGTTTAAGTCCAAAAGCAAACTAAGTCCAAAGTCAACAAGCTGCCAAAAGATATCTCAAGATACCAAAGTACCATCAATGCTGTCAAGAAGCACAAAGTATGAAAAAGAGATATGCAAATAGGCAGAGAAAGAGTAGATTGCAAGCTAATTCCATCTCATCATTTTCAACCATTTGTTTTTTCGGAAAAAAGACAAATATAAACAATATTGAATGTTTAAAATCTGTCAAGAGAGGGTAAGAGAGAGGAAAGCGGATTATGTTACAGCAGGCTGAAGGCTAAAAGAGGCATGTATCAGAGCTGTTCAGAAGTAGACAGAACATATGCAGCAGAGGTAATCACAAAGAATGAAATTCTCAAACCTTGCAAACCTGCCCACCAACTTGACCAAGAAAAGATATCAAATCTGGAAGCATTCAAAATCATAGGCGCCTAAAAGCCTAAACATATATGAAAGACAACACAGTCCAGGGGGGGGGGGAAACCAAAAAAAACTGTCTAAGTCTCAACAACCAGCAAACCTGTAAGTTCACATAAACCCTCAAACCTGAAACCTTTTCCTGAAGTAACCAAGCTCCTAACCTGGGAACAAAGGCCTAAACCTGCCTAAAACCAAGTCCATGAAACCATAAGCAGAATCCAAACAAAACTCCCAAGGCCATAAACCTGTCAAACTTAACCATCAAGAAACCTGCTGAAGCAAAACATTAAACCTACAACCTGCTGTCCAACTAAAGCCTAAAACCAGCATAAGCCTGAAGCCTGAAGCAAAAACCTAAAGACCTTGCAAGTTTCAAACAACTGCAGCATAAACCTAAAGCCAGTAAAACCAAACTCAAACAATGGTTAGCCTAAATCAAAACCTGCAAGCTTAAACCAGTAAATCCATCAACCAACAAGCTTAAACCTGTACCAACCAACAAGCTTAAACCTGTACCAGCCATCAAGCCTGAAGCCTGAAGTTCACAGTAGGAGCTCCAAATTGACAGAAATTTACGCGTTCAAGCAAACAAATCAAAGCCCTCAGAACCTAGGGTTCATCATTGGGCTAACAAACCAAATCATACAGCATCAAGCAAAGCAAGCTAGGCAACACAAGCCCTCAGAACCTAGGGTTCATCACTGGGCGAAAAACCATCAAAGACAAGCATAACAACAGAAGGCACCAAAGGTAGCAAGAAGAAAGAAGATAAAGAAGCAAACAGAAACAAGAGGCCAGGCATCAAGGCAACAAAGCAAGAAAAAGAAAGGAAGTCGTACAAAGGTTCTCAAGTGTCATCATCAAACCTAAGGGGCCAAAGAATACACAAACCAGGAATCCAGTCAAGCGAGCTCTCATCGCGCGTTTCCCCGCCGGCAAGCCGCCCAAACGCCTCCTAATCTCCTCCTCCAACGAAGGTAATATATTTTGTCCTTCTCTTCACACCTCAAACAAAAAACGCGTATGATCAGAATCAATGACGAGGCTTAATAAAAATCAGAACATAAAACTAAACATGTAAGACCTCTAAGGTTCGAAACCCTGAATGTATTAAAACAGAACTATCACCTTTTAGTCTCGTTGGACCGAAGAGGGAGAGGAGGTGATGATGGCGTTGGTGGCTTGGGCGAAGGCAAAGCTCAGAGGCGGAGGCGAACGAAAGATGAAGATGAAGCGATAACGATGAGCAGCGGCGCTGTAACCCTAAACCTTTCACCCAACTGAACACAAAACTCACAACCCTAAAAAACATTTACAAACAAATGGGCCTCAACCCTCTTCATTTCCCTCAAGCCCATTAAACGTGTTTCAACTGATACACCCCCTTCTTTGGCTTCTGTTTCATATTTTGTTTGGGCCAAGTGTCCCCCTTTTAGCCCATTCCCTTTTACATAAAAAACTAACCATTTTTTATCATTATATTTTTTCTTTTATAAGTTCAAATTAACATGATTTTGTTTGTAAATAAAAGCAATGTAATAATCATTTTATACACCATTTGAAAACAATATTTTTTTTAAATAAAATAACATCTTTTTTTTTATATATATATATAAGATATTATTAAAATACACCAAAACATTCATCTCTTTTTTTTAACTTGAAACATTTTCTAAATCTTAAAACTTTTCTTTTCTTAAAATAATTTGTACATAATACAAAAACATTAATACTAAAAAATACATAAAAGAATAGAATTTAAATATATTTTCCTTTCTTTAATTAAATTTTCTTACTTTGTACATATTAAACGGAAAATATAAAAATACAAATTTAACAAAAGCATAAAAAAGAATAAATAAACAATACTTAATTTATTAAATTCACATTTCTCATCTTGTAAATAAATTACACTTACACTTACACCTACACAATACACTTTACATTTGATGCATTATACATTTTCTATTCTTACACTTTGCTATACATTGATTATATTTGATCGCGATTCGATTTGGTTGTAATTATTTAAGTCTCATCCCCCTTTGTTAAAATTTGTACCCCCACTCCCGGATACTATTTGTAATAGCGTAGACTTTAAAATTCCTGCAATTTACCGCTTTCGAATTATACCATGATTAGACCTAGGGTTTGTATGTACATAAAATCGAACGCTAGATAACCTAATACAAAACAAATGCATGAAATCAATACACAATCAAACTTGCACCCCCTAGGGTAATCCCACATGTTGCCTTCCAAAATGGGCCATGCTTGCACGTCGAGTTTCTTTGGTAAAACAATTCAAATGATCATAAGTCCCTCGATGACGCTTTCGAAAGTCGCCTAAAACGGAATGATCAAGTCCCTTCAAGCAAATTGCCAAAGACACTTGGCACCATTGCATTCATGGTCCATACGATGACCCGCGCCTGTCCCGATCGCATCCTAAACGCAAGATTGTCCACCAAATTCAATGGCGGAACAAAATTGTTAAAAAGGGGTTGAAAACATAGAGAAAACCTTTGAGTACAATAGGGGTAGACAAAACTCTTAGTTACTTGAGATCAACTTGCAAAAAACACTTGCCTCCTTTTCAAAAAACCACACCTCACAAACACTTTCAAAACAAACTCTCCAAAAACATTTTGAAACATCTTTTCGAAAAGATACACACTGTTGTATATACTCAAACACGAGTCATTACAATGGTTGCCGAAACAAAGGCGTCTATTTCAAAAACATTTTCAAAACACACACATACACCACAATTTCAAGCAATCAAAAATCAAGACAAGTGATCTAAAACCAAGTAACTAAGAGCCCATGGATAACCATGGATGAAAAGGGTGCTAATACCTTCCCTTTTCATAATCTACCCCCCAAACCCACGAAACATCTCAAAAGGTTTTTCCTGTGCTTTTTAACCTTTCCTTTAGGATAAAATAAAAAGTCGGTGGCGACTCTTGCTAAACCGAACAAGTGCGAATATAAACGCAAAACTCAAGTCAGTTCTCCCACCGTATTACACGTACCCTTCGACGGGGACTCATATGTATGCCCCTCAAGTCCACCACTATATGTCTTTTGAGGGGGCCATCAACCATGTGTTGGAGTTTGTCAAGGATGGGAATGCAGCATACTAAAGAGAAATGTTGTCCAGTCGAAGCTAGTACAAACATAGTCGAAGCCTGCATGGAGGAGGTCTAAACTTTGTGACTCCAAGCAAGCACACAAAAAGTTCAATGCTCAAACAAATACTTGCACGAAGGGAGCCACATGCCCAAACTAAATCTTGGATCGAAACACATATATTGCCCAATCGAAAGCATGTGTTCGAAGGAAGCAATGTTGCCCAATCGAAGCATGTGGATCGAAACAAACATATTGCCCAATCGAAAGCCCGTGTTCGAAGGAAGCAATGTTTTCCAATCGAAGTCTGTTTGCAGGCAGTAAACTTGTCCAGTCGAAGCAGGCTTGCAGGCAGTAAACTTGTCCAGTCGAAGCAGGCTTGCAGGAAGTAAAATTGTCCAGTCGAAGCAGGCTTGCAGGCAGTAAACTTATCCAGTCGAAGCAGGCTTGCAGGCAGTAAACTTGTCCAGTCGAAGCAGGCTGAATCGAAGGAGACCTGTCAGCACATGAAATCAAAGAAACAAAAAACACACATTTCGTGCTTGATTAGAAGTTAGTGATACATAGGCTAAGAATGTTCAAAACACTTGACAATTTCTGCATAATCAAAGCTCGAAGGTGAGAGGTTAAAACCAACTGTATTTAGTGACCTTGACTTTTGTATAAAAATGCAAAAATAAAAATGGGATCTTAGGTCAAAAATTGGGGTATGACAGCTGCCCCTATTTAAGTTTCTTCTATCTGGAGATATGAAGATTGGGATCTTTATTTTGACGAGATTGAAGGAACTTAAATATAGAATACACAATTTTTGGCCTTAAGATACCGCAATTATGTTTATGATATGATATGAATGTAATATTTTGAATTTAATGAGGAATGATGCCGTATGAGACAAACTACTACTGGAGAAACCAAGCACAGTAATCACATAGGGGAAGAGATTATAACTCAACTGGGGAAACAAGAGTCATAGGCTTCAAATGAGAGACTCTTGAATGATTTACATCAGTATTGAGACTGGAAAAAAATGATTGACATCAGCACTAAGGCTGGCAGATGATGATTGACATCAGCACTGAGACTGGCAAATGATTGGCATTAGTACTGAGACTGGAAAATGATTGAAATCAGTACTGATACTGGAAAATGATTGACATCAATACTGAGACTGGAAAATGATTGGTATCAGTACTGAGACTGGAAAATGAACATTTCTGACTTCTGAATTTTACCAAGATGTCACTTGAAAAGGATAAAATACAAATTTCCCCATGGAACTTTTCCGAAGAGGTGTCATTTGCATTATTGTTGGGGATACACAAGCTGCTCAAATAAAGAGGCCGCCACTTGCTATCTTTCAAAGGTGTCAATGACATACAAGTTTCTCATGAAGAGACCTCCGCTTGTTGTATTTTTTCAAGAGAACAATAACATACAAGTTGCTCATGAAGAGACCGTCGCTTGCTGTTTTCCCTAAGGTATCAATAACATACAAGTTGCTCATGAAGAGACCGCCGCTTGCTATTTTCAAAGGTGTCAATAACATACAAGTTGCTCATGAAGATACCTCCGCTTGCTGTTTTTCAAGAGAACAATAACACACAAGTTGCTCATGAAGAGACCGCCGCTTGCTGTTTTCTCTAAGGTATCAATAACATATAAGTTGCTCATGAAGAGACTGCCGCTTGCTGTTTTTCAAGAGAACAATAACACACAAGTTGCTCATGAAGAGACCGTTACTTGCTGTTTTCTCTAAGGTATCAATAACATACAAGTTGCTCATGAAGAGACTGCCGCTTGCTGTTTTTCAAGAGAACAATAACACACAAGTTGCTCATGAAGAGACCGCCACTTGTTGTTTTTCAAGAGAATAATAACACACAAGTTTCTCATGAAGAGACCGCCGCTTGCTGTTTTTTCAAAGATAACAATAACATGCAAGTTGCTCATGAAGAGACCGCCGCTTGCTGTTTTCTCAAAGGTACCAATAACATACAAGTTGCTCATGAAGAGACCGCCGCTTGCTGTTTTCTCAAAGGTATCAATAACATACAAGTTGCTCATGAAGAGACCGCCGCTTGCTGTTTTCTCTAAGGTATCAATAACATACAAGTTGCTCATGAAGATACTGCTGCTTGCTGTTTTTTCCAAAGGTATCAATAACATACAAGTTGCTCATGAAGAGACCTCCGCTTGCTGTTTTTCAAGAGAACAATAACATAAAAGTTGCTCATGAAGAGACCGTCACTTGCTGTTTTTCAAGAGAACAATAACACACAAGTTGCTCATGAAGAGACCGCCGCTTGCTGTTTCTAGAAGATATTAATAACATACAAGTTGCTCATGAAGAGACCGCCGCTTGTTGCTTTCAAAGGTGACAATAATATACAAGTTGCTTATGAAGAGACCGCCGCTTGTTGTTTTCAAAAAGGCATCCATAAAATATCGTGAAGATATTGCTGGAAGTGAGAACCAATAATTTCATCGGGGATGGACAAACTGCTCATGAAGAGACCGCCATTTGTCATAACATAAAGAAATTCAGAAATAATCAAATTGCTCAAATAAAGAGTCAGTCGCTTGTTGTCCCGTCGATATTCCAGAAGAAGGTTATGATAACACTACTAGGGAATAAAGTTCATCTTCAATGGGGAACCATGAATAAATCCTTCCTGAGGAGACCAAGTATTTACATACGCAAGATCAATGAACTCTTTATCTAGGTTTCACAATCTAGAGAGATCCTTAGGGTATCATTCACAAGAGACAAAGCTCAATCCAGGAATAAACTGGAGATAAAATAGTCAAACAAGACTCCACCCAATGAGGAAACAACTCAAATGGGGATTTATCCTATCCAGAGATGGAAAAGGAAAGCTAAAGCAAGATTCTTCCACGAGAGTTAACTCAGTGGGGAATTAGAAAGGAGGCGCACTTTATGCTTAAGTTGACACTCTATTTGGAAAGAGGAAATACGATAACCAAAGTATACAGATCAAGAACATCAATAAATATCAATGTGTGTGCATGATGCAAGTGTGAATGAGTAAATGAATGTCATGTATATGCTGACAAAACAGATAGAGGAGATAGACAGGAGATGATAAGACATCACAGTACAACTCGACACTCGGCTAATCTCAACAAGATGGGAACATTACTGGAGATAAAAACAAAAGCCATCATTGGAGCAAGTTCCTTTTACAAGGCTTAAATATCTATGTAGGGGAAGATATTTTCAGGTAGAAACCCGAAAGTCCAGTCTTGTATCGCAAACAATCCATTGAAAGGATAACAACACAAACAATGTTTCAGCTGGAAAAAGTCATGCTTAGCTGGAGATACTGGGAACACCACCCTCTGATAATGTGTGCAAAACATATCACATATCTTAACAAATCTGGATTGCCCCTGGGACTAATTTTGGATGCCCCAAGTTTATTGCTGATAAGCTGTGTGATGCACGACAATTCTTACGAATAATTTCACTTAAAATGCCCCAGGCTATATGGTTGATGAGGAGAAATCGTCTCAAGAGGATTTTACAAAAACCTGGCATCCACCATGCTCTAGTGTCTTCAAACTCTTAGAGAGATTCGTCAAATCTTGACGTGATTGCCTCAGATTGACTGTAGTTGGCGCAACAAGGTCTTCAAATTTTTCCCAAAAGAGTAAACAAGTTGGGAAAGCATTAACTGGGAGAAGCAACATGTCTGTGCTTAAGGTCTTTATGTGACATGCCCCTGGATATTATTTTTCTTGAAATGATTCGCCAATTACTCAACAGAGCTTCAGGCCTTAAAAGAATAAACTCATCGCTAGTGCTTATATATGAGCTTCCTTGATATCAAACAAATGTTTTGCAGTTAGAAAAAGTTTATTATGAGAATGAAAATTCTAATGCAACAGTTATGTAAGTCTTAAAGATTTTGAAAAGATATCGCACAAATTTTGCGAGTTAGGGCAGCATTTATTTTTGTATAGAAAAAGAATATGATACCAACATAACTATTTAGAAAACATTCATGGGAGTCAGGAACACCATCTCATTGAAGTATGCTTTCAAAATAACTTTGCTTCAATTAGGACTTTTGAAGGTTGTAACGTGGCCTGGTTCATGGTTTTTAGAAAAAAGATTTTTAAGGCTCGAAATTTATAGGTGCCCACCTATTCTCCGTGATTTTCTCCAACCCTATGTTCAGTTAATTCAACATGAGCGTTCATCTCAAAAGTATTTTGTGACGGTTAAGGAAACGACGAGGCTTTCGGAGTAGAAACCACCCTTATGTCTTTGTGTTTGAAGTCACCAATTTGTTCTTTGCTGAGGACTTTTCTTTGTAGTCCTTTCTTTGGAATTTTTATTTTCCCTAACTTTTGCCTGAACTAATTCTTTTGAATTGATAGTCCAACGGGATGCCTTAATTTTTGCCTAAGTCACTTGTTTTCAAGTTTTTTGACTTAGCGGGCTTTCTCTTTTCTTGATTTTTGACTTTTGAACAAAACTGTGACATTAGCTTGTCTTTACTTGTTGAGAGGATTGTGACTGCCTCGTTTCTTTATGAATGAGGGATAACATTGTGGTTTCACATCTTCTGGATTCATTATACATGAAGGATGGCCCTCGTAGTTTCTCTTAAGAAATATCTTTCTTATGAATTTTGAACACTCAATCAGATTAACTGAAAAACTACCCTGCCCCAGGTTAAAATTTAAGGGTTTTTTCGTATAGAAAAGAAACTCCTACTTCAAGGCTCCAAAGGGGTTAGCAAGGGATTATCTTCCTCATATCTCCGGTGTTTAGGGATTTGAAACAATGCCTGTACATCGTCAGCAAAATTTTATCCAAAAGCATACAACCAGAGATTTTGTTTTTTAGATCATCATCCTCCCTTCAATCTCTGCCTAGGCAAGAGAATGGGCAACAAGTTGGTATCATAATGCAAAAAGAAATTTGAAAACAAATATGAGTGAAACAAATGAATTTCTTCAAGACAGACATATTCATTGTATTAAGATAATCATTCAGATGCAAACAAGTTCTTACATGCAAACAATGTTTTGATAAACAAGAAAAATTACAAAAAGCATGAATAAGTTAATAATCCGGGAAGGCTTTCCATCTAGATTTGTGCTGAAGGAAACCTCTCCTCAACTTTAAGGCCAAAATCAACAAAGATTCACTTATGCTTTAGCAAAGGGGTTGACTTGAATGTTAAGAATGCCGTCTTTAAATGATAAAATACCAACTTTGACCAACTTCTGAACCTCAATCTTCAAAGCAAAGAAACCCTCTAAGTCGTTCCCAGGAGAACCTTGATGAAAGACACAAGTCAAATTGGCTTTGTATTACCAATGCATCTTCTCAGGAACCTTTGGTGGAGGTCGGGTCTGAACCAAAATTCAACCAAAGCAGTTAAGTGCTCCATACTAGCTTTCAAATTAGTCATCTCTCTACAGAGTTTAGAAACCTCTTGCTTGATATTCTCCATTGTCCTATTAGCGCGAGTGTTGTACTGGTGAGACCAAAGGAAAAATAAGACTTGGAAAAAGACCTTTGAAAGTGAAACCAAAAATGTAGAATGATGCATGATATGAAAAAGAGAGTTTTTATTTGACTTTCAAAAAACTCAAGATATTAAGTTGTAAACATCAAAGTATGAAGATAGAAGATGAATTTTAAATTGGATCAAAGCGTTGATCAAGTTATCATCAAGATCAATCATCCATTTTGGTGGATTAGGGTTTTCACCCTATCAACACCCAAGATCCATTGAGCTTGACGAAACTTGTGATGTTTACAAAGAAAGACCTCAAAATTCCTTGAAAGTCAAGTGAAAAGGGTTTTATGGATGCATGAATGCATGGCTATGCAACAACCACAAGCAAGGTCACAAATAAAGTCGAAAGGTTCAACGTCACGAGCATGGAGTCAAAGGTAAAAAACATCCCCAAGGTATGTACTAACGGTTTAATCACACCTGCAAGACAAGTTTCTAAGAGTTCCCGGACTCTACATTCCTCCTTCGGATATTACCAACGTCTTGATTACTCAATAATTAGCAATATTCTCAATAGAAACTCATCCGAGCGTAGCATCGCGTAACAATTACTTCCGGATTACTCCGTTATAATCTTCGCGCTACACCTAAAAGGCCAAGATGGGTTAGGGTTCTACGGTTCTCAGCTTCTCTGGCTCCCAGGTCGAAAATAATAATGTCTTCCCGATTACTCGGTAAAAAAATATTACGTTCAAAAGGGCCTTCCGCTGAGTGGGGGATCTCATGCCTCCTTCTTCGGGATTACTCCCTCAAAGTTAACATGACTATACCGCCCGTCATATTCTTAAGTGTAACTTAATCCGGGTATAGGATTTGTCCTTTGCAAAAACCCAAATAACCACAATATAAACATATAATCAAACAATCAAATAATGATAAGACAGATAAAACAAACTAGGCTTAACCCACTTAGGGATGGACCAACAAGAGGTCAATCTTTCCCCAGCAGAGTCGCCAATTCTGTAGCGGTGAAAATCGGAGATCGAGCTATTAATTAACTCGACTCGCAAAAGCAAGAGTCGCCACCACGCTTTATTATTTCAAAGGGGAAAGGGAAAAGAGAGAAATAAAACCCTAAAACATGCAATGTAAAATAATACTTAAAAGTAATGAAAATACAATGCGTTTTTGAAAGAGATCGAGAGTTCGGGGGTTGATTATGCAATGGGAAGGTATTAGCACCCAATGCATCTGCGGTACTCCGCAGGAACCTTTTGAAATATCTGTTTTTGGTTAAAATTGTTTGTTATATACAAGGGTGTATTTATCTACAACTATGTTTGCTTAAGGGGAAAGAAATGAGTTTTTATTATTGCGTTCGTGAGGGTTTTGCGACCCTTTGCCTATGTATCCAATGAAGGAATTAAAACACCGTAGTTCCTTTAGAAAAAAAAGTTGATTTGCTTGTGTTTTTTAGTGGGCGACATTAACGCACGCATTCTAGTAATAGGCATGGCCGGTATCACGGTAGAACGAAGGTAACATGACCTTGGGGGGAGTTTTAATTTGTTGAGTGTTTTTGCGTGTTTTAAAGTATATTCAAGTAATGATTAAAGAGTGTTTTTGGATTTTTTGGTTTGTTTACTTGTTGATTTTATCTTGACATGCACGCCTAATTACTAGCATTTGTACAAAGTAAATAAAATGCAGAAAGAAAAAATCCTACGCTATTACAACCGTATCAAAAGGCATAAAAAAATGAAGAAAAAAATAAGATAAAAGTAAGAAAAAATGAGGTACTTTCGACCCAGAAAGTAGCAGCCTTCGATTTGCATTCTGTTGGCCTCCTTCGATTGGGGCTGGAAACAACAAAGTCACGTCTTTCGATTAGGCTTTGGCAGGGGCGAGGTCTTGTCCTTCAATTGGGCAAAGGCAGCAGCAAGTTGTATCCTTTGATTGGGACTGGAATCTGTGTATGGCGAAGTCTGCCTTGTTGCCTTGTTGTATTCTTCGACTGGGCCAATGAAATCAGTGTGAGCGTGTCTCTGGCTGGGCCTGGAAGTTAGTGTGTGGCGAAGCCTTCTGGTTCTGCCTCCTAGTTGTCTCTTTCGTTCGACCTGGAAAAAGAGGGTAGAAGCCAAAAGCTTCGTTTCCTATTTCCTGTTTCCTATTTCTTTCATTTAAAGCATTAAATGGCAACATGGCCTGAGGCCATGCTAGTATTTATCTTTCAAACAGTTTAATAATTAAAGCTAGTTCAGGTAAACAGAAAGCAAAACGAAAGGGTTAACTTTTAAAAACATGTTAACAGGGTGGAAACGAAAGGAACAATGGTATATACATGTTTGAAATGAACAAAAAGATTATTTACATGTTATGGCATGAAATGAAAAGTTCAAGGGTAAGAGTGACTTACCTTGATGGAGGCTTTGAATGTGTGTGGGACCTTGAGTGGAGGCCCAGGGTTCTGGATTTGAAAGAGGGGGCCAACAGTTGTGCTGGGAATGCTGGATTCGAAGGAAGGAAAGAAACAAGTCTTATGTTTCTTTCCAAACTGGATTCGAAGGATACTGAAGAGTATTTGTTCTTCAGAATCGAAGGAAGTAAGTATGTGATTCTGGGTTTTTTTCTCACAAGTGTTGAAGGGACTTGAGAGATTTTTTGTGTTTGAGAAAATTTGGGGGATTCGTTCCTCTGGTCCAAAGATCCTCCCTTAAACATGTGTTGGAGCCTATTATTTATAGGCAAAGTGGCTGAAGCTTTTGGAGGGAAAACAAAATAATTTGAACAATTTCGGTAAACTGCTCTTTGCAGCCTTCGAGGGACAATGCTTTATTGCCATTTTGGTGCAAGAATGGGGCAGTGCAGGACCGCTGTGCAGCAGTTTTGGAGTTTTATGGCCAGTGTACCATGTCTGAACTTGGCAGCAAGCATCTTTGAATATTTTATCCTTTCATTTTGACCCTCCTTCGACCAGATTCTTCTTCCAACACATTGTTTGACTTTCCTCCAACAAGTGTCCTTCGAACGAATCATCTTTGTGCATCATTTGAAGGGGCCAAATGTGTGCTTCGAATGGACTAGTAAGGCGTACCCTTCGACAGGGACTCATATGTATGCCCCTCAAGTCCACCACTATATGTCTTTTGAGGGGGCCATCAACCATGTGCTGGAGTTTGTCAAGGATGGGAATGCAGCATGCTAAAGAGAAATGTTGTCCAGTCGAAGCTAGTACAAACATAGTCGAAGCCTGCATGGAGGAGGTCTAAACTTTGTGACTCCAAGCAAGCACACAAAAAGGTCAATGCTCAAACAAAGACTTGCACGAAGGGAGCCACATGCCGAAACGAAATCTTGGATCGAAACACATATATTGCCCAATCGAAAGCCTGTGTTTGAAGGAAGCAATGTTGCCCAATCGAAGTATGTGGATCAAAACAAACATATTGCCCAATCGAAAGCCCGTGTTCGAAGGAAGCAATGTTGCCTAATCGAAGCCTGTTTGCAGGCAGTAAACTTGTCCAGTCGAAGCAAGCTTGCAGGTAGTAAACTTGTCCAGTCGAAGCAGGCTTACAGGCAGTAAACTTGTCCAGTCGAAGCAGGCTTGCAGGCAGCAAACTTGTCCAGTCGAAGCAGGCTTGCAGGCAGTAAACTTGTCCAGTCGAAGCAGGCTGAATCGAAGGAGACCTGTCAGCACATGAAATCAAAGAAACAAAAAACACACATTTCGTGCTTGATTAGAAGTTAGTGATACATAGGCTAAGAATGTTCAAAACACTTGACAATTTCTGCATAATCAAAGCTCGAAGGTGAGAGGTTAAAACCAACTGTATTTAGTGACCTTGACTTTTGTATAAAAATGCAAAAAGAAAAATGGGATCTTAGGTCAAAAATTGGGGTATGACACATCCACTTAACACTTTCTAACAATCCTAATTCACACATACAGGATACGTCAACATACCTAGTTGGAATGACAGAGCGTTGGTGAAATTTAAGATATTTCTCTTTCTACACTTCACCTGCTTCGCCCGTACGAAAAGCAATTGTTGACAGGTCCGATGGTGGTCGTGACCTTCTGTTTGTCGGTTGAGTCTTTAGAGGCATGGTGAACACTTTTGATTTGGGTTTCCCTTTGGTTTCTATTAGTGGAGGAATAGCTTGTGATATTTTGGGTTTAGAAGGATTTCACGAAATTAATAGAGGAATTGGAAGTTGGAAGTTGAAATGTGAGTGGATGTTAATGGTTGTTAATGGGAAGTTAGAAGAGGAATAGAGTGGGACGGTTATGAAAGGTGAATGGTTGAGTGGGTTTTAATTTGAGTAATTATTGGAGGAAGAATGGAGGAATTAAAAGAGAGTGGGATGAAAAAGTGGGTGTTTTGATAAAACCTTTTTCTTCCTAAATGAAGGTCATGGTGAGGGCTACAATATGTGTGGTGAGAGCCACGCTTATCATGAAGTCGTGGTGAGGGCCACACGGCTTTGGTGAGGGCCACAAGTCCAATTCTCAAAAAATTTCAAACATTTCTCCCACGTACAAAAACAATAAAAATAAGAAAATAATATTATTTAGACTAAAAATTGAGCAGATAAAAATTGAATAAATTTATATAATTGAAATGAATAATAAAATTTGTATGTTTTATATTGGTAGCTCGACAAAAATTCAAAAAATGACAAAAAGAACGCCTAATATAAGAAACATTAAATCCTAATTAGAAAACAGGGAAATTCTAAAATTAGAAAGCAATGGAAATCCTAAGTATAAAGTTAATCCTTCCCCCACACATAAACAATACAGTGTCCACACTCTTTGAGTGTGAGAGTCATAAATGTGGTAAACTTCAAATGCATTAGCCACTAGGAGGAGGAGAAACAAAGTAAATATGATGATAGAAGTGATCAAATTGCTCTGTCACTATGTCCATAAATCCATGGAAATTAATGCGCAAAGATTTCAGCTCATCTCCAATGTTAGCAATGTCATTTTTGAGTTTGTTGATGGCAACAGTGTGATCAAGAGGTGGAGCGACAGAAGCAGTAGAGGCACTTGAGTCAGTATCAGAGAGATAGGAATCAAAGTGGTCATAGATTTGGGGTGTCTCTGGAGGAGAGGGTGGTGCATCTTGTGGTCCGTCCAAATCAAAGACCCAATTGTTTGTCTTGTACACTAGTTCTCTAATGGTTTGGTAAGGTGAAAATGTGGACAACTTGATTATTGATAAGAAGGTCAAACTCATCAGGGCCCAGGTTTCCAATAATTCCATTGTTAAAATAGAACTGAATGTGCATGGGTAGAATTCCACCTATAGGGTCAAGTCTGATAAGTGGTTGTCTTAATCCAATAACATTGACAATCATTGTTGCTAGGCCTCCTATTATGATTGGTCTATGGGTACCATGTGCAATACGATCAAATTTAGCTAACATAAAGGTATCACCATTAACGGGACAGTTTTGGGAAGCACAGTACATTATGAAAAGTTCATCTTTGGACACGGAGGTTATGGTTTCTTCTTTTCCAAATAGGGTGTGAGAAAGGATCTTATGAAAGAAACGAATATCAGGGTTATGGATATTTTAAGAAAACATGTTATTAGGATCAGGATTATTATTTCCAGCTACGCTACCCCAGTAATATTCAAGCTCAAGGTCCATAAGACGGTCTTTTTTGGTACTAGCAAAGACACGTGGGCCACTAGGGAATCCTAAAAGCTCAGTAAACTCTCAACTGTTATATTGGTAGTCAATACCAAACAACCTAAAGGTGATCGGGACTCTATTGAATCCCAAACCGCGGTTAGACAGGTAAATAAGGGAGCTTAGGAATTCAAGGGTTAGCCTACGGTAGGAACTAAATCTTCTTCTAACAACAAAATGAACCCAACCAATTTGGTCAAGCAAAAACATAACACAATCTCAGATACCTAGATTAGACCTATATTAGTCGTGGTAAGTCCATCAGGGTAGATTGTTAGTGCCATCTCTCTATGAGCTAAAACTTCAAATCACCTCCTCTAAGCTTTGCCTATGAAAAGGATATCCATATAGTCTACTTGTTGCATTATGACAGTTAGTAGTTAGCTAAAGTTAAGTTAGCCTGAAATTAAGTAGACAATACTTCTAAGTTAATAGTGGATAAAGAGTAATGCCGTGTAACTTTACAAAAGAGAAAGAAATGAAAAGTAAGAAATAGTAAGAAAAATAAATTCAAAATAAAGACTAGAATGCATGTTGTCTCCCACCAAGTGCTTTTTTTAATTTCATAAGCTCGACACAATTTTAACAAAAGATTAATTATGGGAATGAGCGGGCAGCTCTGCAAGCTTTAGACTAGTGGAATATTATCTATTGTCAACGCAATGATAATGTTTCAAGCATTGCCCGTTTACGATAAATGGTTCACTAGATTTGCCCTTTATTTCTATTGCTCCATTTGGAATAACTTTGGTAATTTCAAAAGGACCGGACCATCTAGAACGAAGTTTTCCTGGGAAAAGTTTAAGTCGAGAATTAAACAGAAGTACTACGTCACCCTCATTAAACTCTTTCCTCAATATACACTTTCCATTCCACTTTTTAGTCCTTTCTTTATAGATCGAGTCTTTCTCGTATGCACTAATCTAAGTTCTTCTAGTTCATGAATATCTAAAATTCTCTTCTCGCCTGCGGCAATTAAATTTAGATTAAGGGTCTTAATGGCCCAATAATATTTATGCTCTAATTCTACCAGCAGATGACACAATGTACCATAAACTATCTTAAATGGTGTGGTTTCTATTGGGGTCTTATAGGCTGTCCTATATGCTCACAGAGCTTCGTGTAACTTTGAAGACCAATCTTTCCTATAGGTGGCAACCGTTTTTCTAAGATTTGCTTAATTTCTCTATTTGAGACCTCTACTTTCCCACTTGTTTGTGGATGATAGGGTGATTCTACACGGTTTAGGACTCCATATTTTAATAGTAGTTTTTCAAAGATCATTAAAATGAAATGGGAGCCACCATTACTGATGACAAGTCTCGGCACACTGAATCTAGAAAAATTATATTCTTGAAGAGCTTAATTACTACTTGTGCGTCATTTGTTGGAGAGTCTACAGCCTCGATCCATTTCGATTCATAATCAATAGCAACGAGTATGTAATTGTTATCAAAAGAAGATGGAAATGGTTTCATGAAATATATTCCCCATACATCAAAGACTTCTACTTCTAAAATGCCTTTTAGAGGCATCTCGTCGCATCTAGAGATGTTGCCAGTGTGTTGGCATCAGTCGCAATTTATGATCACGATATGTGCATCTTTCCATAGAGTAGGCCAAAAGATGTCATCTTGTAAAATCTTAGTGCAAGTCTTTGAAGTTCTTGTATGCCCTCCATAAGGGGCAAAATTGCAATGAGACATTATACTTTCTACTTCTTCTTCGGGGACACATCGACGGAAGATGCCATCGGCGCTCTCTTGAAAAGAAAAGTCCCATCCCAATAATATTGTTTAAGATCATGGAAGAATTTCTTCTTTTATTAGTAAGTTAGATCTGGTGGAAGCACTCCAGCTGCTAAGTAGTTGACAAAGTCAATATACCATGGCAGTGTGTTTTTTGTATAAATTGTTTCCACAACTTCATTTGTTTTGGTATCACTATAAGTTATAGGGAATTCAACTTTATTTTTCCAACTGGGCTATGAGTTATTTATAAGGGAAATCATCATTGATAGGCACTCATTCAGGCTTAATGTCTTCTATTATGGATAAGTGACCAGCTACTACATTTTCAGTCTCTTTCTTGTCTTTGATTTCTAAATCAAACTCTCGTAGGAGTAAAATCCACCTTAGAAGTCTTGATTTGGCATCCTTTTTACTCAAAAGGTACCTAATTATGGCATGATCGGTATAGATGATTATCTTTGATCCTACTAAGTAAGAACAAAATTTATCCAAAGCGAACATGATAGTTAAAAGTTTCTTTTCAAGTGGCTGCGTAGTTCATCTACATAGGATCTAAGGTTATCCTTGCGTAATATATTGCATGAAAATTTTTATCCTTTCTTTGTCCTAAGATTGTGCCTACAGCAAAATCACTAGCGTCACACATGATTTCAAACGGTAGTCTCCAATCAAGTGGTTACATAATAGGTGCGATAATGAGAGTTGTTTTTAATTGTTGAAATGCTTTTAAGAATTTGTCATCAAAGATGAATTCAACTTCTTTCATTAATAATCAGTTAGTGATTTGGTTATTTTAGAGAAATCTTTAATGAATCGTTGGTAGAAACCAGCGTGTCCTAAGAAACTTTGTATTTCTCTTATGGTTTTCGGAGGTTGAATTTTTTCTATAACTTCTATTTTAGCTTTATCGAATTCAATCCCCTTATCAGACACTATGTGTCCAAGCAAAATTCCTTGTCAGACCATGAAATGACATTTTTCCCAATTTAACACGAGATTTACTTTTACGCATCTTTCAAGTACCATTTCTAAGTTCGATAAGCATCCTTCAAAACTTTTCTCACAAATAGAGGAATCGTCCATAAATACTTCCATGATGTCGTCTATAAAATCAGTGAAGATTGACATCATGCATTTTTTGAATGACGTGGGAGTGTTACATAGTCCAAACGACATTCGTCGATAGGAAAATGTACCATAAGGACAAGTGAAGGTGGTCTTTTCTTGGTCTTCAAGATGAATACGGATTTTAAATATCCTTAATAACCATCTAAATAACATAAGTGACAATGCTTAGTCAATAGTTCGAGCATTTGATCAATAAAAGGTACCTTTTGCATTGCTGACAATTGTAGCACCTCCCTTCTTTTGTACAAAATGTACTGGGCTAACCCATTTACTATCAGATATTGGGTATCCCGCTTCTAATAACTTTTAAACTTATTTCTTGACTACATCACTCAAAACATGATTAATTTTTCTCTGATGTTCTCTTGAAGTCTTACAGTCTTCCTCAAGCATAATGTGATGTGTGCAGATAGAGGGACTTATTCCTTTTAAATATGAGATGTTATAGCCTAAGCAGTTGGGTATTTTCTTAGGACATGTAATAATTTTTCAGTTTCTATCTGTCTAAAATATGGGTTAACTATAACGGGTGGTTCAAGTTCCGTGTCTAGGAATTCATACATTAGATCTTTGGGTAGTGTTTTAAGTTCTACGACTGGTTTATATGAGCAAGGCATAGGGTCACGAGTTAGCGCGAGACATTCACTTAGATTGTCATCCTGGTATTTATCACACCAATTATCATTTTCAAGAATATGAGGTATGGGGATTTTCAATACTTTAGAATACGTAGTTTGTTGTTTCTCCATTTCTTTAACTCATTCATCAATGACATTTAAGAAGCATCATGAATCATCTATAGCAGGTGCCATGAAGAATTGTTAGAGAATAAATTCGACCTTTCTTCTCCAACCTTAAAAGTTAGTTTTCCCCTTTTTACATTTATAATGGCTCCGGCGGTGGCTAGGAATGGTCTTCCTAATATAACAGGGATGTTGGAATCCTCCTTAATATCCATAATTATGAAATCAGTAGGAATATAGAATTGTCCTATACGTGCTGGAACATTTTCTAGCATACCTAAAGGAAATTTCACTGAACAATAAACTAGTTGCACGAACATTCTTGTTGGTCTCAATTCTCCCATGTTAAGCCTTTTGCAAATTGATAAGCGCATTAGGCTAATATTGACTCCTAAGTCTCATAGAGCTTTATCTATGACAAACTTTCTGATTACACAAGGTATGGAAAAATTACCAGGGTCTTTTAGCTTAGGAGGCATGTTATTTTGGATTATAGCGCTACACTCTGCAGTAAGCATACCCGTTTCATAGTCTTCAAGCTTTTTTTTATTGGATAAGATTTCTTTGAGGAAATTGGCATAAGAGGCCATTTGTGTGATAGCTTCTGTGAAAGGTATTGTGATATTCAATTGTTTCAGAAGTTCAACAAATTTCTTAAATTGCACTACACTTTTAGACTTAGCTAACCAGTGAGGATACGGTATATTTGGTTTGTATGGTGGAGGAGGCACATAAGGTTTTTCTTTCTCTTCGGCCTCCTCACTTTTATCTTCCTTCTCATCTTCTTTTGGTTTGTCTTCCATTTTAATCTCTTTTCCAGGATTCTGATACATGGATGGATTTTTTATTCTTGGATCAGTTGGTCCATCTAATTTCATCCCACTCTAAAGTATTATAGAATTAGCATGACCTTTTGGATTTGGTTGAGGTTGTCTAGGAAAAGTGCCAGCTGGAGCCGCAGTAGCCGCTTACTATTGAGCCACTTGAGAGATTTGCGTTTCTAGCATTTTGTTTTGAGTGGCTAGGGAATCAACCTTGTTTGATATTTGCTTGAGTTGTTCTCTAGTGTGTATGTTCTGATTTAGAAAATCTTTGTTTTGTTGAGCTTGAGTGGCTACAAAATTTTCTATCATGATTTCTATGTTGGATTTCCTAGGAGCACTTGGAATAACTGGGGAGGTTTTGTAATATCCTGGCAGTGTAGTAGGAGCTTGGCCAGGTGCATATATTGCATTCTTGTTTTTGTACGAAAAGTTTGGATGGTTCTTCTAGGCAGGGTTATAGGTATTACCATAAGGGTTCCCTTGAGCATACTTTACTTAATCAACTGGTACTCCTGTCAAAAGTGGACATTCGGGTGCAACATGTGTATGAACTTGCCTTAAACTTAGTGTTAACTTGGTTTAAACTACTTACTTCGTACATACCTCCTTTCATTTGAGGTTTCTCCATAATTGTTCTATAGCTTCCCCATTGGTAATGATTTTGAGTCATACTTTCGATAAGCTGCTAAGTGTCATGGTAAGGTTCATCCATTAGTGCGCCTCCATATGCAGTGTTTATTGTCAATCTTGTGTTATACAAGAGACCATTGTAAAAGTTGTGGATGACCAACCATTCTTCTAGACCATGATGTGGACAAAGTTGCAACATTTATTTGTATCTTCCCTATGCTTCAAAAAGAGATTCACTTTCCTTTTGTTTAAAACCATTGATATTGGCTCTTAGTATAGTCGTCTTACTTGGCGAAAAATATCGCGCTAGGAAAACTTTCTTCAACTTGTCCCATGTGGTAACAGATTTGGATGGTAGAGACTAGAGTAAGCTCTAGCTCTATCTCTTAATGAGAAAGGTAAAAGACATAGTCTTATTTCTTCGGAGCTGACACCATGTGCCTTTACCATGTTTACGTACTGCACAAACACCGATAAATGTAGGTTCATTCGTCTGTAGGACATCCAGAAAATTGATTTTGTTGAACAACTTGTAGAAATGAAGGTTTCAACTCGAAATCATTTTGATTGATAGCGGGGGAAGAAATTTTGTTGTGAGGTTCTTCCTGTGATATGACAGCATAATCCTTGAGAGGACGATTCTGAGGTCCTTCAGCCATTCTTGGTTCTGGTTCAGGAAGAGAAAAATTAGGAAGATTGAATTTGGGAAGATTGTACTTAATTTGTTATTCTCGGATTTAGCGTCTTATACTAACAAAATGCTCGATCTCGTCAATTGGTTTCTCTAATTATTCTCCTTGAGGGCGAGTGTTTGGCATACAATCGACAGATTAAAGGTAAAATATTGTTGCCTTAGTCTATATTGCGTAACAATGAAATCACAATATTGACAAAACCAGTCTCTGAAAATGGTGCCAAAAACTTGATTACGACTTTAAGAGTCTATCAGAATTACTGACTGCAAGTGCACAATCTAATTGCATAGTTTTAAAAGATATTGAACCCACAATGACTGATAATCAAACTAATGCTATCTAATGTTACTATGTAAATCTAAGGCTGATGATTAATCTTGGGTTTTGGGGAAAACGGGAACTAAATTCAAATTTAATAAAATGTTCAATAACGGGACACCGGTATGCAACTCGTCAAACTTCATGGATTCAATAAATTATTATCGTGGTTTTAAAAGTGAAAATACTTCTCAGTAGAAAATACTGACTTAAAAGCCTTTATCTCACACTCTCGTGTTATTGATTCTGACTATACTCCTAGACCGAAATGCTTTCCTCTCGCTGTCTCATTTGAAATTTAAAAGTACTTTTTGAAAACCAGTAAAATCTAATCAATCCTAAAGTCCTCTTGTTGTATTTAGAATTAATGTATAGTTTCTACTATCCGGCTAAAGTCTCAAACTCCCACTTTATTGACCGTAACATTTGTTTGGTTTTCTACTCTCGTAGAAAACTGTTTTATTTAGAATTAAAAACTAGACTAGAAAAATAGTTTGTAAATATTTACGCAAATAAATTTTCGAACCCCGTCTGAGACTAATTTTACATACCGGTATCAATAGATTTAGTCGGACATAGTTTTGAATACAAACATGCTATAACAACAGTTAAACATAAAACTAAACACGATTTCTAAGAACAAAGATAAAAAAAACTAAATTGAAACCTGTAAGTAAAAACTCAATGGAATAACTAGAATTGATAAACTGAAAATTCAAGTCTACAATCCTCCATAGATGTCAGAAGGATTTTCTATTCCAAAATACAAAATGAATACGAAAAATAAACCTAAGATTATAGTTGTGATAGGCTATCACTTTCAATGTTGGGTTTTCTGCTTAAAAATTTAACAATAATAATACTCTGCTTCAAGACAAAAAAATGGTGGTCCTTTTCAACTATAAAGAACTAACATTTTATAACCCTCTGCTAGACTCTCATAATGTACATGGAGAAAAATCAGGGACTTGCCACTTCATGGAGAAATGTCTGTAAGACTAAGCTCGTGGAGAAATAGCAGGGACTCGTTACTTCATGGATTACTGACGTAGAGAAGGCCACAAAAATACAATACGTGGCTGGCATATTTGACTTGTGGCGAGGGCCACACGTTGTGTGGTGAGGGCCACACATTGTGTGGCAAGGACCATGCTTCTTGTCCTTGTGTGGCGAGGGCCACACCACCTGTGGCTAAATGTGTTTTTCCTGCGCTTTTTCATAATTTCTTCAATTCTTCTCGGTGTCTTGGTCATTTCCCGCTCTTTTACTCATAAAAACTTTGTGTTAGCATGTACCTAAAATGAAATAGAGATACAACATAAAATGACATAAATAAACTAAAACGGAAATAAATTCATGCAAGTCTAGTCGAATATACAATGTAATTTCGTGTTATCACATTGTCATAGAAAAGTCATGTCATATCACACAACATTCTTGTCACCTGGTAGCAGTGATGTGTTTCTATATACCTTTCACTATTTAAAATATTAAATATGTGATTTAATATTATTTTCAATGTTACGAGAACCTATAGGGTCACACGCATAAAGTACTTATAGTGGAATGGTTGGTTAAATTTAATAAAATTTAATTTAATTATGTGCTAATATTATTTAAATTATTTAATACATTAACACATGTATAAATTATTTGATTAAATATGATTAAATAAGAGAATTGACAGTTAATTAAATTATTTTATAAAAAAGTTTATGTAAATATAAATAAGATTAGGGTTATTTTTAGAAAATTAAAAAAATAAGAGCATTAGGGTTTTAGTAGCTCTCTGTAAATAGAGAAGCTCTTTCGCCTCCAATCCTAGTTTTAGTTTTGGCCATTCTCAAAAAATGGGTTGCAGCGCTAGGGTTGACAATGAACCGAACAAACTCGTGTTATAGTTGGTTTTAAAATGAGAACCATCACCATTAATTCTATCCTAGGGAAGGGAATATAACAGATAACCCTAATTTGGTAAGAGATTCTAAATTATTGACTCATTTTTAGACAAAGGGAAGGTGTTAGGCACCCCTCATCTACCTTATTCACAAGAGTAGTAGGGTTTAGATTTATGGTTTAGGAAATAGGGTTTTAATTTTTTATTAGGGGAACTCGCCACGATTTGTAGGTCGTATGCCTATGTATCCTCTTATGAGGAATCAAAGTCCCAATTCGTAGATCGCAGTTGTTGGTTGGTGTTTTTTATGGATTACGAAAATATATTGAATTAATCCTTGAACCAAGTTTGGGTTGAAAATAATAGAGTTATTAGACGAAGTTCGTAGTTAATGAGAAATATCTCCATAATCCTTTTTGAAAATAATATCTTGGATTTAATAAGTTAGTGGAAAATTGTTAGTAGTTTGATTGATTAGATATTTTAAAATATATTAGTATATGAGAAAAATCTTTTTAATGCATGAGAAAAATAATTTTAATGCAATTAAAAATATTTGAATGGGTTAATATTTTAAAAAAAGAATTTGAATTAATGAAATAAATAAATTTAGAATTTTTAATAAATAAATATTGATTATGAAAATATAAAAAGATAAATAAAAGAAATGTTTAAAAAAATATAATTTTAATTAATTTACGCAGGGGGGTGTATTTTCAGTTTGTTAGTAAAAGGTCGGGGGTGCAATTAACAGGACCCTAAATCCAGATATTGGATTTAAGCCTAAAGCGCATGGGGTGTCGTTTTGAACATGGTAGCGAAATTGGGGGTCTGGTAAGTGAGGGCCCAAGTCCAGATGTTGGACTTGTCCTATTGCGTAGGGAGGTGTGAATTGTAGTTAATGAAGTAAAACAATGGGGTGTTAACAGAACGGGCTAGGCCCAAAACATCTGTTGACCCGTTGGACAAAGTGCGGGCGAGTGCTGGGAGCTATGGTAGATGCAGGCTTTAAGGACGTCTGATGATGATCCAATGGATAGGAAGCGAGGGCACACGATAAGAGGGACTCATAGAATCTGGGCATGTTTATAAAAACAAGCTTCTGAGCTGAAGGCCCATTTTACTTTTCTTTCCCTCTCTCTTCACCAAAACAGAAAAATATTCGTTGGAGGTTTAGAAAGAGAAGCTCCAACTTCTCTCTAGATATCCGTCAATAGAAATCGCCTTCGCCTTGGGCGCCACCAACCAGAAATCGCTTCCACCAGCAGTTGCGCCAAGGCGCCACCATCTTCAAACCCAACCACTGCCTGGGTTCATATGAACCCTAAGAACCCTAAGGTTTCATGAAGAACCCTAATCAAGCCAAAACCCAGAAACCACAAACGTTAGAAAGCTAAGCCTAAACCTGATGAACCTAACTCTAGGGTTCTCTTTATGAACCATAAACCTAACCTTAGAACAAAATCCAGAAACCCTTATTCCAATCGTAATCCAGAAAACAACAATCAATAAACGACCACAACTTTAAACTAAGATAAGTGTTAGGCTTACCTTTCCACACTGATTCTGGTCGTATTAATTCTTTTTTGTTTTTCTCTCCCACTGTCTAATCCTCTTCTTCTTCTCTGATTACAGGTGTGTATGATGACGATGCCAAGGTGATGCAACACAGATCTAGGGTTTCAGAAATTGAAACCCAGATCTCAAGAAGAAGGTTAATTAACGGCTTCTGCTTCTTCTCCTTTTCTGTTATATTCTCTTCTCCTCCAAAATTTTCTCCCCTTTCAATTACTTTTAGGATTTTATTTATAGGTTATATTTTAGATGAATTAGGAAATTATGTTGTCATTGTCGTTACAATTGATTTTAGTTTAGAAATTAGAGATTAGATTAGAGAAGATTTGATTCTGTTAGATATTATAATTGATTTTGGACGATTGTATAAAAACTTGCAATTTTTTATTTGATCATGTATTTGGACATATTTGTATGGACGAATTCAATCAAGTATTAAATCAATCTGCAATATTTTATTTTTATTCAATTTGATTCAAAACAGATTTCTAGATCTGGGATGTTAGGGTTAATTAGTGAAGGAAATGGATCCTTGGGCGCCACGACAGATTAGGGTTTCAAACCCTTTGGTTGACTCGGTCAACAAATAATAAAAATATTAAAAATTATAATATTAATAACAATAATAAGTATTTACTAATATTGTAAAAATAATATTTAAGCTGAGCTGGTTGACTCGGTCAACCTTGACAAACCAGTGGGCTTCCAAAAAATGCAATATGGGCCTAAAAAACTCTTAAGGGCCTATCTGCTCCAAAACAAGATATATCCCTTTGTAATTCCAAGAAAAGCTAATGGGCCATCCAACTTTTCTAATCACACCCCCTTCCATTATTTGTTTCGAAATGGATCACAAAATCCTTAATGGGCCAGCAAACCAAGACTTCATTTTCAGCAAACAAACCCCTCTTCCATTTAATAAAGTACTCCCTTCTTCTTTTAAAGAAAAACTTTAATGGATCAGACTCTTAATAACAAGTACACCCCCTTTCTAATTGTAAGGAAAACTTAATGGGCCATCAGATTTTGATGGTCCATTTTTGAAGCAATACACCCCCTCTATAAACATAAACCCCATAATATATATATATATATATGAATTTGACAATAATATATTTTAAAGAAAATGATAATACTAGAAATTAATAATAACAAGGAATAAATTGGTTAGAAGTCAATAGGGAAAATTTGGGGTATGACAACTGGACCTATTTAGTTACCTTTTGATTGAACAGTGCGAGAATACATAGGTCTCGCACATTCGAATCGGAGGGTTATTAAATAATGGAAGACCTCCAAAATTTGACCAAAATATTATAAGGATGCGTTGTACAACGTTCCCAAAATTATGGAAAAATGGGCATAAATGAGGATGTATCATCTTACAAGAGTTTGAATAGATAGTTTTGATTTGTCTTAGATACGAGGACGCAGATAACTCGTCAATATTGTTGTACCCCAAAATTTGCCCTCCCATATTTCTCAAGACATGTCAAGAATAATCTTCAAGTGTCTCAAGATGGCTCAAGAGTTGGACAGTCAAATCACCTCCTAAGGCAGTCAATTCAAAATTAGGGTTTTGTGTTGCATCAAGGTCCTAATATCCAAATGACCTCAGGTGCTCCCCAATGTACTAATATGTTCTTAATATCATCCATGTCAAATTTCAAGCCTTGTAGAGGAAGTTTGGTCAGTCAATTGCTCAAGAGTCCAAAAATCTAATGTGCTAGGGCAAAAGTCAACTGTGACCCAAACACAGTCAAACCTCAAGATTTTTTGGCAACATTCTCATTTTGAAGGTTAATTAATCATTTGATCAAGGGTTGATCATGATTCATCAAGGATTGCTCTAGATTCATCAAGATTTAAAAGTTGCTAAATTAGGGTTTTGTAGGAAAAGTCAACTCAACTTTGACCAAGCATAAATTTATCATACTTTATGATAAATGACCCGTCCAAATCTCATTTTGAAGAGGATGCAATTTACTACAATCCATCTTCACACCCCAAGATCAAGAAATGCTCTCACAAAAAGTTACAAATTTAGACATTATAGGTCATTTTTGAAAGTCAACAAAAACACCTTTTTTGTCAAAGCTTATAACTTGAGCATGGAATATCAAAATTCGATGAGACCAAAAGGGTTGATTAGACGACATCTCAAGGTTTATAAAAAGTCCAAGAACACCTCCAAAAGTTCAAAATTGAAGAAGTTATACATTGTTGAAGTTGAGCATTTTTCAAAAATTGCCAAAAGTCAACTATCCTCAAAACTCCAATTTTTGACAAAAGGGCCCACTTTTTTCCACTTGATTTGGTCTTGTCATTCCACACACGTGTCCCATCTTTAATTTCATGGCCATTCATTTATTTTTCTATTTTATTTAATTTTTATTGATTTAATTCATTTTAAATCAATATTAAATCAAATAAAAAATTAAAAATTGATGTAATGAGATTCTTGTGGTCATTGTAGCTTTCAATTATCATGATTCATCAAATCAAATTCGTATCAAGCCTTTTCATGCATAAAAAATCAGATTTTGCATATATTTGGAAACTTGATAATGGTGATCAAAATCAAATCTCCAATATTCAATTCCTATGGATTCAAGCCCAAGTGATTAACCTAATTCATTCCTTTATGTACACACAAGCCAAGCAGATCAAAGACACGCCTAAAGAACTGCAGAAACGACAAAACAAACTTTGAAAATAAGCTTGAAAACTTGGAATCTGAAATCCACTTTAGAGCTCGATTCAAAGCAAAAGCTTGACACTAATCCCTTGCTGGAAATCCCCTGAAGCGATACCAATCAAAACCAAGCCTTCTCATCGCCTTAAACTCGCTGTAAGTGTCCACGAACCAAGCCCTGTACATGAAAACGTAACTCATCATTCTTGCATCTTTTTGCCAATTTTCTTGTATATTCATACTTGCCATTCAATTTCCAATGATTCTGTAATATTTAATTTTGTTTTCGTGGCTTATAATCCTGTATCCAAAGCTAGGGTTCTTGTTCTTGCTTTTTAGGTATTTTTGATGCAGGATAAATTGAGACTAATGATGGGTATATGGATGATCAGGGGAGAGAGACGAATGCAGTGATGGTCTCCATTGGCGTTTATATGGCTTGTAGCTCATGATAGGATGATGCCATGGATTTAGTTGCAGAATAAAATCCGCAGGTAAACGAACCATTCTTCGTTGAAGAAGACGAAGACGTGTCCTAGCTTCATTGGACAATTCAAACAAATTGCGCGTTTTTTTTATTTCCAACATAATTAATTGACTTTTCCATATAATATTTATTAATTATCCCATTAACAAAAAGAACCAATGGCTCAGCTGGCAAGGCGTTAGTGCATGATACCATTGGGACCTAGGTTCGAATCTCAGGTCCCCCAAAATTTTGTTTTAGGTTATTCCATGTGACTCAGCAAGCGTGGATTATCATATGCCTCCAGATCTCAAATGCCAAGTAGCCCACAAGGAAAATCCAATGATCCAGATTGAAGGTTCACTATGAACCCTAGTCAATGCACGCATAGCAAACTGGAAAAGTCAAAGCAGGCTGATTGAAATTGGGCCTGGATTTTTCTAATTTCCCCATCAAATTAAGCCCATACCCCCCCTGAGTATTTCGTTTACTTTTTATTTCTTTTCTTTATTTATTTATTTATTTTGTTAACTATTATTATTATTATTAAAAAAAACTAACCAATTAATATTTTCCTAATAAAATCATAAAACAAAAAAAATGTTATTTATTATTTATTAAAACTAATTTCACTTTATTTTTATAAATAAATAATTTAATCAATTTAGTTTTGTTAATTAGGTATAATTTCAACATTTTTTGCAATAATTTAAAATTAATTAGAATATTAGGTTTTAATAACTTTTAATCATTTTAATTTATTTCCTTAATTATAAAAAACCCAAAAAATATTTTCATTTAATTAATTAATTGATTAACTTAGATATAATTTCCATTTTAATTCAAAATAACAAAAAATATGCTTTATTTAATAAAAAGGGTCAAAACCCTAAAAATACGCCGATTTAATTTTTCTCGCACGCGTTTAATTGTTTATCCAATATTGTAACTGCTTCGGGAATGTAATAGTTTTTAAATTAGGATTTTTATTTATCGCTTTTATTTACTTTCCGCAATTTAATTTTAAAGGGTTTGTTTTTGGCGATGTAAATACCCGACGCCTTGTAATAGCTGAGATTTAATTTTCTGCAATTTAATTTTACGCACAATATTAATTGTTAGATGTTTGATAAATAGGCAATGCATGACAAGATCAATCTTTAACTTAAAATCAACAATAGCCCACCATTGACATGTACAGATAAAATTAACCGAATTAACACACTTGCACATGCCACTCTTAGGGTACACCTCACTTGGTTGCCTTCGAACGTGGTCATTGAGTATAGGAAGTTTTAGAGGTCACCCTCTTGTCCAAAGATCATAGTTGCCTCGAAACGGTTGCCTCAGATAAAATGATCTAAGACATTAGGGTTACTGCTAAGGCGTCCTAACATTGCTTTAGTGACCATATGTCCCTTAATCGAATTGACCCGAAAACTCCAACGACAGTGCTACCTACTCCTCAATAGTGGGATAGCACTGTCTAAAGGACATTTGTACAGATTAATTCCTTTTTGAGTAGGTAGATGGTTCTTAAATACTTGCTCCTTTTAAAACAAAACAAAACTTTTCACACCTACACTTTCTTCAAAACAAAAACTCTTTTCAAACCCACAAACACAAAGAAAAGCAAACTTTTGAAAACACAATGAGAAAGTACCTAAGAGCCCATGGATAACCACAAATAGAAAGGGTGCTAACACCTTCCCTTTCTATAATCTACCTCCCGAACCCGAGAAACATCTCGAAAAGTAATTTTTCTGTGCTTTTGTCCTTTCCTTGTTGGATAAAATAAAATATGGTGGTGACTCTTGCTTACCGCGACATTTTGCAAAAACAAACGCAAATGCGAACCAGCATTCCAAAACAGTCAGTTCTCATTCCCACCAATCACAGAACTGGCGACTCTGCTGGGGACGATTTAATAAGTGAGGTTTACCTTAGGATTAGATCATTATGTTTTCAATTGTATGCTTTGTATGCTTTAATTTTGTGGACTTGTATCGGAGTTCTATAGATCCTAACCCGGATCTGGGGGCACCCTTTAGGTAAGTATCAATAAACTGTGAGGGATCTGTACGGCGTAGACCGATACAGATGAAGCAGTAGCTACGTTGGTGTGGCACTTTAGTCTGTACCGATATCCCTTGTGTTGGAACGGGGAGAATATGGGTCTTCTAAGGGGTCATTAAGCACCAACTGACCTTAAAACCTTAAATTGACCAACTTGGCCATAGAACAGTAGCAGTATTCTACACTCATTGATACTAAACTCTCGCAATGATTCCGGCCGCAAGAAAAGGTTGCTAAACTGGAATTATGATCGATTGAGGGTAGTTAGTGATATTGAGATCCTCTAGAACCCGGTTACTATTTTTAGGACAGGTTTGAACCAACTAAACTGAAAGAGGGTAGTACCTAAGCTCCATGCCAGCCTGAAATCTAAGGGCTCTTTTGTGTGACTTGTGTGCCTTTACCATGTTTGCCTTTTGTGGATACTTGTGGTGTGCCTTTACCATTACATCATGACATCATAACATTGCATACATCTTGCATAAGGACTAACCTATTTCAAAGACAGGAGGGTTTCATCTTTTCTCTGTTTTGTAGGTCATCATGATGCCCATGCGTAAGAATACTATCCGAATCAACTTTGTCCAAGTGCCTACCTTGCTTAAAGAGTTGGTTGTCAGGATGCCAGACACTACTTCCTTCATCAGGAGGCATGGTTCTCTTCTCAGTTTGGTCACCTCAAAATTGGACGAACAAATGATGAGTGTCCTGGTCCAATTTTATGATCCGCTGTACCATTGTTTTACTTTCCAGGACTTCCAGCTAGTTCCTACCCTAGAAGAGTTCTCTGAGCTGCTCAGCATCTCTGTTCTGGAGCAGACTCCGTTTACTGGTTGGGAAAAGACTCTTAGACCCGAAGAGATTGCTGCAGCTCTTCACTTGACCAAAGAGGAGGTAATGGCTAACTGGGAGACTAGAAGTGGAGCTAAGGGTTTTCTGACTAAGTTCTTGGTTAGTAAGGCTAACTACTTCTGGGACAGCTTAGACTTCAAGGCATTCGAGGATATTCTGGCTCTCTTGATTTATGGCTTGGTATTGTTTCCAAATCCTGATACTTTTGTTGATATTAATTCCATAAAGATCTTCATCTCTAAGAATCCGGTACCCACTCTCTTGGGTGACATCCTTCATCAGATCTATGATCGTACTTCCCGGAAGCGGGGAACTTTGATGTGCTGTGCTCCTTTATTGTCGAGGTGGTTTATTTCGCACCTCCCTAAGTCCGTGCTGAAGAACAAGAAGGAATGGGTTGGGCTTATAGGGTGATGTCTCTTTCTAAAAATGACATTATCTGGACTCTCAAAGGTATGGATGAGGTGACTATCATTGATCGCTGTGAAGAGTATCCCAATGTTCCCTTGCTAGGAACCCATGGAGGAATTTCTTACAACCCATGCTTAGCTCTCTGTCAGTTTGGAAGAGCCAGAAGAGAAGGACCTCATGAGATGCTAATGCCTCATATCATCTTTGATTTTTAGGGAGATAACGACGAGCTACGTCGTAGATTCATAAGGGATTGGGATAGAGTTCACCAATATGATCCATATGAGTTGGGTCCAAAGACTTCTCTGCCAATGGAGCCATATCTCAGATGGGTCTGCATCCGTGCCCAGAAGCTAGGTATGCCATATGAAGTTGTTCCGCCTGTCACTCTTGAAGTTGCTAATGAAGAGGGGGTTGTTCCAACAATTCTCCATCCTTATATGCCCACTGATATTGGGGCACTAAAGAGGTCTTGGATGAAATTAAAGGATGAACGGGATTCTTACCGAGAGAAGTTCAACAAACAAGAGCAGAAGATCCAGAAGCTGACTAAGCAACTGGAGAACGAGCAGATCCTGAATGATTATGTCCGCACTGAGAAGAAGAGACTGTGGGAGCATTGATGGACCTTTGTTGATTTCCTTTCCAGTTTTTATTTACTTTTCAGTATTTCCATTCTTGTAACGCCTTAAGGGAAATTTGTTGAACAATTTAAATTTTGAAGTTTAAATCTAATAAAGTGTGTTTCCTTTCTTGTTTACAAATTTGAATCTCGATTGTCTTTGAAATCATAAATCATACGCATTTCATCCCATGCACTCCATAAGCAGGTACCCATTACATGTCTCTTACCTTCTTCGCTGTTTATTTCAACATCATGTCTACTGAACCTTCCACTGAGCAAGCTATCAAGGCCCTCTAGGCCCAGAATGCCCAATTTCAAGAGCGGGTCATGAGTCTAGCTAAGGGTCAACAAGACCTGAAGACCATGATCCTGAAGGAGAAGAAAAAGAAGAAGAGGAGGACAGTCCTGTTCAACACTGGTCCTAGGTTTGGAAACAGGCTACGGGATGAAGTTGATCTAACCACCTCATCTGGAGGGAAAGATAGTCCACAAGAAAGGAGGGCTCCTAGCCCTGTGGTCTCCGACAATGAGACGGACTACGATGAAGAACAGTATCCTCCTGCTGAGGATAAGTACAAACAGCTGGAAGACCGTTTGAGCGCTATGGAAATTCAGAAGGTGCCTGGTCTGGACTTCAGAGATCTAGGTCTATCATCTGGGGTGGTGATTCCCCACAAATTCAAGGCACCTGCCTTTGCCAAGTATGACGGAGTTTCCTGTCCGAAGCTGCACCTCTGGTCATATGTGAGGAAAATCTAGCCTTACACTGCTGATAAGAACTTATGGATCCATTTTTTTCAAGACAGTCTCTCAGGGACTCATCTTGAGTGGTTCTATCAGTTGGACGGAGCCAGTATCCGCAGCTGGGAAGATTTGGATACTTCATTCTATAGGCAGTATCAGTACAACTCCGACCTTGCTCCTACGGGTACCCAACTCCAGGGTATGTCAATAGGAACGGGTGAAGGATTTAAAGAGTATGCTCAGAAGTGGAGAGACCTTGTTGGAAGGGTGCAACCACCTTTGGCTGATCGTGAGCTTGTGGACATGTTTCTGGGGACCCTGTCTGGTCCATTCTTTAATCATCTGATTGGAAGCTCTTCAGCTGGGTTTACAGATCTTATTTTGACTGAGAGAATTGAGGCTGGTATTAAGGCTGGGAAGATACAGAAGGGTGCCTCATCGAGCACCGAGAAGAAGCCGTTTAAAATAGAGTCCAGTGCTGTCTACAGTGCAAGAAGACAGAGTAGACCTGAACACAGCCAAGCTGTCAATGTGGTCGTTATTTCAAAACCTGTTGGTGCTCCTCAGTACAACAATCAACAAAAGGATGAGAGGCCTAAGAGGCAATTCACTCGTCTCAGCATGACTTTATCTCATATTCTGCCACAGTTGCTGAAGACTAATCTGGTGACCCTAAGGGAAGCCCCAAAGAATTCAAATACAACGTCACCAAGGTATAACCCTAATTCCCGCTGCGCTTATCACTCCGATAGCCCGGGGTGTAACACCCCAGTTCTATTTATTTGGAATTATCTTAATAAGAGTTATTTTATTTGAAACCAATAAAATTATTTTATTTGGGTTAATATAAAATAAAAGGATTATTATTTATTTTATAAATAATTGTAGAAAAAAAATAAGGATTGAAGGTTATTGGGCTTATGATGTTATTGGTAAAAGAGGGGGTGCAAGTGAAGTAAAATGTTATTTGGGACTTATATGTCACTTTTGCTCACTTTCACGTAAAACTGAGATTTTGGGATTTTGGAACTCAGAGAACGTGTAAAGAAGAGAAAGGAGAAGAATGAGAAGATTGATCGAGGAAGTTGCAGGAGCTGCAGATTATCCAAGGTAAGGGGTTGGTCATTCTTTTACTATGAATAAGTTGTGATATATATTCTATATGAGTTAGGGATTTGTAGGGATGATGGATTCTTGATGCCATGGTTGTTGTGATGATGAAACATGAATGGAATTGATTGGTGTTTTGATGTGGTATTGATCCTATTGTATGCCTTAGATCATTGATATATGGTAGGAATTCGATTTTGATGGTTTTAGGATGTTTGGGGATGATTAGGAATGAGTTGGGGTGATTTTGGGAAGCATAAAAACGTGAAATATGATGTTGCAGAGTCATCAACACGGGCCGTGTTGATGCACACGGGCACCCGTGTTGATCTCCTGTGTTGGTGCTCGGGTAGGTTTTCCCAAATATCATTTCGGCCATAACTTTTGAACCGTAACTCCGATTTAGGCGCCGTTTGATGCGTTGGAAAGCTAGTGAAATTTTCTATATGATTATGAGGAATTAAGTAGCTTTAAGAGCTTATTTTAATAAGTGATTATTGGAGAAAGTGTTTATGTTTATAAGTGAATTTGGTTGTTATGTATTTTAGTGAAGCGTTTGGAGATATTTGGGATTGGAGCTCTGAAGAACGACGAACAATCACTCAAGAGTTCGAAGCTGCAATTTGTTAAGGTAAGGGGGGCTACTACTCAATTTATATTTGCTTATGGGTTTAGATGCAATTGGTTGGGTAATCGTAGGATAACCCCATTTTCCCTGATGTTCTTAATGATTGATAACTTTAGGGTCGAATTTTGTTAGAAGAGATTAGGTTCCCTAAAGGTTGTGAATCGATTAAGAAATTAATCCCCATTGTGGATTTAGATCGAAATCGTATGATCGTGAGTTTACCTTAGGTGTTCTAGGGATAACCTCAATGTTATCAGATTTCCCCATAAGGACGAATAATCACTTTTAAGGTTACTATGATAATTGTTGGTAATTATGAAATTGATGTGTTGTTTTGAGTTATACAAAATCGATGTTGTCATGTACCGAAATGTGCGTTTTGGCCGGTATTTTTCGTATTTGGCTGCTGTTCTGAGCTGCTGCAGGTACAGGAAAAATCTGGCTCGCGCTCATCAACACGGGCCGTGTTGATTCACACGGGCACCCGTGTTGATTCACTGTATTGCTAAAAAATGTGTTTTCTGGGCACATTTCAACACGGGCATTGTTGATTTACACGGGCACCCGTGTTGATGCTCCTGTGTTGTTTTCTGAATCTTGTTTTCTGTGCATGTTGTTATGTACGGATGGATCCTGTTTTGATGTGCAGTGTTTGATATGTTTTGCATATGCTGTTTATGGATTTCCTAGTGTTGATTGATACTTGTATCGAATAACGATTGTATGTTATGATACCAACACTATATGGATTTTATTGTCATGCTTTTAGATAATGTTATCAAGCATGAATTATGATATAACTTGATATGATTGATGTTTAATAGTATGCTGAGTGATTACATGCTATCCATATCCTGTTATGATTGATGTTGTTGATGTTGCATGATATGTTGATTAATGTTAATAGTATGCTGAGTGTTACATACTTTACATATCATGTTGCATTTGTTAATTCCCATTGTGTGGAATTAACATGGTGGCCAATATACGTGTCCGCGATTTAATGGAACGTTGAGGTGGTAGCCGTGTCCGCGATATAATGGAACGGTGAGTTATCCGCGACCCGAGATTTAATGGGGCGATAAAATGGTACCACATGCATGGGTGTGTTGCATTATATTGAATATAACATGAATGGATGACTTTCCAATCTTGTATTTAATTGATTGTATGCATATATTGTTGCTAAATTGTTAATGATGTTAGATGTTAATTATAAGTATGAAAAGTGATATATTATGAATATATGAATTATAAAGGTTTTCGTAAACTATGAAACATGCTAACTGTTGGGTGATGCTTATGATTTTTCTGAATTGATTGTTATGAACGTATAATCAAGTGTATAATTGAGATGCTCACCCTTACTGTTGAACATTTCAGATTAAGGAGTTTCGCTCAGATGATTGGCGAAGACTCGCTGTTTCTAGTTTATTTCGGTTTAAGTATTGTCTGGGTCATGCTCTGATAGTTGTAACTCTGGGAACGTTTGTTTGTCGAGCTTCTTAGTCAGACTCGTTTATTTCCTTAGTATTTGGTTATAATATGATGTGGATATATTCCAGGTGTTAATCCCTGATGATTGAAAATATTATAACTTTGGTTTTATTAAATATAATATTCCGCTGTGTAAACATGTATGAGTTGCTTCTATGTTATGCATGACAGGAACTTGTTTTTATTAAAAGAGAATTGTGACATCCTCGTTAATACATGTACTCTGAAAATATGATTTTAATTATTTGCAAAATTTTATGCGGGGTTTTGGAGGGCGTTACACGGGGCATAATACAAATGATTGTTGGGCTTTGAAGAATAAGATACAAGACTTGATTGATGCAAAAGAGATTGAGTTCGAGGCACCCGAGAGGCCTAATGTTGTGACTGCTCCCATGCCCAAACATGGAGTAAATGCTGTAGAAGAAGACTTGTTTGTAGTTTCTGTGGATGACATTGTTACCCCTTTAATGACTGTCAAGAAGAACCTGTTACTAGCCGGTTTATTTCCGGGCTGTGACGAGGATTTCCATTTGTGTTCTGTTTTACCTACCGGTTGCCCATTTCTGAAGTCAGGTATCCAAAACCTGATGGATAGTAAAGAGATCCTGTTTGAGAAAACAATTGTTCCATCCGTTCATTCTGAAGAAGTTACCATCATTACCATTTTCGACAATTCTTCCAAGGCTCCCTCGAGGACGCTTGTTAGAATTACATCCGTTCCGAAGATTGCACCTGTGATCATTACTGTTCCGGGGTCCATCCCCTATACCTCTGATAAAGCTGTCCCTTGGCACTATGGGGCTGATGTTTATGTTCTTGGAGTTAAGCAAGAGTTGGATGCTGATACTGGCGTCAGCAACATTACTAGACCTGCTAAAGTCACCCGTAGCAGTAGACTTTTCTCACCTGATATTGTTCCACCAACTGTTCGAAGACCTGTTGTTTTAACACCTGTAAGTATACCTACTGCCATTCCTGATCAAGTTCCTTTTCTTACCCCTGTCGCCGAGTCATCTAACGCTCGGGGCAAAGGGATCACCACTGACGTGCCTGCCCAGACGGAGGAACCAAAGACAATTATTGTTGAAGCTTCCAAACAGGAGATGGAAGAGATTCTGAAGATTATTAAGAAGAGTGATTATAACGTAGTTGAGCAGCTGGGGAAAACCCCATCCAAGATTTCTATGTTGTCACTATTGTTGTGTGTGATACGGTGGGAGAACTGACTTGGGATTTTGCATTTGTGTTCGCAAATGTTTCGGTTTAGCAAGAGTCACCACTGACTTTTTATTTTATCTTAAGGAAAGGTCAAAAAGCACACGAAAGACGTTTGAGATGTTTTCTTGGGTTCGGGGAGTAGATTATATAAAAGGAAGGTATTAGCACCCCTTCTATCCATGGTTATCCATGGGCTCTTAGTTACTTGCTTAGATCACTTGCTTTGCATTTCTATTGTTTGAAATGGTGCTTTTCAATTGTTTGAAATGGTGCTTTGTGTGTGATTTTGGAAAATGTTTTGAAAAGAGGCCATCATTGTGGCAACCTTTGTAATGATTCTTGTTTGAACGTATAAAAAGGTGTTTTTTGTCTTTTGAAAAGTTTTCAATGTTTGAAAGTAGGGTTTTGAAATTGTGTTGTGGAGTGTGTTTTGAAAAGTAGCAAGGATGTTTTTGCAAGCTTGATCAAGTAGCTAAGAGCTATCTACCCTATTTTACTCAAAGATCTTTCTTATGTTTTTTAACCCTTTTAACAGTGTTGTTTCACCATTGTATTTGGTGAACAACCTTGTGTTAGGATGTTAACGGGATAGGTGCGAGTCATCATATAGACCATGATAGCAATAGCGTTAAGTATCTTTAGCAATTTTCTTGAGGGACTTCATCATTTTGTTTAGGCAACTCAGATAGCGTCATCGAGGGACTATGATCTTTTGTTTTGTTTTTGTTTTTCCAAAGTACTTGACATGCAACCATGGCCCATTTTTGAAGGCAACAAGTGGATGAAACCCTAGAGGTGCAAGTGTGTATTGTGTTTATTTTTCATGCATGTTATCTTGGATTAGGTCAAACTAATTGTTGATTTTATTTGCATACAAACCCTAGGTCTAAGCATGGCATAATTGAAAGCTTTTAAATGTGCGAGAATTTAAATGCTATACTATTACAACATGATATAGGGAGGGGGGTACAAATGTGCGAGAATGTACAAGATACAATATTTAAATGTACAATAATTGAAATAAATACAACAAATAAATGTAAATAACATGTATTATGCCAAAATGTTTTTTAGTATGTAAAAAGTATTTTTCCATGTGAAAAGTAAAATAAAAAGATCAATTTTAATTATTTTTCCTATTTAGGGCAAGAAACCCTAATTCTTAATAAATAATATTATTTATTAATTTTATACAAATATATATTAACAAAATAAAAGTATATTGTAAAATATGTTTTTTAATGTAAAATATTAATAAAAATGAAAATGTGATATTTTTGTATTTTTTTAACCTAATTATTTAATAACAAGTATATAAGCATATATATATATATATATATATATATATATATATATATATATATATATATATATATATATATATATATATATATATATATATATATATATATATATATATATATTAAACATATTAAATGTACAAAGATAAAAATTAATTATTTACAAAAATGGATATTTTCAAGAAAATGTTTTTAAATGTGAATAAAAATAATAAATGAAAATAAATATATTTTTACATTATTTTAGGTTTTAATAAAAAAAGAATATAAAGCCTTTAAATATTTTTTATACTAGTAATAATTAGAATAAATTCCAAATAAATATAAAATTTATGAAAATAATTTTTAGGTATTTTTTATGTTAGAAAATAAAATATTAAAATCAAAAATGAAATAAAATGCAAAAAATGACAAATATGCAAGCAAATGGGCCAGAGGGGTGCAAACTTAATATGTATGTGTGAAAAGCAAAAGCAACTCAGGCCCAGCCCAAGCAACTTCATCTTCTTCCTCAGTTTCAAACAACACACGCGTTCTGTACTTCCAATGCTATCTCCTGATTCTTTGATTTTTTGACAAAACTCATAACATGAACATTGTAGAGAATTAAACAACGAATTCAACCATATAAAAAACTTGGATTAACTCTCAAAGACCAGAGAGAATTTCTCTGGCCCTAATTTCTAACCTAGTTTTTTTAGAAAGTTCATGAGTGAAATTCTCTCAGCACGATTAATGTTAATGAAAACTAAGCATATGTATGGCTTCAGGGCTATGAGCACAACATATTTCATTCACAAACCTAAGCCTAACCATTCCTAAATAGAGAGATAGAAGTCCATGAAATACCTGTTTCAGTTGACTTCGAGCTGAACAATGTAGCAACCTTCAATGGTGTTTGAGCTTCTGTTGAGCTTGCCTGAGGTCCAAGGAAGCTTCTCCAATGCTTGGCTTGCTTTGAAACAACTTGAATCATGCTGTAGAACTCAACCTGCAGAGCTTTGAAATGAAAATGGAAAAGTGTGTTAGAGGTGTTACAGCTTGCAATGGGGCCCTGGGATAGTTTAGGTGAGTTGATTGGAAGGTGTTGGAACTATCTTGGGACAAAACGCACGATGAAATTTTGTTGTGGCTTATAAAATGCAGAACCTTCCCTGTTTTGCAGAAAAACAGTGATTCTGAGTACGAGGAGGTATGAGTGATGAAAGGGTCGTGCTTTAGGCTTGTTTTAATGTATGGAACTTGTTCACAAAGTTCTTGTAAGCTTGTGTTAACAGATATGAGACGTTGCTTGTGTTTTGCAAGTTTTCTTCTACTTGAAGCAAGAGAATGGAAATGATGTTATAGCCCTGTACCAGCCCTCCTATCATTTTGCATCTTTTGCTCTTGGTTCCTGGAATTGATAGCTTCAATCTTGCTTCAGAGATATGGCCCCATACCTCAAGGATTTTGGTTTGACATAAAGTGCACTTTTACAAAAATGGTATTTTACCTTTTTCCAAATAAGGGTTAATCTTGTATGTAATGTCCAAATGGCCAAGATAACACCTTAATTCAATGGTTAAACATTAAATTATGAAGTTCAAGTTGGTTTTGAGGCCTGCAAGCTAGCACCAAACATGCTGATTTGAAAATGCAAGTTTGTATGAACATGTATTGGTCATGGACAAAAGTGAGTTTTTGCCAACTTCCAACATTCGATTCTCTCTAACCACAAGGGTGTTTGAGGAGTTCTTTGACAATTTGGAAATCTTGGAACATGTACTAAAATCCATATTTGCAATGTAACTTGAAATTACAAGTGGAACTATGTGAAAAGTGGCCAAGAAGGTGGGTCCAAATCCTGCCTAGATTAGGGAAAATTTTCTCTAAGTTAAAAGTTTTAGATACCCTTGTTCCAAAAATCATAACTTGAGATACAAGCTTCTTTTAAGAAAACTTTGTGAATCAAAGTTGTAGACTTTGTGATGGACTACAACTTTCATGTTTCAAGTTTTGTTTGAATCCATTTTCATCTTGGTGAAAAAATAGGACAAAGTTAGGAAAAAATAAGAAAATTTTATAACTTAGAAAAATACTAAGTTATGAAAATTTTCCATTTTAAACCCTAATTTGCATTTTTGGGTTTCTTGGTGAACAAGTTTCATAATTTGACATGTTTTGATGAAAAGTAACTCTTGGCACTTGATTTTGACCAAAAAGTCAAAGTTTGACTTTTCAGTGTACAGTCAAATTTTGATCAGTTGACTGAAAAATTCATCTGTCAATCCTATGCATTTGAGATCTTTTGAATTTGTTGAATGGGTCAAGACAATGTCATTGAGTTCTTGAGTCCATATGTGAGCTTGGTTTGCCATTGGTTAGGTCAAACGGTCAAAAATTGCCTTTGTGCAGTCAAAACCCTAAAAATGACCATTTTGCCCTTTTGATGATCTGATCAAATTGCTTTTGGAATTATGATCCAAACTTGATCAAATGGTTCATATGAGTTCATAATGTTGATTTGGGTCAAATTTCATGAGGTTTGACTGTCAATTGGCCACAGTTGACTTTTTCCCCAATACAGTTGATTTTTGGGTCAACTGTCCAATTGACTGGGCAAAGATTTGATTCAAGGATTGAAACTTGGTATGGACAAACTTGTGAGTCCAACATGAAGTATGAAAGTTACTTTGGGCATTGTAGGTCAAAATATCCTTGTGTAAATTCAAACCTTAATTTTGGGTTAACAATGCAAAGGGGGGGTCTTGAGCAAAGCAAACCCTAGCTTGATGAAATGAGAGGGAAAATTTTGGGGTACAACAGTTGCCCCTGTTCAATCTTCTTGAACCTGAAGAGTTATATTGGCAAGTTTTCCTTTCGCGACTCAAAGGTAAAAGAGGATTGGACACTAGAGTGACCGTAAATTTGCACTCGTCAAAACATAGGTGCAGGAATGGGCTTAAAGATGCCATTTGGAGATGGTAGAATCTTGTTGGAGATGGGCTTAAAGATTCCATCCAAGAATGTTTGTTGAATTGCAATGTTGTAGGTCAGAAGAATGAGCATCAAAATGGTATCCGTGTCTGGAATGCATTTGAACTGTATCTGGAGACTGAGTTTGTATGAGCAAAAGAATAGCGTCCGCGTCTGGGGCGTATCTGAGCTGTAACTGTGTATGAATGTTGAATGAATATCAGAATGACTGCCGTGTCTAGAGTGTGTCTGTATTGTATCCGGGTAATAGAGAAATATCTGTGTATGGAGCAACTGTGCGCTGGGGATAAACTCTGAATGAGTGACAGAATGGCAACCGCGTCTGGAGCGTATCTGGACTTTATCTGGAGTTGAGATCTGTATGAGTAGTAGAATTACTTCTGTGTCTGGAGTGTATCTGTACTGTAACTGGGATCTGAGTGAAAGACAGAATGACTTCCGTGGCGACTGCACTGAGGGAATCAAATTGCTGGTGTAAGGGTCACAATGGTATCTGTGTCTGGAGCATATCTGAACTTGAGGTTGATAATTGAATCTGAATGAGAGATAGAATGGCCTCCGTGTTTGGAGCGTATCTAGTCTGTATCGGATTGCTTAAGTCTGAATGAGTAGTAGAATAACCGCCGTGTCTGGGGTGTATCTGTACTGTATCTGACTTGAAATTCCGAATGAGTAATAGAATGACCGCCGTATCTGGGGTGTATCCATACTGTATCTGAATAATTATTAATGATAGCCTTTTAATCTTATCCTGAAAAGGATAAAATGTTAGCTAAAACACAAAGTTATGTTGCATGATATGTATGATGCAATGAATTGCGTTTCATCAATGTTTATGATATATGAATGTAATGGTTATGCATGTAAGCTGAGTAGTCGTCTTGCTGAGGAAGATAAATCCTGGTAGCTAGAGATAACGAAATCTTTGACTGCTGCCGGGGAAAATAGATCCATGACCGAAGCTGGGGATTCAAAAGATCTTTGATTACTGAAGATGAGAAATCCCTGTGACTGCTGACTGCTTGGGGAATAAGGAAAACTTTAAAAATCTCTACTGGGAAGTTAAAACCTGGGAGACTTCTGCTGGAGAAATGAGACTGAGAATCTTCAATCTGCTGGGAAATATCTCTGGGGAGAATGTTCACTATTCTGATTCTGCTGGGGATAGGATTTTCAGGGTTTTTGGGCTCCACTGGGGATCTTGAAACTTGACTCTGATGGGAATTTTCAAATTCAGCTTAGTTGGGGAATCCAGCTTTAGAAAGCATTTGCTCTGTTCAGGATCCTGAAGTTTAACTCCGTTGGGGAAATATATTCCAAATTTTAACTTTGTTGAGGATCCGAATGATGTATCGTAGGGGATTTCTTCTGAAAGGGCATAAAGATATCTTCCTACACCTTTAACCTATCAGTAATCATCTTTTTTCAATTTCGTTTTATTTGTAAGCAGTGATTATATTCAAATGCATATGACTATTTAACAAAACATTGGACGTTTTCAAATATAACATAAGTGTAAAAAAAAAAAGAGAGGCAAGCAAATTTCTGCACTTGGAAGTGTATTTGTATTAACTTTTGTGAGTATCTTTGTACAAAGGAGACAGACATCCTAGTAAGATAATGTTGTTACAAAAATTGGAAACTTTTTATACAAAATAAAGATGGCTATGTGTAACAATTCCATGGGATTTCCATTCTGCTATAGCCTTCACAACTATGAATATCTTATCCATTTGTTGCTTTGTCCGCCGATGGTTAGATTGATCATAAGTTTTAAGCTTGTTGATGAAGAGATTGTTCTTTAAAGTGATCCGACGAGACACAGTCATACGCTTTAATTCCCTAACTTTTTCCTGAATCGCCCTTTCGGGTTTTTGATTCACTGGGAAACCCTTTTTTGCCCAAGTTGCCCTTTCGGGTTTTCAACTTGCCGGGTGTATAAATTTTTTGTTTTATCACTAATTTTTGCCTGAACCGCCCTTTCGGGATTTTCGGTTCACCGGGATGCCCATTTTTTCCCAAGTCTCCCTTTCGGGTTTTCAACTTGCTGGGTCGTTTTATGCGTAGTATCTTTTGACTATGTCTGCATTCGCAGGGTGCGGCAGGTCGTCGCCGTCCATGGTGGTCAGAATCATTGCCCCACCAGAAAACATGCTCTTGATCACAAATGGTCCTTCGTAGGTAGGAGTCCATTTCCCCCTGGGATCACTTTGCGGTAAGATGATCCGCTTGATTACAAGATCTCCAACTTGATATACCTGATGCCTGAATTTCTTGTTGAAAGCCTTGATCATCCGTTTTTGATACGTATGACCATGACAAACAACAGTAAGTCGCTTCTCGTCGATCAAATTAAGTTGATCAAGCCGGGTCTGAATCCAATCGTCTTCACTCAAACCAGCGTCCTTCATAATCCTCAGAGAAGGAATCTGAACTTCCATAGGCAAAACAGCTTCCATGCCATATACCAAAGAAAATGGGGTTGCCCCTGTTGAAGTACGTGTCGTGGTACGATATCCATGCAGAGAAAATGGTAACATCTCATGCCAGTCCTTGTAGGTGACTATCATTTTTTGAATGATCTTCTTGATATTTTTGTTCGCGGCTTCAACATCACCATTCATCTTCGGCCGATAGGGAGATGAATTGTGATGATAAATCTTGAACTGTTCGCATAGAGCGGTGATCATAGTATTGTTCAGATTTGTACCGTTGTATGTGATGATCCCGTCGGGGATACCATACCGGCATATGAGATTCTGCTTGATGAAGCGGGCAACCACATTCTTTATAACTGAGGCATAGGAAGTTGCTTCGACCCATTTGGTGAAGTAATCAATAGCCACCAGGATGAAGCGATGTCCATTGGACGCTGTGGGCTTGATCTCTCCGATCATGTCAATGCCCCACATTGCGAAAGGCCAAGGAGCTGTCAGAACGTTGAGAGGAACAGGAGGAATATGTACCTTGTCGGCTTAAACTTGGAACTTGTGGCAAGTACGGGAATGTTAATGACAATCAGCTTCCATGGTAGAACAGTAGTAGCCAGCCCTTAGAATCTTCTTAGCCATCGTATGTCCGCTCAAATGGGTGCCAAATGTACCACTGTGTACTTCAGTCATGATCAACTCTGCTTCAGCTTTATCCACACAACGAAGTAGAACACAATCATGGTTGCGCTTATAAAGGATACCATTGCTTAGGAAGAACTTGGCAGCAAACCTCCTTAAGAACTTTTTGTCATTGACGGAAGCTCCTTCAGGGTATTCTCGAGTCTGGAGATACCTTTTGATTTCATGAAACCAGGGTTGTTCCACTACTTCTTCGGTATTAATCTCATGATAGTGCGCAGGTTCGTCCATTCGCTCGATGGTAATTTGGGGAGCCTCGTTATCCCAGTTGAGTTTAAACATGGAAGAAATTGTAGCCAGAGCATCTTCTAGCTGATTCTCTTCTCTCAGGAAATGCTCGAAAGTAATCTGCTCGAAATGAGGCAACAATGTCAGGACATGTTCTTTGTATGGGATAAGATTAGGATGTTTGGTGTCCCACTCTCCTTTGACTTGACTGATAACCAAAGCCGAGTCCCCAAATACGACCAAAGATTTGATTCCCAAGTCTATAGTAGCCTTGAGACCAAAGATGCAAGCTTCATATTCAGCCATGTTGTTGGTACAGCTGAAGCAAAGTCGGGCAGTGAAGGGTGTATGGCAACCTTCCGGAGAAATGAGTACTGCACCGATACCGTTGCCAAGTGCATTTGAAGCACCGTCAAAGTACAGGGTCTATCGGGATCCTTGTTCAGGTCCGTCATATGGTTTGTTACCTTCGATGTTGTCTAATGTCATGATGTCCTCGTCAGGGAAATCGAATCTCATAGATTGATAATATTCGACGGCTTGATGAGCTAGATGGTCAGCTACTACACTCCCTTTTATAGCTTTTTGGGTAGTATACTGGATGTCATACTCAGTCAGGATCATCTGCCATCTAGCGATTCTTTCAGATAAAGCAGGCTTCTCGAAGATATACTTGATCAGATCCATTTTGGAAATCAGCAAAGTGGTATGAGTCAACATATACTGCCTTAGCCGGAGAGCAGCCCATACCAAAGCGCAACAAGTTTTCTCGAGCAGTGAGTAGCGAGTCTCACAGTCGGTAAACTTTTTGCTAAGGTAATAAATGGCATGCTCTTTTCGACCAGACTCGTCATGTTGACCCAGCACGCACCCCATTGAGTTATCCAAAACAGTCAGATACATGATCAACGGCCTTCCTTCGACGGATGGCATCAGGATAGGAGGTTCTAGTAAATACTCCTTGATCTTATCTAAAGCAACTTGACAATCATTGTTCCATTCAACTACCTGATCTTTCTTCAACAGTTTGAAAATTGGCTCACAGGTAGATGTCAGGTGAGAGATGAACCTCGCAATATAGTTCAAGCGTCCCAAGAATCCTCTAACCTCCTTTTCAATGCGGGGGGCAGGCATTTCTTGTATAGCTTTTACTTTAGCTGGATCAACCTCAATGCCCTTGTTGCTGACAATAAATCCCAGAAGTTTACCAGATCTAACTCCAAAAGTGCACTTGCTTGGATTCAGTCTGAGTTTATACTCCTTCAACCTGGCAAACAGCTTTTACAAATGATTAAGGTGCTCTTCTTCTGTCTGTGATCGAGCTATCATGTCGTCTACGTAAACTTTGATCTCATGATGTATCATATCATGAAACATAGCTACCATGGCGCGTTGATAGGTTGCCCCTGCGTTCTTCAGTCCGAACGGCATCACTTTGTAGCAGAAGGTACCCCATTGTGTAATAAAGGTTATTTTCTCCATGTCCTCGGGGGCCATTTTGATTTGGTTGTATCCCGAGAATCCATCCATGAAGGAAAATACCTTGTGTTGAGTTGTGTTGTCAACCAAGATGTCGATATGTGGCAGCGGAAAATCGTCTTTAGGGCTAGCCCTGTTCAAACCCCTGTAGTCCACATACATTCTGACCTTGCCGTCCTTTTTGGGTACGGGCACAATGTTAGCAACCCATTGTGGATAGGTTGTAACAGCCAGAAAACCAGCGTTGAATTGCTTCATTACTTCAGCCTTAATCTTCTCAGACATGTAAGGCCTCATTCGGCGAACCTTTTGCTTGATCGGTGGACAGTCTTCTCTTGTGGGGAGACGGTGAACCACGATATCGATGTCTAGCCCTGGCATGTCTTCATAAGACCAAGCGAAGATTTCAACATATTCGTTCAACAACTGCACTAAGCGCTCCTTGACACTTGGTTCCAGGTTGGCACCCACTTTTACTTCCTTCCTGTCCTCCTCTGTCCCTAAGTTGATGGTTTCTAGCAACTCTTCATGAGGCAAGATGGCCCTCTCTTCTTGTTGTAGAAGTCTGGCTAACTCTCTCGGAACTTCACAATCTTCGTCAACTTCGTACTCAACATGATTGACCAAATCTTCAGAGTTATCGAAGGATAAAGCAGAATAGTCACCCATGGAATCCGGAGCGGATGGGTACTTGCATTTGTGAGTGTGGGTGTGTGTAAGGGATAGCCATCCTTAAACAAACAAAAATGAAAAACGAAAGAAAATGAACACGACAATTTATAGATGAAAAATTCCAATGATTCATTAAAACATGGCATATGATTATGAAGAAAATCAAGCCCTTACAAATGGACCTACATGCCCCGGGAAAGGCATGAGGTGAAAATAGTGTGCAAATTGTTTTAGTTATTACAGACCGTAAAAACGGGAAATTGTTCAAAGATGAAATTACTGGTTGATAAAGGTGATAGGAACAAAATCCTTTATTTCCCAATTGCTAAAACCCCCTTCGACAGTCGAAAAGATCCAGTCTTCAAAATGGCTCTCCTCCTCTTCATCTTCTACAACATTGATTCCATGGTGAGAAATCTTGACGGGTGGTCTTCCAATCTTAGAGCGACGCATAGCCTTTTGTCCTGCAGCAGTAAACCCCAACCCAAACTTGTCCGCCTTATGGGGAAAGTCAGGAAATTGCCCCCATACTGTGCTCTTCCCCTCCTTAATCACAACCTCTGCGTCCTTGAGGGATGCCATCCTAGCCACATGCTTGGGAATGATAGGTACCTCAACCGCTGTCTTCGCAACTGCTACCTCGAGAGAAACTTCCTCAAAATGTTGAAAAGGCGTTTCGATGAACTCTCCATCTAACTCCACATATCGAAAGGAATTGAGATGACTGATCATGTACTCTTCCTCGCCGTGCACAGTAATGATTTTACCCTTAACAAGATATTTCAGCATCTGGTGCAAAGAGGATGTAACTGCCCCGACATAATGGATCCACGGTCTTCCTAGCAAACATGAGTATGACGGACGGATGTCCATTACGTAGAAGGTGGAGTTGAACACTTCGGTGCCTACCTTGATAGGAATATCAACCTCTCCATGAACCATTCTTTTGGAACCATCAAAAGCCTTAACGACGATGTTACTCGGTTTGAGGGTCAAACTTTCGCCATCCAAACGGTCTAAGGCCTTCTTTGGAAGCACATTCAGGGAAGAACCTGTTAGAACATAGTTTGATTCTACAACCCTCAGTTAGAGTTTTGATGATAACAAAATACAAGATTAAATAAATTATAAGATTTATATAAGACATATATGCTACTTAAAATTATGTTGTGTATTTACAGAAACTCTGATGGAATCAGCATCAGAATATCAGTATCAACATCAGCATCAGAAGATATGTCAGCATCAGAAGATCAAACATGTGGTATACGCTAAATCCTGATGAACAGAATCTGCGTACAAAATACTCTGACTTTGATCAAGATCCTAACTAAGTCATCAGCCCTCAGAAGCGTCAGCATAAAGGAAAGAACACTCTGACCATCATTAGCATAACAGTCTGAAGCGTTACTATGCATTCAAGACAGATTAATTACCAACAACTTTATTCCAAGACAAAGATCTTCTCAAAAAGGAAAGAACGTTATGGTCATTGAAATGGATTTATGGACAACCAACGTATCTCTTCCGTGGCTATTTAAACAAGACTGTGTGAGAAAAGAAAGGGCTAATACTCTACTCGCATATACACGCCTAAGCTAATAATCTACTCGCATATACACGCCTAAGCTAATACTCTTCACGCACGCATACGAAAACGATCTCATTCATACAATTTTATAAAGCTTTCAACCACGGCTACTCAAAAGCATTAGCAGTCTAGTTTTCATTCTAAGCTTCATATTATGTATTATCACAGTTGTGATATATAGTTTTACTAGAAAACATCAAAACACACTTTTGTTCAATTATCTGTAAGAGAAATTCCTTGAGATAAACCGGTTTGTGGTTAGACTCAAGAAGGCTTTAACAGTTGTTAAAGTAGTTGTTGTATTCAGTTGAATATAGTGGATTAAGACCTCGTTGGAGAGAGGCGAAATCACCTTGACGGGTGGACTGGAGTAGTTTGAGATCAAACGAACCAGGATAAAAATAACGTGTTGTCTGCATTTGATTTTAAGTTTTACAATTCAACCCCCCTTCTTGTGTTTTTCACATCTTCTGAACCAGTATCAACAAAGACGTGGGCGAGAGTGGTTCCTAGACATTCAACTGAAACGTGTAACACATCATTGTGCTTCCTTCCTTTGGGAGTTAAGTCAGCATCGGAAAAGCCTAGGCCATTGTCAACAGTAAGACTGGCCACACAATCCTGAAATTGGTCAGCCGAAGTCTCTTGGGGTACATGTGCCGTCTTCAAGAATTTAATCAGGGCCTTATCATGGGTCTCTGAACAGAGCAGGAGGGCTAACATTGAAATTTTAGAAGGGGTCTGCCCCAGTTGTTCTACAACGTCGTAGTCACTTTTTCTGATTATTTTTAGGATTTCATCCATTTCCTTCTGAGTGGTTTCGGGGATAACCACAGCATGAGCCTTCGTCATGACAGGCATTTCCAGAATCCCTTTACCCTTGTCGGTATTATCAGCAGATGGTCTTTCTTCAGGAGTATCCACTTCTTCAATCACTGGGCCTTGCACAAAGGGCCCAACAGGTGCAGAAGCTTTTAAGGGTCCGAAAACTGCTCGGGGGGGAGCAATCTCCGGAGAAAAGATTCAGCCACTGCGGGTTATTTTGCTTGTACCTGCGATGTTCCCTATATCAGGGTCTTCTTCAGAAATCTCTTGGACTGTTTCGACTTGTTTGATGCCGTGGTAGAAGATTTCTCCCCCATAGTTCCACGGTATCATTTTGCTTGATTGGTACGGGACAGGTCCCAGCATGGTGATCTTTAAAGGTACACATTCAGAGTCGGGTGTAATCCTGACAGGCCTTTTGCAAGCCTTGGGAGGATTGTCGGAAATGGTTATGATGGCAACATCGTTGGTTGAAGTATCACAAGTATCAGGAGTAATCAGATTAAAAGTGTTAACAGGGGTTTTCTGGAAAAGTATCTCTTGCGTAACCATCAGGCGTTGGACACCCGACTTCAACATTGGACAATCACCTTGAATGTTCAAACAAAAATAGCAGTCCTTACCACAACCAGGAAAGATCCCGACTCTCAACAAATTTTCTTTAATCACAATCAATGGAGTCAACAGATTGGCAACATCAGTAACATGGAGGTTTTCCAAAATAGCATGCACATTGTGGCCGTGCTTGGGCATCTGAGCGGATATAACATTGGGCTTCTCAGGAACATCAAATTCAACCTCTTTGGCGTCAATTAAATCCTGAATTTTGTTCTTAAGTGCTAAACAATTATTGGTATCGTGCCCAACACTGTCGGAATGGTAAGCACACTTGGCGTTGGAGTGATAGTATGGAGAGGAAGTGTTAGGGTTTTTTGGCGCCTCCTTCAAACTGGTCAGATTCAGCTTCAGCAAATGGGGAAGGACCTGAGCGGGCGTCATGTTGATGCGGGTGAACTGCCATTGTTCCCGTTCTACCCGTTGCTGATTAGGTCTCTATTGATTGTTACGAGGTTGATCATTTGACGAATTTTGAATCATCACGGCCCCTACAGTCGGTCGGTGCTCAGTTCTTCCCAATCCATTCTGAGAATACACAACAGATGCTTCTTTCTTGGCTGGAAAATGTTTTTTAACAGCTGTGGATGCGGAGGCATCCTTTTGAATCTTTCCACTTTTAATACCGGCCTCCACCCTTTCGCCGGTCAAAATCAATTCAGTAAATCCCGCAGAAGATCTCCCGATTAGATGGTTGAAGAAGGGGCCAGACAGGGTCCCCAGAAACATGTCAACTAATTCCCTATCTGATAGCGGTGGCTGCACCCTTCCAGCCAGGTCACGCCACTTCTGGGCGTACTCCTTAAACCCTTCATTTGAAGTCATCCCCATACTTTGTAACTCGGTACGAGTGGGCACCAAATCAGCATTGTACTGATACTGACGATAGAAAGCAGCTGCCAATTCTTCCCAATTGTGAACCTCTGATCTCTCGAGCTGATAAAACCAATCTAACTGAGTGCCAGACAAGCTGTCTTAGAAAAAGTGTACCCAGAGGTCTTTATCGGATGAATGTGGTTGGATCTTTCTAACATACAACCTCAAGTGCATCTTAGGGAAAGACAGACCATCATACTTGGAAAATGTCGGCACCTTGAACTTGGGAGGGATTACAATCCCGGCTACCAACCCCAGTTCCTCAAAATCCAATCCGGGCACCCTCTGCAACTCCATAGCTGCCAATCTGTCTTCAAGGTTCTTATACTTGTCATCCGCTGGTGGATACTGTTGTTCTGAATAGTCTTCGTCTTCTTCCTCTTCCTCCTCTTCTACCTCAGACTCAGAAGGTACAGTAACTCCTTTCCCCTTGCCAATCCCTTCGTCAGATGCTGAAGGGAACTCAAGAATCCTTCTAGCATCACCCTCGAACCTTCTTCCAAAAGTTGCTACCCCCGGTCTCTTTTTCTTTTTCTTCTCTTTATTCTTCTCTAGCAGAACTTTGAGATCCTCTTGACCCTTTGCCAAGGTCATGAGGAGTTGCTGAAATTGCGAATTTTGTGCCTGTAGATCTTTTACTGTTTACTCCAAATCCATCTTGCTGAAATAAACATCAGAAAGATAAGGAAACCTGGCTTGAAGACCTATTTATGCATATGATGAAAGGTATGTTATTCATGTAATGCATTCAAGGGTTCAAAAATTCAAATTTGTTGCAAACAAAAAGGAACGCACGTCATATTAAAAGAAATTGTTAGTAGATAAGTGCCCCATGGGAAAAATATTACAAAACTCTTAATGTAAAAAGACATTACGCATCCTCTTTGGTGCGATGTAGGTGTTGAGAGTTTCCTCCTCGTGAAGTCGGCGGGTGAGCTCTAAAACCTTCTTCTCACTGGCATAGAAGCTGGCTTTGAAAGTATCCCGTTCTTCTTTGAGTTGGATCCAACTCTTTTGCATTTCTTCCCATGATGTTGGCATGTCAGGATGTAGGATGGTGTATGGAACCTCTCCTTCCTTAACAGGCTCTTTGATCAAGGGGAGAATGTGAGGATATGACATCATAAGATTTTGGGAGCGGGTTCGTACCCACTTGAGGTAAGGCTCAAGGGGGATGGAATTTTTGTGCCCCAGTTTCTTACTATCCACCTTGTTAGGCATCCTCCAAGATCTGATGAACCTTTGTCGAAGTCCTTGCGCATCGTTGTCGAAGTCAAAAACTAGGTCAGGAATTAGCATGTCATGAGGGCCATCCCTCCGGGCATATCCAAATTGCCTCAAAGCTAGACAAGGGTTGTAGGTAATGCCTCCCCTAATGCCAAGTAATGGGACATTAGGGAATTCACCACAACGATCAATGATGATGACATTTTCTCTGGACCGAGAACACCAATGTACATCAGAATGTGTGAGGGTCATCAATCATTGTGACCACCTCAAACCCTGCTCATTCTTCAAAATTGATTGTGGAAGGTGAGAAATAAACCACCTTGCTAGGAGAGGAGTACAGCACATGAGAACACCTCTTTTCCTCATTGTTCGTGTGTAAAATGAGTGTAGGATGTCCCCAAGCAATGTAGGTATGGGATTTCTAGATATGAAAATCTTGACAGCATTCACATCTATAAGTTGATCAGGATTTGGGAACAAAACCAACCCATAGATAAGGAGTGCCACAATCTCTTCAAAGGCTTGTAGATCAAGAGAATTCCAGCATTCTTGTGCCTTCTCAAACAAAAACTTTTCCAAGAATCCCTTGACACTGCTTCTGGTTTCCCAATGCCCCTTGATGTCAGATGGTTGCAAGTGTAATGCTTGAGCAACATCTTCAGGCTTTGGTTCTTTTTCCGTACCGTTGAAGGGTAGTTGATTAAGAATAGGAATTCTCAGGAGTTGAGAAAATTCCTCCAAAGTAGGCACCAATTGGTAATCAGGGAATGTGAAACAGTGGTGTAGGGGGTCAAAGAACAGGAAGAGAACTTTCACCATGTCTTCTTCAATGTTGGTGTTGACTAAGCTAAGGAGTCTACCATGTCTTTCACTGAAGAGAGAATTCTATGAAATCCTGGAAGTAAGCTCCTTGAGTTGAGGAGGGATCCTCACAAGATTGACTTGAATTGTTTTCCTGCAAAGAGATTCCATGACCTACAAAACAAGAACAAAGATGAAGATCCAAACCCTTGAAATGGTTAGTGGATGTATATGATGCTTTATGATGTTCATGATGTATGCACAAGCATATTTACAAGCAAGTCACACAAAACCCTAGTTTCAGGCTTGCATGAGGTTTCATAGGTAAATACCCTCTTCAGTTTAGTTGGCTCAAAACTTGTCTTATAAATAGTAACCAGGTTCTAAGGAGCGCAATATCTTTGGATTGTTTTCTATGTTCATTGTTTTGGTTTAGCCACTTAACTAGCGACCAAAATATTCCAAGAAAACAACCCTCAATGAGTGTAGTATCGAGTATCTACCAACTTCGGACTGCACCAAAGCCGGTCATCTCACTACCCCTAATAAAAGGCCAAGATGGTCAAGTAAGGTTCTAGTTCATTAGTGCTTAATGACATCACTCAGCGGCCCCGTATTCTCTTTAATTGACTCAAAGGCTACCGGTACTCACAAATATGTCGCACTAATATAGCTATTGCTTCAACCGTGTCGGTATACCCCGCACAGTTTTCACAATGTATTACTATCTATAAATGTTTCCCAAATCCGGGTGGAGGATTTCAAGCCCAAATAAGAGAACCAAAATGTAAAGCAATCAAAGCAAACAATAATCATGCAAAGGGTGATCTAAGCCCTAAGGTTACTCCACTTAAAAATATTTCCCCAGCAGAGTCGCCAATTATGTGATACGGTGGGAGAACTGACTTGGGATTTTGCGTTTGTGTTCGCAAATGTTTCGATTTAGCAAGAGTCGCCACTGACTTTTTATTTTATCCTAAGGAAAGGTCAAAAAGCACAGGAAAGACCTTTGAGATGTTTTCTTGGGTTCGGGGAGTAGATTATAGAAAGGGAAGGTATTATAACCCCTTCTATCCATGGTTATCCATGGGCTCTTAGTTACTTGCTTAGATCACTTGCTTTGCATTTCTATTGTTTGAAATGGTGCTTTTCAATTGTTTGAAATGGTGCTCTGTGTGTGATTTTGGAAAATGTTTTGAAAAGAGGCCATCGTTGTGGCAAACTTTGTAGTGATTCTTATTTGAATGTATACAAAGGTGTTTTTGTCTTTTGAAAAGTTTTCAATGTTTGAAAGTAGGGTTTTGAAATTGTGTTGTGGAGTGTGTTTTGAAAAGTAGCAAGGATGTTTTTGCAAGCTTGATCAAGTAGCTAAGAGCTATCTACCCTATTTTACTCAAAGATCTTTCTTATGTTTTTTAACCCTTTTAACAGTGTTGTTTCACCATTGTATTTGGTGAACAACCTTGTGTTAGGATGTTAACGGGACAGGCGCGGGTCATCGTATAGACCATGATAGCAATAACGTTAAGTATCTTTGGCAATTTTCTTGAGGGACTTGATCATTTTGTTTAGGCAACTCAGATAGCGTCATCGAGGGACTAAGATCTTTTGTTTTGTTTTTGTTTTGCCAAAGTACTTGACATGCAACCATGGCCCATTTTTGAAGGCAACAAGTGGATGAAACCCTAGGGGTGCAAGTGTGTATTGTGTTTGTTTTTCATGCATGTTATCTTGGATTAGGTCAAACTAATTGTTGATTTTATTTACATACAAACCCTAGGTCTAAGCATGGCATAATTGAAAGCTTTTAAATGTGCGAGAATTTAAATGTTATACTATTACAACATGATATAGGGAGGGGGGTACAAATTTGAATTGGGGATATTTGACAAGAAATTAAACCCTAGTTTACTATTACAACTAAATTGAATGTACAAGATACAATATTTAAATGTACAATAATTGAAATAAATACAACAAATAAATGTAAATAACATGTATTATACCAAAATGTTTTTTAGTATGTAAAAAGTATTTTTCCATGTGAAAAGTAAAATAAAAAGATCAATTTTAATTATTTTTCCTATTTAGGGCAACAAACCCTAATTCTTAATAAATAATATTATTTATTAATTTTAAACAAATATATATTAACAAAATAAAAGTATATTGTAAAAAATGTTTTTTAATGTAAAATATTAATAAAAATGAAAATGTGATTTTTTTTTATTTTTTAACCTAATTATTTAATAAGAAGTATATAAGCATATATATATATATATATATATATATATATATATATATATATATATATATATATATATATATATATATATATATATATATATATATATATATATATATATATATATATATATATATATATATATATATATATATATATATATATATATATATATATATATATATATATATATATATATATATATATATATATATATATATATATATATATATATATATATATATATATATATATATATATTTATTAAACATATTAAATGTACAAAGATAAAAATTAATTATTTACAAAAATGGATATTTTCAAGAAAATGTTTTTAAATGTGAATAAAAATAATAAATGAAAATAAATATATTTTTACATTATTTTAGGTTTTAATAAAAAAAGAATATAAAGCCTTTAAATATTTTTTATACTAGTAATAATTAGAATAAATTCCAAATAAATATAAAAATTTATGAAAATAATTTTTAGGTATTTTTTATGTTAGAAAATAAAATATTAAAATAAAAAATGAAATAAAATGCAAAAAATGACAAATATGCAAGCAAATGGGCCAGGGGGGTGCAAACTGAATATGCATGTGTGAGAAGCAAAAGCAACTCAGGCCCAGCCCAAGCAACTTCATCTTCTTCCTCAGTTTCAAACAACACGCGCCTTCTGTACTTCCAATGCTATCTCCTGATTCTTTGATTTTTTGACAAAACTCATAAGATGAACATTATAGAGAATTAAAAAACGAATTCAACCATATAAAAAACTTGGATTAACTCTCAAAGACCAGAGAAAATTTCTCTGGCCCTAATTTCTAACCTAATTTTTTCAGAAAGTTCATGAGTGAAATTCTCTCAGCACGATTAATGTAAATGAAAACTAAGCATATGTGTGGCTTCAGGGCTATGAGTACAACATATTTCATTCACAAACCTAAGCCTAACCATTCCTAAATAGAGAGATAGAAGTCCATGAAATACCTATTTCAGTTGACTTCGAGCTGGACAATGTAGCAACCTTCAATGGTATTTGAGCTTCTGTTGAGCTTGCATGAGGTCCGAGGAAGCTTCTCCAATGCTTGGCTTGCTTTGTAACAACTTGAATCGTGCTGTAGAACTCAACCTGCAGAGCTTTGAAATGAAAATGGAAAAGTGTGTTAGAGGTGTTACAGCTTGCAATGGGGGCCTGGGATAGTTTAGGTGAGTTGATTGGAAGGTGTTGGAACTATCTTGGGACAAAACACAGGATAGAATTTTTTTGTGGCTTGCAAAATGCAGAACCTGCCCTATTTTGCAGAAAAACAGTGATTCTGAGTACGAGGAGGTTTGAGTGATGAAAGGGTCGTGCTTTAGGCTTGTTTTGATGTATGGAACTTGGTCACAAAGTTCTTGTAAGCTTGTGTTAACAGATATGAGAGGTTGCTTGTGTTTTGCAAGTTTTCTTCTACTTGAAGCAAGAGAATGGGAATGATGTTATAGCCCTGTACCAGCCCTCCTATCATGCTGCATATTTTGCTCTTGGTTCCTGGAATTGATAGCTTCAATCTTGCTTGAGAGATATGGCCCCATACCTCAAGGATTTTGGTTTGACATAAAGTGCACCTTTACAAAAAATGGTATTTTACCTTTTTCCAAATAAGGGTTAATCTTGTATGTAATGTCCAAATGGCCAAGATAACACCTTAATTCAATGGTTAAGCATTAAATTATGAAGTTCAAGTTGGTTTTGAGGCCTGCAAGCAAGCACCAAACCTGCTGATTTGAAAATGCAAGTTTGTATGAACATGTATTGGTCATGGACAAAAGTGAGTTTTTGCCAACTTCCAACATTCGATTCTCTCTAACCACAAGGGTGTTTGAGGAGTTCTTTGACAATTTGGAAATCTTGGAACATGTACTAAAATCCATATTTGCAATGTAACTTGAAATTACAAGTGGAACTATGTGAAAAGTGGCCAAGAAGGTGGGTCCAAATCCTGCCTAGATTAGGGAAAATTTTCTCTAAGTTAAAAGTTTTAGATACCCTTGTTCCAAAAATCATAACTTGAGATACAAGCTTCTTTTGAGAAAACTTTGTGAATCAAAGTTGTAGACTTTGTGATGGACTACAACTTTCATGTTTCAAGTTTTGTTTGAATCCATTTTCATCTTGGTGAAAAAATAGGACAAAGTTAGGAAAAAATAAGAAAATTTTATAACTTAGAAAAATACTAAGTTATGAAAATTTTCCATTTTAAACCCTAATTTGCATTTTTGGGTTTCTTGGTGAACAAGTTTCATAATTTGACATGTTTTGATGAAAAGTAACTCTTGGCACTTGATTTTGACCAAAAAGTCAAAGTTTGACTTTTCAGTGTACAGTCAAATTTTGATCAGTTGACTGAAAAATTCATCTGTCAATCCTATGCATTTGAGATCTTTTGAATTTGTTGAATGGGTCAAGACAATGTCATTGAGTTATTGAGTCCATATGTGAGCTTGGTTTGCCATTGGTTAGGTCAAACAGTCAAAAATTGCCTTTGTGCAGTCAAAACCCTAAAAATGACTATTTTGCCCTTTTGATGATCTGATCAAATTTCTTGTGGAATTGTGATCCAAACTTGATCAAATGGTTCATATGAGTTTATAATGTTTATGTGGGTCAAACTTCATGAGGTTTGACTGTCAATTGGCCACAGTTGACTTTTTCCCCAATACAGCTGATTTCTAGGTCAACTGTCCAATTGACTGGGCAAAGATTTGATTCAAGGCTTGAAACTTGGTATGGACAAACTTGTGAGTCCAACATGAAGTATGAAAGTTACTTTGGGAATTTTAGGTCAAAATATCCTTGTGTAAATTCAAACCCTAATTTTGGGTTAACAGTGCAAAGGGGGATCTTGAGCAGAGCAAACCCTAGCTTGATCTTGAAATCCAAGAGTCTTGTGATGAGAAAGTGTTGATGAAATGAGAGGGAAAATTTTGGGGTACAACATTGTGTTCAGAGGCCCATGCTAAAGATCTGATTACCTTCCTGAAGACTTCCCACGTGCCACAAGAGACATCAGCTGATCAGTTTACCGATTGCGTGGCCAATTTAACTGCTGATAATGGCTTGGGTTTCTCAGACGCTGACTTGACTGTTAAAGGGAAGAACCACAATGATGCCCTGCATGTCTCCATTGAATGCAGGGGCACTACTCTTGCACATGTATTGGTTGATACTGGTTCCTCATTGAACGTATTGCCTAAGAAAGCTCTAGACCGGTTGGATTGCGAAGGGTTGGAGCTAAAACCAAGTAACATTGTTGTCAGGGCCTTTGATGGGTCTAAAAGGATGGTGCATGGAGAAGTTGATATCCCAATTAAGGTTGGTTCTTAGGTCTTCAATTCTACATTCTACGTGATGTACATTCGACCATCCTATTCTTGTTTGCTGGGTCGTCCATGGATCCACAAAGCTGGGGCCGTAACCTCAACACTCCACTAGAAGTTGAAGTACCCGGTCAGAGGGAAGATTGTGACAGTACAAGGGGAGGAAGAGTATATGGTCAGCCACCTCAACTCGTCCCGGTACGTAGAGATGGATGGGGAGTTCATTGAAACCCCATTTCAACACTTTGAAGAGGTGCCCCAGACACTGGCATCAGCTGAGGCTGTGGTTGAAGATTCTCCTATGAAGATAGCTTCCTTAAAAGATGCCCGGGCTGTTATTAGGAAGGGTGAGTGTGCAAATTGGGGCCGACTCCCTGATTTTACGCAGAAGACTAACACGTTTGGTTTGAGTTTCACTGCAGAAGCTCAAAGGGCTGTTCAAAGTGCAAGGATCAGAAGACCTCTCGTGTTCATCAGCAACTCGGGAGTAAATTCCATTGAAGATGATGTGGAGGAGTCTGAATTCGAAAACTGGATCTATCCTACGACCAACGGTGGACCAAGCAACTGGACAGCAAAGGACTTCATCCCTATTACTTTTGTTACCCAGTGATAAACTTTTTGTTTTGAATTTGTAATAGACAATGTTTGGAAACTTTATGGCCCGGTGTCTTACCCGGGGCACTGTGGCTTCATTTGTGAGGGCTTTTGTGTGCCATTTTCATATATCATTAATAAAAGCATTGGACATTTTTTGCATTTCAAATTTTGCGCTCCTTGTCTTTCTTTATTATATATTGTAAAACAGCTATTTTACATACACTCACATATACAGGTTCATATCCACTCGGGATCTCACTGGTAACGATTCTGCTACTGCCAGTTATGACTTTGAAAATCCGATCAACTTAGTCGAAGACGAAGGTGAAGATGATTCCGAAGTGCCTGGTGAACTTGCAAGACTGCTACTCCAGGAAGAGAGGGCCATTCAGCCACATGAAGAGCCGATAGAATCAGTGAATCTGGGTACTGAGACAGACAAGAAGGAAGTCAAGATCGGTGCCAACCTGGAGCTTAGTATGAAAAAACGGTTAATTCAGATGTTGCGTGACTATGTTGAGATCTTCGCCTGGTCTTACGAAGATATGCCTGGGTTGGATACTGACATTGTGGTTCATCGCCTGCCTACCAAGGAAGACTGTCCTCCAGTAAAACAGAAAATTCACCGTATGCGCCCAGAGATGTCCGAGAAAATCAAGGCTGAAGTTATGAAGCAGTTTGACGCCGGTTTTCTAGCAGTTACTTCTTACCCTCAGTGGGTCGCCAATGTGGTTCCTGTGCCGAAGAAGGATGGGAAGGTTCGAATGTGTGTTGACTACAGGTATTTGAACAGGGAAAGCCCCAAGGATGACTTCCCTCTACCTCATATTAACGTTCTGGTTGATAACACCGCTCAGAACAAGGTATTCTCCTTTATGGATGGTTTCTCCAGTTATAATCAGATAAAAATGGCTCCCGAAGACATGGAGAAGACGGCTTTTGTTACTCAGTGGGGCACCTTTTGCTATAAGGTCATGCCTTTTGGACTGAAGAATGCTAGGGCAACGTACCAGCGTGCCATGGTTGCTTTGTTTCATGACATGATCCATCATGAGATTGAAGTATACATCGACGATATGATTGCAAGGTCCCAGACTGAGGAGGAACACCTTGACCATCTACAGAAGCTGTTTGACAGATTGAAGTTGTACAAGCTGAGATTGAACCCGAACAAGTGCACCTTCGGGGTGAGGTCTGGTAAGCTACTGGGTTTCATCGTGAGCGACAAAGGTATTCAAGTGGACCCTGCCAAAGTGAAAGCTATACAAGAAATGCCAGCTCCCAGGACAGATAAAGAAGTCAGAGGCTTCCTGGGACGACTGAACTACATTGCCTGATTCATCTCGCACCTAACTGCTACTTGTGATCCAATCTTCAAGTTACTGAAGAAAGATCAAGTGGTACGTTGGAACGATGAATGTCAGGCCGCTTTCGAAAGGATCAAAGAGTATCTCCAAGAGCCACCTATTCTAATGCCACCAGTTGAGGGGAGACCTCTGATCCTATACTTGACGGTACTTGACAACTCAATGGGGTGTGTGTTGGGTCAGCATGACGAGTCTGGCCGAAAAGAGCATGCTATTTATTACCTTAGAAAAAAGTTTACCGACTGTGAGACCCGATACTCACTGCTCGAGAAAACTTGATGCACTTTGGCATGGGCCGCTCGCCGGATGAGACAGTATATGTTGACTCACACTACTCTGTTGATTTCAAAGATGGATCCAATCAAGTATATCTTCGAAAAGCCTGCCTTGTCCAGAAGGATAGCAAGATGGCAGATGATCTTAACTGAGTATGACATCCAGTATACGACCCAAAAGGCAATTAAGGGAAGTGTATTGGCAGACCATTTGGCGCACCAGGCAGTGGATGATTACCAGTCTATGAACTTTGAATTCCCGGACGAGAATATCATGTTGATAACTGATTGTGAGACACCTGGACCAGATGAAGGACCTGAGGAAGGATCCCGATGGTCTATGTACTTTGATGGAGCTTAAAACGCTTTGGGTAATGGCATTGGCGCTGTGATCATATCTCCTAAAGGCTCCCATACTCCATTCACCGACCGACTATGTTTCAACTGCACCAACAACATGGCAGAGTATGAAGCATGCATTATGGGTCTTCGAGCAGCAATTGATCTAAGGATTAAGTTTCTGAGTGTCTTCGGAGATTCCGCTCTCGTGATCAGTCAGATCAAAGGCGAGTGGGATACGAAACATCCAAATCTGATACCTTACAAGGAGTATGTATTGACGTTGCTTCCCCATTTCGGGGAGATCACCTTTGAACACTTCCCTAGAGAGGAGAATCAGTTGGCGGATGCGCTAGCTACGATTTCTTCTATGTTCAAAGTCAACTGGGACAACGAAGCCCCCCGAATCATCATTGAAAGATTGGATGAACCCTCACATTGCTGTGATCTGGAGGCGGAAGAAGTAACAGAAAAGCCCTGGTATCATGAGGTGAAGAGGTATCTTAAAGCTCAGGAGTACCCCGAGGGTGCATCTGTTAATGACAAGAAGTTTCTGAGAAGGTTCGCGGAAAAGTTCTTCATCAGCAATGACATTCTCTACAAGCGTAACCATGATTCAACCTTACTGCATTGTGTGGATAAGAATGAAGCAGAAAGGATCATGGCGGAGTTACATGAAGGTACTTTCGGGACTCATTCCAGTGGACATACCATGGCAAAGAAAATCCACCGGGCAGGATATTACTGGTCCACAATGGAAGCCGACTGTTATCAGCATTCCCGGACATGTCACAAGTGCCAGGTCTATGCTGATAAGGTGCACATACCTCCAGTTCCTCTGAACGTCTTGACAGCGCCTTGGCCTTTTGCAATGTAGGGCATTGATATGATCGGATAGATCAGACCTACGACATCCAACGGGCATCGTTTCATCCTGGTAGCGATTGATTACTTTACGAAGTGAGTTGAAGCAGCTTCCTTTGCTACCGTAACCAAGAACGTCGTGGCACGGTTCATTCGGCATAACCTGATCTGTCGATACGGTGTACCAGAGAGGATCATTACGGACAATGGTATCAATCTCAACAACAAGATGATCACTGAGCTCTGCGAGCAATTCAATATACAACATCACAACTCTTCTCCCTACCGGCCGAAGATGAATGGGGCTGTAGAAGTAGCAAATAAAAACATTAAGAAAATTGTGCAGAAGATGACAGTGACATACAAAGACTGGCACGAGATATTACCATTTGCTCTTCATGGGTACCGTACCTCAACACGGACGTCAACAGGGGAAACACCCTATTCCTTGGTTTATGGCATGGAGGAAGTCTTGCCCATTGAAGTTCAGATACCCTCTCTCCGGATCATGAAGGATGCAGGTTTGAGCGAAGATGGCTGGATTCAGACCCGACTTGATCAACTAAACCTAATTGACGAAAAGAGACTCACTGCTATTTGTCATGGTCAGATGTACCAAAAATGGATGATCAAGGCATTTAACAAGAAAGTCAGACGACAAGAGTATCAAGTTGGGGACCTAGTGATCAAGCGCATTATCTTACCTCAAGGTGATCCCAGGGGCAAATAGACCCCTACTTATGAAGGGCCATTTGTGGTTAAGAACATCTTCTCAGGAGGAGCTATGATTCTAACCACCATGGATGGTGACGACCTTCCTCACCCCGTCAATGCAGACATAGTGAAAAGATACTACGCATAATCAAAGACCCGCTAGGTTGATTGGCCTAGGCAAAAATAAGGGCTTCCCGGCGAACCAAAAGGGTTTGGGCAAAAATAAGGGATGAAAATGAAAAATCTGTACACCCGGCAAGTCGAAAACCTGAAAAGGCGGCTTGGGAAAAAATGGGTATCCCGGTGGACTGAAAGCCTGAAAGGGCGGTCCAGGAAAAGTTAGGGATTAAAGCGTAACACTATGTCTCATTGGATCATCTTGCATCCAGACTCCAGCATTGACTATCAAGCTCGGAAGGCACTGATCAATCAGATTCATCTTCAACCAGTAGTAAAGAGATGAGATGCTAGAGGATATAAAGGCAATAGCAGAGCTGGAACCCAGTGGGATTATTCACATAGTTGTTTTTGTTTCCTTTTCACAAATTGTAAATTCTATTTGTTCGGCGGCGTTCTCTTACTAGGACGTCCGCCTCTTGTACAAAAACGCCTATTTTAAGGCCAAACTTCAAAATCAATACGAATTCATTTTCAGACAAATTTCAAATTGTTTTTCCTTTACCTGTTTTGTTTTGCAAAAAACGTCCAATGTTCATTTTTGATATATGCATTTGACACTAATTGCTGCTCATAAAAATTTACATGCGAAACAAAGGACGAATTACAGGTAATATCAGAAGCAGGGGCAATAAGAATTGTACGAACTGTACAAGTTGCTCTATCCACCAGGTACCAAGGTATATATTCAGCTGAAGAATATGGCTAAGATACTTTCACTCCCCGCAGAGCAAGACAGTAATGGTAGCTCTCTCTCAGCTAAGACTTGCAACTATGGACGAATCATCAATACTCTCCCCAAGCATAGTTATTCTACCATCATCCCTAAAAGGGCTTGGTATCCCCATAAGGTCTTAATATTCCCCAGCGGAGTATAAGAATATTCTCCAACAAGTATCAGAGTATCCCCAACAGTCTTAATATTCCTCCACAGAGTATAAGAATGTTCCCCGGTAGCACACAAGATACCCCCAGTGGAGTCAATATTTCCCCAGCGCAGTTTAAAAAAGCTTTCCCAACAGAGTTGAATCATCTTCCCCAGTAGATTCTGGAAGCTTATCCCCTGCAGAGCGCAAATAAATCTCCCCAGCCAAATTCAGAGGGTTATCCCCACACGAGTCTAACTGGGTTATCCTCAGCAAGTTGCAACTGAGAGACCATCCCCAGCGAAGTTCTTTCTTTCCCCGAACAGGAATTCAATCCTCAACAGATTCAGTATCACCAGCAACGGTAATTCATCCCCAGTGAAGTTTATCCCCAGTGGAGTTCATCATTGAAATCCCCAACAGAGTTTATCAGCGGAATTCCCAGCGGAGCTTATCGTTAAAATCCTCAACAGAGCATCTCTTCCCCACAGAGTAATTCCCCTCAGAGTAATCTCTTCACCGGTTTATTCCCATATGGAGTTCTCTTCCTCCTACAGGTTTATTCTCACAATCACCTTCGTTCACCATCCCCAGCGGAAGCGAAGAATTCAACTCTATTCTCCAACAGCTCTGGGATTTATTTTCCCCAGCTAAAACATTACATGTCCATACATCATGATACATGCATATACGCATCATACCATACAATCTCATTTATTTTGAGAACATCATTTCCTGATACATATCATGCATTGCATACAACTAACATTTACCTTTCAGGAAAGATACAATCAAAATTCAAGTTATGAAGCCCGGGTACGACCGGATAGTATCTTGATTTCTATAGCATATTGTGAAGTCCAGATTACGACCGAATAACAATATCAGACTACCGCGAAGCCTGGATTACGACCAGATAGTGATATCTCTCAAAAGAAAGCTATGAAGCCCGGAGAACGACCGAATAATAGTTTATTCCCCAGCAAGCCTTGAAGCCCTGATCACGTCCTGATAACACCCCAACAAGTTATTGTGAAACCTGGATTACAACCAGAAAGCAATACCAGACCTTGAAGCCTGGATTACGACCAGATAATGGTAGAAGATGTTGTGAAGACTGGATTACGACCAGATATTAACCAAGAGTACTACGAAGCCTGGATTTCGACCAGACAATGGTATGATACATTGTGAAGACTGGATTACGACCAGAAAGCAATACAAGACCTTGAAGCATGGATTACGACCAGATAATGGTAGAAGATGTTGTGAAGACTGGATTGCGACCAGATAGCAACCAAGAGTACTACGAAGCCTGGATTTCGACCAGACAGTGGTATGATGCATTGTGAAGACTGGATTACGACCAGATAACAACCAAGAGTACTACGAAGCCTGGATTTCAACCAGATAGTGGTATGACACATCGTGAAGCCTGGATTACGACCAGATAGCGTTAAGGGACACTGTGAAGACTAGATTACGACCAGATAACAGTTTACCCAGCCAGTTACTATGAAGCCCAGATTCGACCGGATACTAGTAAACCCAACAGTCAAAGGAAAACCCGGAGGCGACCAGATAACCACTTGATTTATTCTGAAGCCTGGATTTCGACCAGATAAGAAGTGAGGTATTGCAAATCCTGGATTACAACCGCCTAGCAAGTCTAATCTCATCTCTCTAGTAAGACACTGTAAAGCTTGGATCACGACCAGATATCAGTCAGTCTTATCACTATGAAGCCTGGGTTACGACCAGATAGTAGTTCACTATCACCTCTTCAACAGAGATGATTCCTCAGTAGAATAACGGACGACCGAAGCTCCTAAACTTCTATTTATCCTAAGACGAAGAACAACATTCCCCAGCGGAATCTCCCTTAACAACAGGTACACCAGCTCTCGCTAAGGAATCTCTTACACGATCGACACTCCTTCGGATGGCATCTTTAAACCCATCTCCCATCTTCAATCTCCAAATGGCATCTGTAAGCCCATTCCCTACATCACAAGACAAATACTACTTCATGCGAGTGAAAATTTCTGGGCACTCTAGTGTTCAATCATCTTCCACCTTCGGATCACGAAAGGCCCGGACGCTAATCTATATCCTCAGGTTTAAGAAGATTGAACAGGGGCAACTGTTGTACCCCAAAATTTTCCCTCCCATATTTCTCAAGACATGTCAAGAATAATCTTCAAGTGGCTCAAGATGGCTCAAGAGTTGGACAGTCAAATCACCTCCTAAGGCAGTCAATTCAAAATTAGGGTTTTGTGTTGCATCAAGGTCCTCATATCCAAATGACCTCAGGTTCTCCCCCAATGTCCTAATATGTTCTTAAGATCATCCATGCCAAATTTCAAGCCTTGCAAAGGAAGTTTGGTCAGTCAATTGCTCAAGAGTCCAAAAATCGACTATGCTAGGGCAAAAGTCAATTGTGACCCAAACACAGTCAAACCTCAAGATTTTTTTGGCAACATTCTCATTTTGAAGGTTAATTCATCATTTGATCAAGGGTTGATCATGATTCATCAAGGATTGCTCAAGATTCATCAAGATTTAAAAGTTGCTAAATTAGGGTTTTGTTGGAAAAGTCAACTCAACTTTGACCAAGCATAACTTTCTCATACTTTATGTGAAATGACCCATCCAAATCTCATTTTGAATAGGACGCAATTTCCTACAATCCATATTCACACCCAAAGATCAATAAATGCTCACAAAAAGTTACAAATTTGGACATTATAGGTCATTTTTGAAAGTCAACAAAAACACTTTTTATGTCAAAGCTTATAACTTGAGCATAGAATATCAAAATGAGATGATACCAAAATGGTTGATTAGAGGACATCTCAAGGTTTCTAAAAAGTCCAAGAACACCTCCAAAAGTTCAAAATTTAAGAAGTTATACATTGTTGAAGTTGAGCATTTTTCCAAAATGGCCAAAAGTCAACTATCCTCAAAACTCCAATTTTTGACAAAAGGGCCCACTTTTTTCCACTTGATTTGGTCTTGTCATGCCACACACGTATCCCATCTTTAATTTCATGGCCATTCATTTATTTTTCTATTTTATTTAATTTTTAATGATTTAATTCATTTTAGATCAATATTAAATCCAATAAAATCTAAAAATTGATGTAATGAGATTCTTGTGGTCATTGCAGCTTTCAATTATCATGATTCATCAAATCAAATTTGTATCAAGCCTTTTCATGCATAAAAAATCAGATTTGGCATATATTTGGAAACTTGATAATGGTGATCAAAATCAAATCTCCAATATTCAATTCCTATGGATTCTAGCCCAAGTGATTAACCTAATTCATTCCTTTATGTACACACAAGCCAAGCAGATCAAAGACACGCCTAAAGAACTGCAGAAATGGCAAAACAAACTTTGAAAAAAAGCTTGAAAACTTGGAATCTGAAATCCACTTTAGAGCTCGATTCAAAGCAAAAGCTTGACACTAATCCCTTGTTGGCAATCCTCTGAAGCGATACCAATCAAAACCAAGCCTTCTCATCGCCTTAAACTCGTTGTAAGTGTCCACGAACCAAGCCCTGTACATGAAAACGTAACTCATCATTCTTGCATCTTTTTGCCAATTTTCTTGTATATTCATACTTGCCATTCAATTTCCAATGATTCTGTAATATTTAATTTTGTTTTCGTGGCTTATAACCCTGTATCCAAAGCTAGGGTTCTTGTTCTTGCTTTTTGCCATTTTTGATGCAAGATAAATTGAGACTAATGATGGGTATAGGGATGATCAGGGGAGAGATACGAATGCAATGATGGTCTCCATTGGCGTTTATATGGCATGTAGCTCATGATAGGATGATGCCATGGATTTAGTTGCGGAATAAAATTCGCAGGTAAACGAACCAGTCTTCGTTGAAGAAGACGAAGACGTGTCCTAGCTTCATTGGACAATTCAAACAAATTGCGCGTTTTTTTTTATTTACAGCATAATTAATTGACTTGTCCATATAATATTTATTGATTATCCCATTAACAAAAAGAACCAATGGCTCAGCTGGCAAGGCGTTAGTGCATGATACCATTGGGACCTGGGTTCGAATCCCAGGTCCCCCAAAACTTTGTTACAATTTTGTTTCAGGTTATTCCATGTGACTCAGCAAGCGTGGATTATCATATGCCTCCAGATCTCAAATGCCAAGTGGCCCACAAGGCAAATCCAATGATCCAGATTGAAGGTTCACTATGAACCCTAGTCAATGCACGCATAGCAAACTGGAAAAGTCAAAGCAGGCTGATTGAAATTGGGCCTGGATTTTGCTAATTTCCCCATCAAATTAAGCCCATACCCCCCTGAGTATTTCTTTTACTTTTTATTTCTTTTATTTATTTAATTATTTATTTTGTTAACTATTATTGTTATTATTATTAAAAAAAACTAACCAATTAATATTTTCCTAATAAAATCATAAAACAAAAAAATGTTATTTATTATTTATTAAAACTAATTTCACTTTATTTTTGTAAATAAATAATTTAATCAATTTAGTTTTGGTAATTAGGTATAATTTCAACATTTTTTGCAATAATTTAAAATTAATTAGAATATTAGGTTTTAATAACTTTTAATCATTTTAATTTATTTCCTTAATTATAAAAAACCCAAAAAATATTTTCATTTAATTAATTAATTGATTAACTTAGATATAATTTCCATTTTAATTCAAAATAACAAAAAATATGCTTTATTTAACAAAAAGGGTCAAAACCCTAAAAATACGCCGATTTAATTTTTCTCGCACGCGTTTCATTGTTTATCCAATATTGTAACTGCTTCGGGAATATAATAGTTTTTAAATTAGGATTTTTATTTATCGCTTTTATTTACTTTCCGCAATTTAATTTTAAAGGGTTTGTTTTTGGCGATGTAAATACCCGACGCCTTGTAATATCTTAGATTTAATTTCCCGCAATTTAATTTCCGCACAATATTAATTGTTAGATCTTTGATAAATAGGCAATGCATGACAAGATCAATCTTTAACTTAAAATCAACAATAGTTCACCATTGACATGTACAGATAAAATTAACCGAATTAACACACTTGCACATGCCACTCTTAGGGTACACCTCACTTGGTTGCCTTCGAACGTGGTCATTGAGTATAGGAAGTTTTAGAGGTCGCCCTCTTGTCCAAAGATCATAGTTGCCTCGAAACAGTTGCCTCGGATAAAATGATCTAAGACATTAGGGTTACCGCTAAGGCGTCCTAATATTGCTTTAGTGACCACACGTCTCTTAATCGAATTGACCCGAAAACTCCAACAACGGTGCTACCTACTCCTCAATAGTGGGTTAGCACTGTCTAAAGGACATTTGTACAGATTAATTCCTTTTTGAGTAGGTAGATGGTTCTTAAATACTTGCTCCTTTTAAAACAAAACAAAACTTTTCGCACCTACACTTTCTTCAAAACAAAAACTCTTTTCAAACCTACAAACACAAAGAAAAGCAAACTTTTGAAAACACAATGAGCAAGTACCTAAGAGCCCATGGATAACCACAGATAGAAAGGGTGCTAACACCTTCCCTTTCTATAATCTACCTCCCGAACCCGAGAAACATCTCGAAAAGGAATTTTTCTGTGCTTTTGTCCTTTCCTTGTTGGATAAAATAAAAGACGGTGGCGACTCTTGGTTACCGCAACATTTTGCGAAAACAAACGCAAACGCGAACCAGCATTCCAAAACAGTCAGTTCTCATTCCCACCGATCACAAATATCTAAAAGAGATCGTAGATTTTCATATATTACCATAACCTAGGAGGTAAATAATACAAGTTTGAAAGTCGACTTACTAACACTTCGAGACTAACATAGTAAGTTTATAATGCATATTTTTCCTATTAATCACAACCTAGGGAATGAACACAGTAGAGTTTGATAACACATCACCGCATGGAGACTAACTCAAGGAATTATATCATAGATTTCATTATGTTTACTATAACCTTGAGAGTAAACAATACTAGGATACACATGTGCATTTATCACGACCTAGAGGATAAATGGCACGAGGATAGGCTTACATATTCATTACAACCTAGAGGATGAATAAAACAAAGTTTGATAACACATCACTACATGGAGACTGGTGCAACGAATTATATCGCAGGTTTTGTTATGTTTACTACAACCTAGAGAGTAAACAATACGAGGATGAACTTGTGCATTTATCATAACCTAGAGGATAAATGACACGAGGATAGGCTTACGTACTCATCACAACCTAGAGGATGAATATTACTAAAACCTTGAAATTTGCATACCTATCACAACCTAGAGGATATATACTTGAAGAGTTTGTACGTTTACCACGACCTAGAGGATAAACGACACAAAGATATATTTATATATTCATTACTACCTAGAGAATGAATAACATAAATATGATAACTCGCACACCTACCACAACCTAGAGGATAGATGATTGAAAATTTTGTGTGTTTATCATGACCTAGAGGATAAATGACACGGGGGTAGTCTTACACACTTATCACGACCTAAAGGATAAATATCGCAATCCTGAAAATTCACATATCTATCATAACCTAGAGGATAGATATTTGAAGAGTGTTTTGGTAATCAAATCTTAGGTAGCTAGACCAAAGATAAGATCGGAGTTTTACCGGTTGTGTCTATTCTCAACTAAGGTATTTGTTTGTTTTGTGGACCTAATGATCCAATTGATGGGCCCTAAGACAATTCATAGTTTTAACCAAAGACGTGTTCTGGAAATGCCATGCATAAAGCTCTAAGTTGATATAGAATCAAAAATGTATATGCACTGAATATTTTATATATGCCCCAAATGTAATGTTTGTATATGCCCCAAATGTTTGCGTATGCACCAAATGTTTGTTGAATTTTTTTTTGATGTTCTCTCCTTTTAAACCATTGATTTTGTGTCACCGACTCTCCAATGTTGTATGTTGTGTTATCGTGATGTCTTTGAGCTGATTTGAACCGGATGAATAAGTGTTGTCAATATTTTGATATATGTATCACAGGCGCAAGCGTAGACGTGGTTGTAGACGTAGGCATGGATACGGCTATGATCGCAGGCGTGGATTTTCTTTCGATGCTTTTCTAGCCAAAATGATTTTTGATGTTATATCAAATGATTTTATTTGTCAAATCCCCAAAATGATTTCAACGCAGTATTCACAAGAAATGATCGTAGTATACGCAAACAAGTCTGAAAGGGAAAAAACACAATGAAAAGATTTGAGAAAGTAAATGTTTTATTGATAAATATTCCTTTGAATAGGCGAGGATACAAGATGAAATTCCTTGAAAGAGGTAATTACAGAAAGTTTTAAAACTAAAAATGGAAAATAAAAATGATAATTGCTACTGCTATTTCTCCAATGTCCTTTTGATAGCTCCAATCTCCTTTGCTTATAAGTCAAATGATTTGGATCAATCTCTCTCCTTCGTGGTCATAATCGTGGTTCTTAGATCACAGTATTTTGTTCTTTATTTTGAATAAGATCCCTAACTTTTTCCAGGGTCGCCCTTTCCGGTTTTCAATCCACCGAGATAGTTTTATTTTGTCCGTATTTTTTTCCTGGATTTCTATTTAGGGCTTTAAATCTATTGGGACACTCTTTTTTTCCTAAGTCGCCCGTTTAGGGTCCAAAATTAGTGAGATTTTTATGCATAGTTTTTTCTGGCTGCGTTTGAATTTGTCGGATGTGGCAGTTCTTCCCCATCCATTGTTGTAAGGATAAGACCACTGCCCGAGAATGTTGTTTTTACCACGTATGGACCTTCATAGTTTGGTGTCCATTTACCACGAGAATCAAGGCGAGGTAGTAGAATCTTGTTGAGCACAAAATCTCCTTCTTTGAACACTCGAGGGTGAACCTTCTTGTCAAATTCTTTCTTCATCCGCTTTTGGTATAACTGACTGTGGCATAAAGCTCTCAAGATTTTTTCTTCAATGAAGTTCAGCTGATCAAGTTGTGTCTGAACCCACTCTACTTCTTCAATTTTGGTTTCCATTAGAACTCTTAACGATGGAATCTCTACTTCAACAGGGAGTACTGCCTCCGTGCCGTATACCAGAGAGAGTTTCCCCTGTTGACGTGCATACAGAAGTACGATAGCCATGTAGAGCAATGGGAATAATTTCATGCCAATCTTCGTATGTCTTCACCATTTTGTGAATGATTTTTTTGTTTTTCTTATTGGCAGCTTCAACGGCCCCGTTCATCTTGGGTTGATATGGTGAGGAATTGTGATGCTCGATCTTGAAGTCATCGCATAACTCCTTCATCATTTTGTTGTTCAAATTGGACCCGTTGTCTGTAATGATTCTGCTAGAAACCCCATATATGCATATGAGATTTTGCTTGATGAACCAAGTAACCACTTATCTTATCATATTTTCATAGGATGTAGCTTCCACCCACATGGTGAAATAATCAATGGCAACTAGTATGAACCGATGTCCATTATAAGCTTTTGGTTTGATCATTAGTATCATACCAATTCCCCACATTGAAAATGGCCAAGAAGAACTTAAGACATTCAAAAGTGTCGGTGGCACGTGCATTTTGTCAGCATAGATTTGGCATTTATGACATGTCTATGTGTACTGGTAGCAATCAACTTCCATCATCAACCAATAATAATCTGCTCGCAAGATCTTTCTGGCCATGGCATGTCTATTTGTATGAGTTCTGAAAGTGCCTTTGTGAATTTCTTTCATAAGTGTATCCGCTTCATATTTCTCCATGCATCTGAGCAACACTGTTGTACCCCAAAATTTTCCCTCCTATTTTTCTCAAGACATGCTTTCAAAGGTTCTCAAGATACTTAAGGGTTGACCAGTCAAACCTCCTTCTAAGCAAGGGGTCTACAACTAGGGTTTTGAGTTCCTCAAAGAAGTTTGAGTTGCAAAGGTATCAAGTAGCTTTCATGGTTCTCCATAGGTCCTCAATAAGGTTCATGTAAATTTTTAAGTCCTACATCACAAGTTTGCTCAGTCAATGGCTCAGATGATTGAAAATCAACTATATTGGTCAAAATGTCAATTGTGGTTAACATATAGTCAAACTTCAAGATTTTTGGTCAACATCAACATTTTGAAGTGATATTCATCATTTTATCTAGGATTGATCATGATTCCCCAAGGAAAGCTCTCAAATCATCAAAAGTCCAAATTTTCCAAATTAGGGTTTCCTTAGGAGAAGTCAACTGAACTTTGACCATGCATAACTTTCATATGATTCATCAAATTTTCTCCAACCAAATCCCATTTTGAATAAAATTAAATTCTCTACAAATTTGTTTTTAATACTTAAGTCCAGAAAGTGCTTCATTTGAATGATATGAGCTAATACATTATAGGTCATTTTCAAAAGTCAACAAAAGACACTTTTTGTCAAGGCAACTCACATCAAAATAATGTCTCCAAATGAAAAAATGATCATAATAGAAAGTGTATAGGACATCTTGAGCTTTCCAAAAAGTCAAAGGTCACCTTCAAAATATGAAAATTGAGCGAGTTATGAGTTGCACAAGTTGGGGAATTTTGAGGAAATTCATGAAATGCAAATTGAGCAAACTTTCAATTTTAAATTAGTGGGCCTAACTTTTAATATTCAAACATTGTCATAAGATGTTATAGGACCTCTAAAAATAATTCCCACATTTCTATGATTTTTATTGCTTTTATTTGAATTTTTATTCATTTAAAATGAATAAAATTAACTAAAAAATGAAAACAATGTTTGAAGGCTTGGGTTTTTGGATTTCACTCCCTTTGCAGGCCCAATAGTGCATACAAGCTTGTCACAACATCTCTAGATTCGTGCAATCACAAGAAGGCAAGGATTTTTCAAGTTTGGCAAGTTTTAGAGGTGTTTTATCCTTGTTTAAACCATGGCTTCAAGGCCTTGATTCCTTTCCAAAATCGTGCAAGCATAAGAAAGGCAAGGAAAACCTCAAGTTGGAAAATTTTCAAATTGTTTGATCATGACTTTATTATGGCTTCATGGCCTTGATCCCTTTCCATATATGTTGGCTCAAATTATTCCTCTATATAATGCAAGCAAAGCCATGCCAAAGGGACACGAAATCATTTGCACCAAAGCTCTCCAAAAATTCTCCAAAATCCAAAGAAGTTGTGAAAATTATATCTCACATTCCAGCAAGTTTCGGTCCAAACTAAGGCTTGCATTCACTTTCTAAGGATGAAAAGTGTTGATCCAAGTCCATATTCGCAGCCCTCAAACGCCAGAATCCGATTTGTGCATCACACCAGTTTTTTTGAAATTGGTAAAAATCAAAACTATGTTTTCTTGCGTTTTTAATCATTACTAATATGTTTTATCTCCTACAATACATCATTAGAACATGATAGTTACATTACATGTAAAGTTTGACGTAAAAATGATGTTTTACCATGGTTAGGGAAACGAAGCCATTGATCATCGACCTGGACATTGCAAACAACTTTCTCCCCTTGCAGCCCCCCATCTTCTTTTTCACAACACAACCCATATATTTTTTTATTATTTGGTTTTGATTTAATTCTTTTATTTTTCTTTTAATAACTAGTTTTTAATAAAAATCATAAAAAATCAAAACAAAAAATTAGATATAGATTTTAATTAATTAAATTTATTTATCACAATAAAAAATAATTAATTTAATCACTTTAAATTTATTTTACTAATTAAAATATAATTAGAATTAGGCTTTAACTATCATTCAATTATTTTTCTAAATAAAAACACCAAAACTATTTTTTATACTTATATTTTTTTAGGTTTTTTAGATATCTTGCCCTCTTCAATCTCCGTGTATTTATTTATTTTCGCATTATTATTTTCCATAATATTGTAACTGTTAAAAGTTTGTAATAGATAATTAGGCCCCTTTATACTTCCTTTCCCCAATTTTTTTGGTTTGTACTTGTAGCGATAAAAAATGTAGCGGGGTAAATCGGAGATCGAATTATTAATTAATTCGTCTTACAAAAGCAAGAGTCGCCACCGCGCTTTATTATTTCCAAGGGAAAAGGGGAAAGAGCGAAATAAAACCCTAAAGTATGCAATGTAAAACAATACTTTTTAAAAGTAACGAAAATACAAGGCGTTTTTGAAAAGAGGTCTATGGTTCGGGGGTTGGTTATACAATGGGAAGGTATTAGCACCCAATGTATCTATAGTATTCTATAGGAACCTTTTGAAATATCTGTTTATTAAAAAAAATGTTTGTTTGATTAAAATAGATTGTTTTGGCCAAAAAGGGGTACGGACGGGTTTTTTGAAGATACGACGACCTAATGTCGAAGTTTTGACTTAAAAAAAGGTATGAGTTTTGAAAAATTGAATATTTGGGAAAATTATCTTAAGTTTTAATGAAATGAAGGTATTCACGTGATTGGATTTGAGGACATGAAGTCAACAAATTTAATCATTTTTTCTCTTGGATTTAGACGTAAACAGAATAACCAAGTAAAGACTGAATAATCAAACCGAAAATTAGATAGATAATGATTAAGTAGCTAAGTGATATATGACCATAACAATGATTAAATAACAGACTAAATGGGGTGAACATGCATTTTTGTATTTTTGTTTAATATGTACAAAGCAAGAGAATTAATTAAAGAAAATAAAATGTTTTTTAAATCTTCTATTTTTTTATGCATTTCTTTTAGTATTAATATAAAGTATTATTTTAAGAATTATTTCCATGTATTAGCGTTTATTTACAAATTATCTTTAATGTATTAACTTAAGAAGATTTATGTGTAAATCAAAATAAGTTTAATAAAAAACATTTTAAATAATTCCAAATCTTATGTATTTCATGTTATTATTTTTTATACACAAAGTCTTAATTAAAAAAAAGGATATTTTAAGTTGGAAAAATTAACATATTAATTAATTATATATATTTTGTATACACAAAAAATTATAATGAAAAGAAAAAAAAGTGTTTTTCAAAGCTTTCTTTTAAGAGCAAAAATGGGCCTAAAGAGAAAAATTGCCTTGGCCCAAACGTAAATCAAAGCAGAAGCAAAAGGGGTGTGTCAATTGGAAAAACATTCGGGCTTAGGCTAGGGGAAACGGGTTGTGTCCCATTCGTTCTCAAAATGTTTTCTTAGGGTTCCATCACAATTTGTTCAATTGGAAAACCTAGGGTTCGTAACAGCAGCGGCGGCGTCATTCAGTCGTTCGTTCATTCCTCTTCTTCTCTTTGACATGAAGTCTTGAACCGCGCCCCTTGCCCAGCCACCAACGCTACCATCTGGTCCTCTTCCCTCCACAGATATACGCAAAGGCGCCCAGAGACGGTAAAGTATCCTTCTGTTTCATTAAGGTTTTGATCTTTTCAAGTGTTGCATGTTTTACGTTTTATCGTGTTCTGATCGTAAGCGTGTTGATTTTATGTTTGAGGTATGAAAGGGAAAGAGAAAAGGAAAGGCTACCTTTACGAAGGAGGAGGTAGGAGGCGTTTCGGAGGCTTGCCGGCGGGGGGATGGTGATGACGGACTTTTGAGCTAGTATGGGAGCCCTGGTATTTCGCGTTTTCTTTCGGTTTGATGATGATGATGAAAACCTAGCTTTTATCCTTTCTTTCTTCTTCTGGTTGCCTTTGCGTGCTTCTCTTTATCTGTATACCTTGTGATGCCTTTTTTATCTTCTTATCCTTTACTCGCTTTTGTTGCCCTCGAACATGATGTTATTGCTCTGACTATTGCTTGTTGGTATGTTGCCTTCGTTTGTATGCTTGGCTCTGTATGTTTCTGGGTATGCTTTTTCCTCTTCTTCTCTTTGACCCTGAGAAACGTTCATGTTGTTTAGCCCAGTGATGAATATCTCTGAGGGCGTGGTGTTTTGGTTAGTTTTCTGGTTAGGCTTGATGCTGTTTGGGATATGGCTTTTCAGCAGGTTGTGTTTACTGGTTTTTAACTTGGCATGATTTGTTGGTTTATGGGAGATTTGGAACTATGGCTTGACAGTTGGTTTGACAGGGTATTGTTCGTTGGTGATGGCTTGTGTCGTTTGATGGTTAAGGCTTTTACAGGTTTCAACAGGTTATGGTTTGAAAGGCTTAAGGCTTTGGCTGGGCAGCTTAGTGTTTACTGGTTTTTCAGGCCATGGTTTTATGGTATTTGTTTGACAGGTTATACTGGTTTATGCTTCAAACAGGTTGAAGGTTGGATATGGTTAAGGTTTATGGTTTTTCAGGCCATGGTTATTGGTTTTTGGCTTGAGACAGCAGGTTGTATATATGTCTTGAATGCAGGTTCTTGAGGTTTATTTTGGTACTTTGAGAATAGGCTTCAAACAGGTTTTTTGAACTCTCTTTTTCTCTTGAAGAGTTTGTGTTGTTATTATATCAGTTTTGTTGGCTTTTCTCTTAATGGTTCAGGCAAGTTGTTTTGTCAATTCTCTTTGATACTTTTGCCCTTCTACTGTTTCATTCAGTTTGTTTTGTATCCTTTTTCTATGCTTCCCTTTTTTACTGTATTACTGCAGTTTTGTTTTCTATATCCTTTCTGCCTAAAGTTAAAACCTGTAAACCCAATTCTTTTCTCTCTTCTCTCTCCTTAGTACAGTTTGAAACATTAAAATGTTATGTGTACTTTGTGTTCTGAAAAAGCAAAGGCTGGGAAATGATGAAATTAGAAATATTTGGCTTGCATATATGGTTTTAATCTGCATGTTTCCTTCTTTAGCTCTCCTGCATCTGTTACAGTATAGAGGAGCCTTTGTATTGACATACTTCCATACTTGGACAGTTTATGTTGGACTTTGTTTTTTTGAAAATGTGACTTTGACTTGGTTATTTGCATATGCTGTCCTTGAACTATGCAGTTTTGACAATTGAAATGTGCAGTTGGTTTTGAAATATGCAGTTGGTTTTGGCAAAAATTGAATTTGTGCATATTTTTAACTTGTACATTCATATTTATCAATAAATATTCATCCCTTTTTGTGAACCGGGAGAAATCCCGTGATTTGCAAGGAGGATAAAAACTGATTCCAGCCGTTTGCTTTTAATGATGAATTTTAAATTAATTGTCTGCTTTTAATTATCTATCTATCTCTGACCTTTTCTTTAATTATTCTTTGCAGGTAAAATCAAATAAGCATCAAAGAAGTATTGGATAGAAGATGAAGATTTAGAACTTAGAAAAATTAGGATAGTTTTTATTTCACTTTAAACATTTGTAAAAATTATCATTGTAAATACTTTGTAAATAAATACGGTATTTAAACAACAATTGTAAGAATTAGAATAAAATGAATAAAACTCCATTATTTTACCAGTTAATTCTTTTCTTCTTTGCAATTATTTACCTTATTATTTATAATTCTTTAAATTATAATAACTGAAAATAACTTCCAACTATTTAAACTCAGAATAATAAATAATTAGATAAACATCATTGATCAATTAATAAACTTCTTTTCAATTATTTATTTTATTATTTATAATTCTTTAAATTATAATAACTGAAAATAAATTCCAACTATTTAAACTTAGAATAATAAATAATTAAATAAACATTGTTTTAGCATTGATCAATTAATAAATTTGGCGTTTCAAAAATAACCAGCTCTTGACTTGAAAAAGTTATGAATTTAAAATCTGCTTTGAAAATTGATAAAATAGGTCAGATCGCTTGCGAACGCTTGCAATGTAATGATGCAGATGGGAGGTGATATCTTAGGTCAAAAATTGGGGTATGACAGTACTCCCCCACCCCAAAGCGATGTAATAGCGTAGATTACTTTCCGCATTTTTACTTTCCACACTTGTATATATATCTAACTATTAGATTAATTAGGCGTGCATGGAAAGACATAAAAAAACAAGTGTTAGATAACCGAACTTCAAGATCAATAACTGAAACATAAAACACTTCGCACACACGCATCTCTAGAGTGACCCTCACTTGTTGCCTCGGATTTAAAAGCACTCACGTCTCTCGAACGTGGGACGTTTTAGCAAAGACCCTTTGGTTAAAAGATCATAGTCCCTCGACGGCCCTTCGATGCTGCCTCGGTAAATGATCTTAGTACCTTAGGGTAATTTCTAAAATATCCTACGAGTTACCTTTGTGATTGTACGATGACCCATGTCTGTCCCTCAAACATCCAATGATAGGGTCACCTACTAACTAATAGTAGGATAGCACTATCTAAAGGAAAGAGGAAAAGAACAAAGACCTTTTGAGTAGGTAGATAGCCCGTAGTTGCTTGCTCACATAACAAAACAAATTTCTCACACATACACTCTCTTTTCTAAATATTTTCAAAGACAAAACACTTTTTATGCGTTCTCAACGATACGAGATTCATTACAAAGTTTGCCGCACTTAGGTATCTTTTTAAAAATATTTTTAAACAAACAAACACAAAGCATTTTCAAAAGTGAGCTAGCAACTAAGATCCGTAGATAACTATGGATAAAAAGGGTGATGTTGTGCCCCAAAATTTTCTGTTCCATTTTTACTCAAAGCATGCTCCTAAAGATCCTCAATTTACTCTAACTAGGGTTTCACTTCTCATCAAGATGTGTAAGCTCCAAAGGTCCAAAATGTTTTCCATGGTCCTATTATGCCTTCAAGATTGTCCATGACAAATTTCATGCCTTGTACTACAAGTTTGCTCAATCAATTGCTCAAATGCTTGGAAATCAACTGTACTAGGTCCAAAGTCAACTATGACCCAAATACAGTCAAACTTCATGATTTTTGGTTAACATCAACATTTTGAAGTGATATCCATCATTTGATCAAAGGTTGATCATGATTCCTCAAGAAATTCTCCTAATTCATCAAAAGTCAAAAATTTCTAAATTAGGGTTTCTATAGGAAAAGTCAACTAAACTTTGACCAGGAATAACTTTCACATACTGCATCCATTTTTCCCCAACCAAAGATCATATTTAAGATAATATCATCCCCTACAAATTCCCTTCAGCCCTCAAGCCCAAGAAATGAACCATTTGAAATATACAAGCTCATACATTACAGGTCATTTTCAGAAAGTCAACAGAAGCCACTTTTTTCCATGACCTTTTACATCAAGATAAATTATTCAGATGAAAAATTGATCAAAATAGGGTTTTAAGTAGACATCTTGGGCTTTCCAAAAAGTCCAAGATCATCATCATGAGTAAAAAATTAAGCAAGTTATGGATTTCCCAAGTTGGGGAAAATTAGGAATTTTCAAGAATGATGCATTGAGCAAATTTGAAGTTTTAAGGAAAGGGTTTAATTTATTGGATTTCAAACATCATCCTAAGATTATAGAGGACCCCTAAAACCATTTTTGCAAATTCTTAATTTTATTTGCATTTTATATTAATTTTAGTTAATTAAAAATCAAATAAATCAAAATTATTGCAAATTATATGGGCCATTATTATTTGGGCTTGGTTTGATACATGGAGAGGCCCCATATTTCGTGTGCAACAAGGCCAGCATTGCCTAGGTGCATTCAAATTTGAAAATGGACAAGATTCCTTGATTTTGGCCAAGGTTACAAATCATCATTCATGGCCTTGAAACACCATGTTTAAGGCTGTTTAAACTTTGTTTTCTTATCTCCTCCCATCTCATCTATAAATAACAAACCATTAACAAGCTCCAACAAGCACACACAGCCTGGAAAAACTCTACAAATTTTGCAAAAAAATATCAAAGTTGTCAAATTCGAGTTTCAGGTTCCAGCCTTCCTTAGTCCAAACCAAGGATCCTAATCCACTCCTGGAGGTCCCCTTAAGTGTTTACCATCATTACCAAGCCCTGAAGCATCATAAAACCTCACAACCAGTCTTCACAGTTGGCTTCTTTCCTCAAATTCATTTTGCTCGAATTATGTGATATAAATCCATTTTGACCATGCATTTTTGTTTATTTAAGTATTTGCAAGCTTCCTGTATAGTTGGATTGCATTTTTGATGCAGGTATCACGATTTTCCATTTTTAGGGTTTGACCTTTCGATCCATGGCCTCACATTGGATTTATGTTGCGTATTCTGTTTTTTTTAGTTGCAGGTGCTATAGTGATGGACCAAAATTGTCACTATAGGTCTTAGAATCTAAACCGACGGATGGAGGAAGGGGACGAAGTGTCGCAGTGTCCCATTGGCCAATTCAAATAAATCATGCATTTTTTATTTTTAATATATCTGGCCATTTTTCTTATATTACATTATTATTCTATTTTATGTAACGAATGAACAGATGGCTCAGTTGGTAAAGGCGCGTGCATATGAGGGAGAGGGCCTGAGTTCGAGTCTCAGGTCCAGCATTTTATATTTTCTGATTTGTTTCATGTAGATTCCATGCGCTATGCTACCTGGGGTTCACCATACTCCATCAAACCATCATTATTAGAGTTCTATCTGATCAGATCTAACGCATCCCATCTGCAGGGCCACCGCGCACCCTCAAGACCAATCCACACCTGATCAAGCATTGGCCTGGGCCTTCACAGCATTAGGCCCAGCAAAATTCAATTCTCACTCCCCCCCCCCCCCCCAATTTCTAACCATCTCAGGCCCATTTCTTTGTATTTTGTTTTATTATTGTTTTTCTTTTATTATTTAATTCACCAAATAATCTGAAGAAAAAAAATCATAAAAAAATATTAGATTAGTTTTTTTAATTAAACTAATTTTGCAAATTAATTAATTAAATTTTAAACTTTTTTTTAATTTAAAACAAATTAGATTTTAGGATTTAATTTAATTTTAATTATTTTCTTTGTAAAATAAAAAAGAACCAAAAAGAACTTAGACTTTGTTTCTTAATTTGATCTTGTTTTCTAAATAGAATTTAGGATTATTTTAATTTTTTTTCTTAAATCAAAAAAGAAAGCAAAGGATTTTCTTTTAGGTTTTTTTTAGAGGTATTTTCATTCTTTCATGCGTTATTCATTTTTCGCATTCTTTTTATGTATTCATGTAACTATTATTTTGGTTGTAATAGTTATAAATAGGAATTTTACCGTTTTCTTTATTTTTCCCTAAAGCATTGTACAATGTAAATTCCCCTCCCCAAAGCCATGTAATAGCGTAGGGTTTATTTTCGCATTTTACATTTTTCTATACATACTAACTGCTAGTAATTAGGATTGCATGACAAGACTGAAAAACAAAGCGTTAGCAAACCTAATGATGCAAGATAAATAATTGAATTGAATACAATTTCACATACACACCTCTAGGGTATCCCACTTCGGTTGCCTTTGGAAAACGGTCACAATTCTCGAAACGTGAGAAGTTTTAGTGGTTGTCCTCTAGTTTGAAAGATCACAAGTCCCTCGATGACCCTCTCGATGTTGACTCGATTAAAAGTGATCTAGAACTTTAGGACAATTACTAAAATTCCTTGCCAAGTTTCCTTCGTGACCGTAACATCCCTTCGAATGTCCCTCATACATCCAACGATAGGGCTACCTACTCACTAATAGTAGGATAGCACTGTCTAAAGGATAGGAGGAAAAGAATAACCTTTTTTGAGTATAAGTAGATAGTTCCTAGATGTTATGCTCAAACAAAACTTTTACACTTACACAAAACATTTCAAAAACACTTTCAAAAAACATTTTCTTTGTCAACACTCTTGAGGACTGATACAAGAGTTAACGCAAAGCGAATCTCCGCACTAAGGAATTTTCAAATACTTTTCAAAAGCGCAAAGCACAAGAAATTTTCAAAACATGAGATAACATCTAAGAGCCCGTAGAAATCTACGGATGGAAAGGGTGCTAACACGTTCCCTTTCCATAATCTACCCCTCTTACTCATAAAATTCTCAAAAAGGTCTTTTCCTGTTCTTTTCACCTTTTCCTTAATTTGGATAAAAGAAAAGTTGGTGGTGACTCTTGCTTACCGCAACATTTGTGAACACAAACGCAAAACCAGTATTAACAGTCGGTTCTACCACCGTATCACAGAACTGGCGACTCTGTTGGGATTTATAAAAAGTGGGGTTTACCTTAGAGTTAGTTCATTATTTAACTGCTTTTTTGTGCTTTGTTTGGTTTACTTTTGAGGGATTTGTTTGGGTTGTTACTATAGATACTACACCCGGATCTGGGGCACCTTTTAGGTAAGTAGCAATAGATCATGGAAACTTTGCGGGGTATACTGACACGGTTGAAGCGATAGCTACGTTGATGTGACACTTTGGTTGGTACCGGTAGCCCTTGGGTAGTCAAGGAGAATACGGGGCCGTTGCATGGTGTCATGAAGCATCAACTGACCTTAGAACCTTTAATTGAACAACATGGCCATTAGGAAGTGGTGAGATAGTTGTCTTATGTGTAGCCCAAAGTCAGTTGATACTCAATACTACACTCATTAAGATTTGACTCCCAAGTTTTGTTTGGTGGCAAGTCAGTTGTCGATCAGAACGAAACTTGTGGGAAAGATCAGTGATATTGAGATCCCTTAGAACCCGGTTACTTTTACTAGGACAGGTTGAGGCAACTAAACTTCAAGAGGGTACTTACCTACAAACCCCATGCAAGCCTAAACCTAAGGCTGCTTGTGTGAATTGTTTGCTTTCAACTTGAACTACTTGCAGGGTTTTATTATCTGACAACATGATTTCCTTGCAGGATTTGTTTACAGTCATTATCCAATAACCTGGATTTCTTACAGGGTTTACTTGCTTACGCCACCTTACACTTTTTCTTAATGCATAACATACATATCATAACATCACCCCATAACATCTCCTTAACCATTTTAAGGATCTCAACGGTCTGTGATGCAGGTTATGATGAACCAAGCGTCTAACAAGGGGCACGGGGATTTACTTTCTTCTAGCCAATGCCGTCAAAAGACCAAGGTACGATAACTCAAGTCAAAGGCGATGAACCACTCAATATGGTGAGCTTGATTCTTGTAGAAGGACCTTCAGCGATACGAAAGTTCTTCAATTAAAGCTGCAAAATTCAAACTTCTGACATTTTCTTATTTACCCTGCGAGATCCTTGAAAACATTGCATGCATGTCATTACATAACAGGTCTTCCAGTATAGGTATCTCATTTTCTCGTTGTTTATTTCAGCAAGAAAACGACTCTCGAGCAGACTGACAGAGATCTCCAAACTCCATATGCTCAACTCATGGAAATGTTACAGAGTCTATCCAAGGGGAAAGAAGAATTGAAAGCACTCCTCGCTAGGACTATGACCAAGAAAAATCCTAACAACAACAAGGATGATCGGTTGGAACAATTGGAAGCTGAGATGGAAGGGATGAGAATCCAGATGATCAGTCAAATGGCTCTTATCCAAAATTTAGCTCGGGGACAACAACATCTGAGAGCCCTAGTCAACAAGTTTCATCAAGATAGATGCAATCATATGGAGCAAACAACGAGAATTGGAGATCGAGTGTTTAATCAGCCTCAGTTGAAACAAGAGGATTTGGTTGAAAAAACACCTTTCAAAACGGCTGCTACGCCAATGGTCCAACAACGACCTCGCGAACCACAACGGGGTAATCAGCAAAGGCAAGACAAGCCCAAGAGACAGTTTACCAAAATCAACATACCATTGTCTTAAGCATTGCAACGTATGTTGAGGATGAATTTGGTTACGTTTATAAGACCTCATCCAAACCCCAAAACTTCTTCCCCTAACTACTGTCCTGATGCAATGTGAGCATACCATTCTAAGATACGGTGGGAGAACTGACTTGGGATTTTGCGATTGTGTTCGCAAATGTTTCGGTTTAGCAAGAGTCACCATTGACTTTTTATTTTATCATAAGCAAAGGTCAAAAAGAACAGGAAAGACCTTTGAGATGTTTTCTTGGGTTCGGGGAGTAGATTATGAAAAGGGAAGGTGCAAGCACCCTTTTCATCCATGGTTATCCATGGGCTCTTAGTTACTTGTTTAGGTCACTTGCTTTTGCTTTTCAATTGTTTGAAATGGTGCTTTGTGTGTGGTTTTGAAAGATGTTTTCAAAAGAGGCCATCGTTGTGGCAACCTTTGTAATGATTCTTGTTTGAATGTATACAAAGATGTTTTTGTCTTTTGAAAAGGTTTCAATGTTTGAAAGTTTGTTTTGGAAATATTTTGAAATTGTGTGTTTGAAAATAGCAAGGATGTTTTTTGCAAGCTTTTGATAAAGTAACTAAGAGCTATCTACCCTATTTTACTCAAAGATCTTTATTATGTTTTTAACCCTTTTGATAGTGTTGTTTCACCATTGTATTTGGTGAACAACCTTGTGTTAGGATGTTAAACGGGACAGGCGCGGGTCATCGTATAGACCATGATATCAATTGTGTTAGATGTCTTTGGAAAATTTTTGAGGGACTTGATCATTTTTGTTTCGGCAACCAAGATAGCGTCATCGAGGGACTATGATCTTTTTTTTTGTTTTTGTTTTGCCAAAGTATCCAACATGCTTACCATGGCCCATTTTTGAAGGCAACAAGTGGATTGTAACCCTAGGGGTGCAAGTGTGCATTGTGTTTGATTTTCATGTAGTTTTGTCTTTGATTAGGTAAAACTATTTGTTGATTTGGATTTTTGCATACAAACCCTAATTCTCTAATCGTGGCATAATTGAAAGCGTAAAGTGCGAGAATTTAAATTCTAAGCTATTACAATATGATTATGGGGATGGGGGTACAATTTTGAATGGGGGGTATTTGACAAGAAATATAAACCCTAATTTACTATTACATCCAAATTGAATTTAATTGCATAAATATTTAAATGAATAATATTTAACTAAACAAAATAAATAAATATCAAATACTATGTATTATGCAAAAAAGGTTTTTGTTTACCTATATATGTAAAAGTATTTTTAATGTAAAAAAGTATAACGAAATAAATAAATAAAAAAAGATTAATTTTGTTTAAGGGTAAACCCTAATTTCTTTAAGAAAATAATATATTATATTATTTATATACAAAAAATATATTAATATGTGTAAAAATGAAATATACTTAAGAAAGGGTATTTTTTGTATAAATAATAATAAAAATAAAAATGTAATATATTTGTATTTTTATTCTAAGTATTTAATAAAATAAAAGTATATATATATATATATATATATATATATATATATATATATATTAAATATATTAAATATGTATAATATAAAATAAAATATGTACAAAAATAAATTATATTTTAAATAATATTTTCAGTGTGAATAAAAATAAGAAAAATAAAAATAAAAGTATAATTTACATATTATTTCCAAGTTTAAACAAATAACATAAAAGTATTAAAAATGTTTTCTATATTAGAAAAATTAAAATAAAATGCTAAATAAATGTAAAAAATTATGAAAATATTTTTTAGGAATTTTTTATATTTGGAAATGAATAAACAAAATCAGAAAAGAAAACAAAAATGCAAAAATGTAAAAATATAGGAAATTGGGCCAGGGGGTGCAAAAATGAAAAGAGGGGTGTTAGAAGCAAGCCAGGCCAAGCCCAACCCACCACTTCATCTTCTTCCTCCAGACTTTTGAAAAACGCGCGCCTGTTGTGTAAACTTGGACATCCTGTATACGTGATCTATTGCAAAAACTCACAACATCAAACTTGTAGAGAATTTCAAGACGATTCCAACCATATTAAAAACTAATCCTAACTCTCAAAGACCAGAGAGAATTTCTATGGCCCCAAAATCTGACCTAGTTTTTTCAGCATGTTCATGGATGAAATTCTCCTAGCACACTTAATATAAATGAAAACTGAGCATATGTACAGCTTCGTGGCATTGAATACTACATTTTTTATTCACAAACCTAAAGCTAAATGTTCCTAAATGGAGAGATAGAAAGTGAAGAAAAACCTGTTTCAGTTGGATTCGTGTAGGGCAATGCAGTGCTTCTCAACAAGTTTTGAGGTGTCTGGTAGCTTGCCTGAACTTCACTTGATCTTTTCCAATAGCTAACTTGCCTTGAATGTCCCTGAATCAGCCTCTAGAACTCAACCTGCACAAGATTGAAATGAAAATGGTGAACATTGTAAATGGAGTTACAGTTGGCAATGGAGGTTTGGGATAGCTTGAGTGAGTTGAATGGAAGGTGTTTGAAGCAAAATCGAGCAAAACGCACGAGCCAAATGAGTTGTGGTACTCAAGTTGCAGCACATGCCCTATTTTTCCAAAGAAGTGTGATTTCTGGCTATGAGGTGCTTAGGGGCTCAAACACTCGTGTATCTTGCTCAAAAGGTTGTTGGAAAGTTGTTTGCAATGTTTGTGTAAGTTCACAATGGCTGGTTTTCAAGTTGTGAGGATTTTGACAAGTTGCTTATTTTTTAAGTAAGAAAGTGAACCTGAGGTTACAGGCCTGTACATTCCATCTTATCCCTTTGCACACAATCCTCTTGGCCCCTATAATTAGTGGATTTGTTTAGCTGCAAGAGATTTGGCTCTATGCTCAAGGATTAGTGGTTTGACATAAAGCAACCTTTTGCAAAAATGGAAATGTGCCTTTTACCATTTAGGGATTAAACTTGTGTACAATACCCTAATGACCAAGACAATGCATTAGCTCAATGGATTTGCATTAAATTATGGAGTGTGAAATGGTTTAGAGGCCTGCAAACTAGTACAAAGCATGCTGGTTTGAAAATGCCACTTGAGTGAACATGAATTTGCCATGGATACAAAGTGAGTTTTTGCCAACTTCAAGCATTCGATTCTCCATAACCACAAATGTGTTTGAGGAGTTCTTAGACAATTTGGAAAGCTTGCAACATTCTCTATAATCCATCTTTGAAATGCAACTTGAGAATCCAAGTGGAACTATGTGAAAACTGGCCAAGAAGATAGGTCAAAATCCTGCCTAAATTAGGGTAAGATTTCTCTAAGTTAAAAGTTTTAGGGACCCTTGTTCCAAAAATCATAACTTGAGATCCGAGCTTCTTTTGAGAAAACTTTGTGTATCAAAGTTGTAGACTTTATGGAGGACTACAACTTTCATTTTGTAAGTTTTGTTTGAATTCATTTGCATCATGGTGAAAATGTGGGGCAAAGTTAGGAAAAATTTAAGAAAATTTCATAACTTAGAAAAATTCTAAGTTATGAAAATTTTCAATTTCAAACCCTAATTTGCAATTTTGGGTTTCTTGATGAACAAGTTTCATAATTTGACACATCTTGATGAAAAATGACCCTTGGCACTTGATTTTGACCAAAAAGTCAAAGTTTGACTTTTTAGTGTACAGTCAAATTTTGATCAGTTGACTGAAAAATTCATCTGTCAATCCCATGCATTTGAGATCTTTTGAACTTGTTGAATAGGTCAGGATGATGTCATTGAGTCCTTGAGTCCATGGTTGAGCTTTATTTGCCATTGGCTAGGTCAAACAGTCAAAAATTGCCTTTGTACAGTCAAAACCCTAAAAATAACCATTTTGCCCTTTTGGTGATCTGATCAAATTTCTTGTGGAATTGTGGTCCAAACTTGATCCAGTAATTCATATGAGTTCATAATGTTGATGTGGGTCAAAATTCAAGAGGTTTGACTGTAAATTGGCCACAATTGACTTTTTCCCCAATACAGCTGATTTCTAGGTCAACTGTCCAATTGGCTGGGCAAAAATTTGATTCAAGGCTTGAAACTTGGTATGGGAAAACTTATGAGTCCAACATGAAGTATGAAAGTCACTTTGGGAATTGAAGGTCCAAAAATCCATGTGCAAACTCAAACCCTAATTTAGGTCATCAGTGCAAGTAGATGTCTTGAGCAGAGCAAACCCTAGCTTGATCTTGAGTTCCAAGAGCCTTGTGATGAGAAATGTTAATTAAATAAGAGGGAAAATTCTGGGGTACAAAGTTGACCCTGTTCAATATTCTTGAACCTGAAGAGTAAGAATGGCAAGTTTGCCTTTCGTGACTCGAAGGTAAAAGAGGATTAGACACTAGAGTGCCCGTAAATTTGCACTCGTCAAAATGTAGCTGAGAGAATGGGCTTAAAGATGACATTTGGATATTGTAGAATCTTGCTGGAGATGGGCTTAGAGATGCCATCCAAGATTGTTGGTTAAAAATCAGTAGAATAAACATCAGAATGGTATCCGTATTTGGAACGTAACTGAGTTGTATCTGGAGACTGGGTTCGTATGAGCAAAGGAAAAACGTCCGTGTCTAGAGCGTATCCAAGCTATAACTGTGTATGGAGCATCTCTATGCTGGGGATAAATTCCGAATGAGTGACAGAATGGCAACCGTGTTTGGAGCGTATTTGGACTGTATCTGAAGTTGAGATCTGTATGACTAGTAGAATAACTTCCGTGTCTGGAGTGTATCCGTACTATAACTAGGATCTGGACAAGTGACAGAATGACTTCCGTGTCTGGAGTGTATCTGAACTTGAAGTTGATAGTTGAATCTGAATGAGAGATAGAATGGCCGCCGTGTCTGGAGTGTATCTAGTCTGTTTCTGATTGCTGAAGTCTGAATGAGTAATAGAATGACCGTTGTGTATGGGGTGTATCCATAATGTATCTTGACTTGAAATTCTAAATGAGTAATAGAATGACCGCTGTGTCTGGGGGTGTATCCATACTGTATCTGAAATCTCTGAATAGTTGTTAACGATAGCCTTTTAATCTTATCCTGAAAAGGGTAGAATATTAGCTAAAGCACAAAGTTATGTTGCATGATATGTATGATGCAATAAAATGTGTTCCATTAATGTTCATGATATATGAATGTAATGGATGTGTATGTAAGCTGATTAGCTGTCTTGCTGAGGAAAATAAATCCTTGATAGCTGGAGATAATGAAATCTTTGACTGTTGTCGGGGAAAGTAAATCCTTGACCGATGTCGGGGATTCCAAAAATCTTTGATTGTTGAGAAAGAGAAATCCTGGGACCATTGTTGGGGATTGAAAATCCTTGGTGACTTGTGGGGATTAACAAGAGCTTTGACAACATCTGCGGGAAATGAGAATCCTTCCTGACTTTCCTGGGGAAATAAGGAAAAATCCGACGACCTCTACTGGGGAATTAAAACCTGGGAGGCTTCAAATGGAGAAACAGGAACTAGAATCCTCGTTCGGTTGGGAAATAACTCTGTGGGGAGAGTGTTTATTCTGGCGAGAAATCAGGAGCTTGGGTTGTATGCCAATCTACTGGGGAAATTGGGGAAAACGGAATGGTTCCCGCTGGGGATTGATAGTTGGAATCTTGACTTCGCTGGGGAAGAAGGTTTCATTTTCGCTGAGGGTCTGTAGTTCAAAGTTTTTAGGGCTCCACTGGGGATCGGGAGTTTAGAGACTTAACTCTGATGGGAATCTTGAAACTTAACTCCGCTGGGGATATATATACTCCAAGGTTTTAGCTCTGTTGAGGAGCGGGATGATATACTGCAGGGGATTTCCTCTGGAATAGCCTAAAGATGTTTTCCCATACTTTCGAACTATCAGTAACTATCCTTTCTTATTTCGTTTTATTTGTAAGCAGTGATTATATTCAAACACATATGCTCATTTAACAAACCATTGGACGTTTTCAAATAAAACATAAGTGTAAAAAGAAAGGAAAGGCAAGCAAATTTCTGCACTTTGAAGTATTTTGTATTAACTTTTAAGTATTTTTATACAAAGGAGACAAACATCCAAGTAAGAGAATGTTGTCGTAAAATTGAGAAATATTTTATACAAAGAAAGATGGCTATGTGTAACAATTCCATGGGGTTCCCATTCTGCTATAGCCTTCACAGATCTGAGTATCTTGTCCATTCGTTGCTTCGTCCGCGGATGATTGGATAGATCAGAAACTTGGAGCTTGTCCTTGAAGAGATTGTCCTTAAAGTGATCCGACGAGACATAGTCATACGCTTTAATTCCCTAACTTTTTCCTGGACCGCCCTTTCGGTTTTTTGATCCACCGGGAAACCCTTTTTTGCCCAAGTCGCCCTTTCGGGTTTTCAACTTGCCGGGTCTACAGACTTTTTTATTTATCCCTAATTATTGCCTGAACCGCCCTTTCGGGTTTTCGATTCACCGGGATGCCCATTTTTGCCCAAGTCTCCCTTTCGGGTTTTCAACTTGTCGGGTTATTTTATGCGTAGTATCTTTTGACTATGTCTGCGTTCGCAGGGTGCGACAAGTCGTTGCCGTCCATGGTGGTCAGAATCATTGCCCCACCGGAAAAGATGTTCTTGATCATAAATGGTCCTTCGTAAGTAGGAGTCCACTTGCCCCTGGGATCACTTTGCGGCAAGATGACCCGCTTGATTATAAGATCTCCGACTTGATATACCTGATGCCTGACTTTCTTGTTGAAAGCCTTGATCATCCGTTTTTGATACGTCTGACCATGACAAACAGCAGTAAGTCGCTTCTCGTCGATCAAATTAAGTTGATCAAGCCTGGTCTGAATCCAATCATCTTCACTCAAACCAGTATCCTTCATGATCCTCAAGGAAGGAATCTGAACTTCCATAGGTAAAACAGCCTCCATGCCATATACCAAAGAAAATGGGGTTGCCCCAGTTGAAGTACGCACCGTGGTACGATATCCGTGCAGAGCAAACGGTAACATCTCATGTCAGTCCTTGTAGGTGACTGTCATATTTTGAATGATCTTCTTGATATTTTTGTTTGCGGATTCAACAGAATTGTTCATCTTTGGTCGATGAATTATGATGTTGAATCTTGAACTGCTCGCACAGAGCGGTGATCACAGTGTTATTCAGGTTTGTACCGTTGTCTGTGATGATCCTGTCAAGGATACCATACCGACATATGAGATTCTGCTTGATGAAGCGGGCAACCACATTCTTTGTAACTGAGGCGAAGGAAGCTGCTTCGACCCACTTAGTGAAGTAATCAATAGCCACCAAGATGAAACGATGTCCGTTGGATGCCGTAGGCTTGATCTCTCCAATCATGTCGATTCCCCACATTGCGAATGGCCAAGGAGCTGTTAGAACGTTGAGAGGAACTAGAGGAATATGTACCTTGTCAGCATAGACTTGGCATTTGTGACAAGTACGAGCGTATTGATGACAGTCAGCTTCCCTGGTATACCAGTAATAGCCTGCCCTTAGAATCTTCTTAGCCATCGTATGTCCGCTCAAGTGGAAGCCAAAGGTACCACTATGTATTTCAGTCATGATCAACTCAGCTTCAGCTTTGTCCACATAATGAAGTAGAACACAATCATGGTTGCGCTTATATAGGATACCATTACTTAGGAAGAACTTGGCAGCAAATCTCCTTAAGAACTTTTTATCGTTGACTGATGCTCCTTCAGGGTATTCTCGAGTCTGGAGATACCTTTTGATTTCATGAAACCAGGGTTGTTCCACTACTTCTTTGGTATTAATCTCATGACAGTGCGTAGGTTCGTCCATTCGCTTGATGGTGATTTGGGGAGCCTCATTATCTCAATTGAGTTTAAACATGGAAGACATCGTAGCTAGAGCATCAGCTAGCTGATTTTCTTCTCGCGGAAAGTGCTCGAAGGTAATCTGCTCGAAATGAGGCAACAATGTTAAGACATGTTCTTTGTATAGGATAATATTAGGATGTTTAGTATCCCACTCTCCTTTGATTTGACTGATAACCAAAGTCGAGTCCCTAAATACGACCAAAGATTTGATTCCCAAGTCAATAGATACCTTGAGACCAAAGATACAAGCTTCATATTCGGCCATGTTGTTGGTGCAGCTGAAGCAGAGTCTAGCAGTGAAAGGTGTATGGCAACCTTCTGGAGAAATAAGTACTGCACCGATACCGTTGCCAAGTGCATTTGAAGCACCATCAAAGTACAGGGTCCATCGGGATCCATTTTCAGGTCCTTCATACGGTCTGTTACCTTCAATGTTGTCCAATGTCATGATGTCCTCGTCAGGGAAGTCGAATCTCATAGGTTGGTAATCTTCGAAGGCTTGATGAGCTAGATGGTCGGCTAGTACACTCCCATTTATAGCTTTTTGGGTAGTATACTGGATATCATACTCAGTCAGGATCATCTGCCATCTAGCGATTCTTCTGGATAAAGCAGGCTTCTCGAAGATATATTTGATCGGATCCATTTTGGAAATCAGTAAAGTGGTATGTGTCAACATATACTGTCTTAGCCGGTGAGCAGCCCATACCAAAGCGCAGCAAGTTTTCTCGAGCAGTGAGTAGCGAGTCTCACAATTGGTAAACTTTTTGCTAAGGTAATAAATGGCATGCTCTTTTCGGCCAGACTCGTCATGTTGGCCCAATACGCACCCTATTGAATTATCCAAAACAGTCAGATACATGATTAACGGCCTTCCATCGACCGGTGGCATCAAGATAGGAGGTTCCAGCAAATACTCCTTGATCTTGTCAAAAGCAACTTGACAATCATTATTCCATTTAACTACCTGATATTTCTTCAACAACTTGAAGATTGGCTCACAGGTAGATGGTAGGTGAGAGATGAACCTCGCAATATAGTTTAAGCATCCCAAGAAACCTCTAACCTCCTTTTCAGTGCGGGGGGCAAGCATTTCTTGTATAGCTTTGACTTTAGCAGGATCAACTTCAATGCCTTTGTTGCTGACGATAAATCCCAAAAGTTTACCAGACCTGACTCTAAAGGTGCACTTGCTAGGGTTCAGTCTGAGCTTATATTCCTTCAACCTTACAAACAGCTTTTGCAGATGGTCGAGGTGTTCTTCTTCCGTTTGTGAATGGGCTATCATGTCATCTACGTAGACTTCAATCTCATGATGTATCATGTCATGAAACAAAGCTACCATGGCTCGCTGATAGGTTGCCCCAACATTCTTCAGTCCGAATGGCATTACTTTATAGCAGAAGGTACCCCACTGCGTAACAAAAGTAGTCTTCTCCATGTCTTTGGGGGCCATTTTGATCTGGTTGTATCCCAAGAATCCATCCATGAAGGAAAATACCTTGTGTTGAGCTGTGTTGTCAACCAAAATGTCAATGTGTGGTAGTGGAAAATCGTCTTTAGGGCTAGCCCTGTTTAAGTCTCTATAGTAGACACACATTCTGACTTTGCCGTCCTTCTTAGGCACTGGCACAATGTTAGCAACCCATTATGGATAGGAAGTAACAACCAGAAAGCCAGCATTGAATTGCTTCATCACCTCAGCTTTGATCTTTTCAGACATGTCGGGCCTCATTCGGAGGACTTTTTGTTTGATTGGTGGACAATCTTCTCTTGTAGGGAGACGGTGAACCATAATATCCGTATCCAGTCCCGGCATGTCTTCATAGGACCAGGCAAAGATCTCAACATACTCATTCAACAACTGAACTAAGCGCTCCTTGACACTTGGCTCTAGGTTGGCACCCACTTTTACCTCTTTCTTGTCTTCCTCTGTTCCCAAATTGATGGTCTCTAGCAACTCTTCATGGGGCAGAATGGCCCTTTCTTCTTGTTGCAAAAGTCTGGCTAACTCTCCAGGCACTTCACAGTCTTCATCACCTTTGTACTCGGCATGATTGACCAGATCCTCAGAGTCATTGAAGGCCAAGGCAGAATAGTCACCCATGGAATCCGGAGTGGATGGGTACCTGCATTTGTGAGTGTGGGTGTGCGTAAGGGATAACCATCCTTAAACAAAACAAAATGCAAACGGAAAGAAAATGAACACAACAGTTTATAGATGAAAACATCCAATGATTCATTAAAAATGGCATATGATAATGAAGAAATCAAGCCCTTACAAATGGACCTATATGCCCCAGGAAAGGCATAAGGCAAAAAGAGAGTGTACGATTTGTTTAATTATTACAGACCAAAATAGGAAATTGTTCAAAGATAAATTACTGATTGATGAAAGTGATGGGAACGAAGTCTTTCGCTTCCCAGTTGCTTAATCCCCCTTCGACAGTTGGAAAGATCCAATCTTCAAAGTTGTCTTCTTCATCATCATCTTCTAAGGCATTAATTCCATGGTGAGTGATTTTAAAGGGTGGTCCTCCAGCCCGGGAGCGACGCACAGCTTTCTGGCTAGCAGCAGTAAAACCTAGTCCGAACTTGTTCGTCTTATGAGGAAAATCTGGCAGTTTCCCTCACACTGTACTCCTTCCTTCTTTGATTACAGCCTCCGCATCTTTGAGGGATGACATCCGGGACACCGGCTTGGTAATGATAGGCACATCAGTCATTGCCTTTGCAACTGTGACTTCAGGAGAAACTTCTTCAAAATGTTGGAAAGGCGTTTCTATGAACTCGCCATCCAAATCCACATAGCGGAAGGAGTTAAGGTGACTTATCATATACTATTCCTCCCCATGGACCATTATGATCATACCCTGAACTGGATACTTTAGCACTTGGTGCAAAGAGGAAGTGACTGCCCCAGCGTAGTGGATCCATGGCCTTCCCAACAAGCATGAATATGAAGGACGGATGTCCGTCACATAAAAAGTAGAGTTGAAGGTCTCTGTACCCACTTTTATTGGGATGTCCACCTCTCCGTGGACCATTCGCTTAGAACCGTCGAAGGCTTTAACAATAATGTTACTGGGTTTTAAAGTCAAACCTTCACAGACTAGCTTGTCCAACGCCTTTTTTGGTAGAACATTCAAAGATGAACCGGTATCAACCAGGACATGGTCAAGTGTAGTCCCTCTGCACTCTACCAAGACGTGCATCGCATCATTGTGCTTCCTTCCCTTAGGGGTCAAATCAGCATAAAAAACCAAGACCATTATCAGCTGTAAGGCTAGCGACGCACTCTTGAAACTGGTCAGCAGAAGTTTCTTGAGGCACGTGTGCCGTCTTTAAAAATTTGATTAAGGCCTTAGCATGAGCCTCAGAGCAGAGTAAGAGAGCCAACATGGAGATTTTGGAAGGGGTTTGCCCTAGCTGCTCCACGACATCGTAGTCGCTCTTCTTGATTATCTTTAAGATTTCTTCCAACTCTTTCTGGGTGGTCTCGGGGATAACCACAGTCTGAGTCTTCGTCCTGGCAATCAGGGAATGTGAAACAGTGGGGTAGGGGGTCAAAGAAATGGAAGATAACTTTCACCATGTCTTCTTCAATGTTGGAGTTGACCAAGCTGAGAAGCCTACCATGTCTTTCACTGAAGGGAGAATTCTCTGGAATCTTGGAAGTAAGCTCCTTGAGTTGAGGAGGGATTCTCACAAGGTTGACTTGAATTGTTTTCCTGCGAAGAGATTCCATGACCTACAAAATAAGAACAAAGATGAAGATCCAAACCCTTGAAATGGTTAGTGGATGCATATGATGCTTTATGTTGTTCATGATGTATGCACAAACATATGTAAAAGCAAATCACACAAGATCCTAGTTTCAGGCTTGCATGAGGTTTCATAGGTAAGTACCCTCTTGAAGTTAGTTGGCTCAACCTATCCTATAAATAGTAATCGGGTTCTAAGGAGCTCAATATCATTGGATTATTTTCTGTGTTCATTGTTTTGGTTTAGCCACTTAACTAGCGACCAAAATATTCCAAGAAAACAACCCTCAATGAGTGTAGTATCGAGTATCTACCAACTTCGGACTGTACCAAAGCTGGTCATCTCACTACTCCTAAAAAAGGCCAAGATGGTCAAGTAAGGTTCTAAGAGTTCATTAGTGCTTCATGACATCACTAAGCGGAGTATTCTCTTTGATTGACTCAAAGGCTACCGGTACTCACAAATATGTCGCACTAATATAGCTATTGCTTCAACCATGTCGGTATACCCCACACAGTTTCCATAACGTATTGCTATTTACCTATGAATGTTTCCCAAATCCGGGTGGAGGATTTCAAACCCAAACAATATGACCAAATGTAAAGCAATCAAGGCAAACAAGATAGGCATGCAAAGGTGATCTAAACCCTAAGGTTACTCCACTTTTAAAATATCCCCAGCAGAGTCGCCAGTTCTGTGATACGGTGGGAGAACTGACTTGGGATTTTGCGTTTGTGTTCGCAAATGTTTTGGTTTAGCAAGAGTCGCCACCGACTTTTTATTTTATCCTAAGGAAAGGTCAAAAAGCACAGGAAAGACCTTTGAGATGTTTTCTTGGGTTCGGGGAGTAGATTATGAAAAGGGAAGGTGCAAGCACCCTTTTCATCCATGGTTATCCATGGGCTCTTAGTTACTTGTTTAGATCACTTGCTTTTGCTTTTCAATTGTTTGAAATGGTGATTTGTGTGTGGTTTTGAAAGATGTTTTGAAAAGAGGCCATCGTTGTGGCAACCTTTGTAATGATTCTTGTTTGAATGTATACAAAGATGTTTTTGTCTTTTGAAAAGGTTTCAATGTTTGAAAGTTTGTTTTGGAAATATTTTGAAATTGTGTGTTTGAAAATAGCAAGGATGTTTTTTGCAAGCTTTTGATCAAGTAACTAAGAGCTATCTACCCTATTTTACTCAAAGATCTTTCTTATGTTTTTAACCCTTTTGACAGTGTTGTTTCACCATTGTATTTGGTGAACAACCTTATGTTAGGATGTTAAACGGGACAGGCGCGGGTCATCGTATAGATCATGATAGCAATTGTGTTAGATGTCTTTGGAAAAATTTTGAGGGACTTTATCATTTTTGTTTAGGCAACAAAGATAGCGTCATCGAGGGACTATGATCTTTTGTTTTGTTTTTGTTTTGCCAAAGTATCCAACATGCTTACCATGGCCCATTTTTGAAGGCAACAAGTGGATTGTAACCCTAGGGGTGCAAGTGTGCATTGTGTTTGATTTTCATGTATTTTTGTCTTTGATTAGGTCAAACTATTTGTTGATTTGGATTTTTGCATACAAACCCTAATTATTTAATCATGGCATAATTTAAAGCGTAAAGTGCGAGAATTTAAATTCTAAGCTATTACAATATGATTATGGGGATGGGGGTACAATTTTGAATGGGGGGTATTTGACAAGAAATATAAACCCTAATTTACTATTACATCCAAATTGAATTTAATTGCATAAATATTTAAATGAATAATATTAAACTAAACAAAATAAATAAATATCAAATAATATGTATTATGCAAAAAATATTTTTGTTTACCTATGTATGTAAAAGTATTTTTAATGTAAAAAAGTATAAAGAAATAAATAAATAAATAAAGATTAATTTTGTTTAAGGGTAAACCCTAATTTCTTTAAGAAAATAATATATTATATTATTTATATACAAAAAATATATTAATATGTGTAAAAATGAAATATACTTAAGAAAGGGTATTTTTTGTATAAATAATAATAAAAATAAAAATGTAATATTTTTGTATTTTTATTCTAAGTATTTAATAAAATAAAAGTATGTATATATATATATATATATATATATATATATATATATATATATATATATATATATATATATATATATATATATATATATATATATATATATATATATATATATATATATATATATATATATATATATATATATATATATATATATATATATATATATATTTTAAATATATTAAATATGTATAATATAAAATAAAATATGTAAAAAAATAAATTATATTTTAAATAATATTTTCAGTGTGAATAAAAATAAGAAAAATAAAAATAAAAGTATAATTTACATATTATTTTCAAGTTTAAACAAATAATATAAAAGTATTAAAAATGTTTTCTATATTAGAAAAATTAAAATAAAATTCTAAATAAATGTAAAAAATTATGAAAATATTTTTTAGGCATTATTTATATTTGGAAATAAATAAACAAAATCAAAAAAGAAAACAAAAATGCAAAAATGTAAAAATATAAGAAATTGGGCCAGGGGGTGCAAAAATGAAAAGAGGGGTGTTAGAAGCAAGCCAGGCCAAGCCCAGCCCACCACTTCATCTTCTTCCTCCAAACTTTTGAAAAATGCGCGCCTGTTGTACAAACTTGGACATCTTGTATACGTGATCTATTGCAAAAACTCATAATATCAAACTTGTAGAGAATTTCAAGACGATTCCAACCATATAAAAAACTAATCCTAACTCTCAAAGACCAGAGAGAATTTCTCTGGCCCCAAAATCTGACCTAGTTTTTTCAGCATGTTCATGGATAAAATTCTCCTAGCACACTTAATATAAATGAAAACTGAGCATATGTACAGCTTCATGGCATTGAATACTACATTTTTTATTCACAAACCTAAAGCTAAATGTTCCTAAATAGAGAGAGAGAAAGTGAAGAAAAACCTGTTTCAGTTGGATTCGTGTAGGGCAATGCAGTGCTTCTCAACAAGTTTTGAGGTGTCTGGTAGCTTGCCTGAACTTCACTTGATCTATTCCAATAGCTAGCTTGCCTTGAATGTCCCTGAATCAGCCTCTAGAACTCAACCTGCACAAGCTTGAAATGAAAATGGCGAACATTGTAAATGGAGTTACAGTTGGCAATGGAGGTTTGGGATAGCTTGAGTGAGTTGAATGGAAGGTGTTTGAAGCAAAATCGAGCAAAACGCACGAGCCAAATGAGTTATGGCACTCAAGTTGCAGCACCTGCCCTGTTTTGCCAAAGAAGTGTGATTTCTGGCTATGAGGTGCTTAGGGGCTCAAACACTCGTGTATCTTGCTCAAAGGGTTGTGTGAAAGTTGTTTGCAATGTTTGTGTAAGTTCACAATGGCTGGTTTTTAAGTTGTGAGGATTTTGACAAGTTGCTTATTTTTTAAGAAAGTGAACCTGAGGTTACAGGCCTGTACAGGCCATCTTATCCCTTTGCACACAATCCTCTTGGCCCCTATAATTAGTGGATTTGTTTAGCTGCAAGAGATTTGGCTCTATGCTCAAGGATTAGTGGTTTGACATAAAGCAACCTTTTGCAAAAATGGAAATGTGCCTTTTACCATTTAGGGATTAAACTTGTGTACAATACCCTAATGAACAAGACAATGCATTAGCTCAATGGATTTGCATTAAATTATGGAGTGTGAAATGGTTTAGAGGGCTACAAACTAGTACAAAGCATGCTGGTTTGAAAATGCCACTTGAGTGAACATGAATTTGCCATGGATACAAAGTGAGTTTTTGCCAACTTCAAGCATTCTATTCTCCATAACCACAAATGTGTTTGAGGAGTTCTTGGACAATTTGGAAAGCTTGCAACATGCTCTATAATCCATATTTGAAATGTAACTTGAGACTCCAAGTGGAACTATGTGAAAAATGGCCAAGAAGATAGGTCAAAATCCTGCCTAAATTAGGGTAAGATTTCTCTAAGTTAAAAGTTTTAGGGACCCTTGTTCCAAAAATCATAACTTGAGATCCAAGCTTCTTTTGAGAAAACTTTGTGTATAAAAGTTGTAGACTTTGTGGAGGACTACAACTTTCATGTTGTAAGTTTTGTTTGAATTCATTTGCATCATGGTGAAAATGTGGGGCAAAGTTAGGAAAAATTTAAGAAAATTTCATAACTTAGAAAAATTCTAAGTTATGAAAATTTTCAATTTCAAACCCTAATTTGCAATTTTGGGTTTCTTGATGAACAAGTTTCATAATTTGACACATCTTGATGAAAAATGACCCTTGGCACTTGATTTTGATCAAAAAGTCAAAGTTTGACTTTTTAGTGTAGAGTCAAATTTTGATCAGTTGACTGAAAAATTCATCTGTCAATCCCATGCATTTGAGATCTTTTGAACTTGTTGAATAGGTTAAGATGATGTAATTGAGTCCTTGAGTCCATGGTTGAGTTGATTTGCCATTGTCTAGGTCAAACAGTCAAAAATTGCCTTTGTACAGTCAAAACCCTAAAAATGACCATTTTGCCCTTTTGGTGATCTGGTCAAATTTCTTGTGGAATTGTGGTCTAAACTTGATCCAATGATTCATATGAGTTCATAATGTTGATGTGGGTCAAAATTCATGAGGTTTGACTGTAAATTGGCTACAGTTGACTTTTTCCCCAATACAGCTGATTTCTAGGTCAATTGTCCAATTGGCTGGGCAAAAATATGATTCAAGGCTTGAAACTTGGTATGGGAAAACTTATGAGTCCAACATGAAGTATGAAAGTAACTTTGGGCATTGAAGGTCCAAAAATACCTGTGCAAACTCAAACCCTAATTTAGGTCATCAGTGCAAGGAGATGTCTTGAGCAGAGCAAACCCTAGCTTGATCTTGAGTTCCAAGAGCCTTGTGATGAGAAATGTTAATAAAATAAGAGGGCAAATTTTGGGGTACAACATATTCCAATAGTATTGGACATGATACGAATGAATATTGGGTATTTAAAAATAAGATTCAGGACTTGATCAACGAAGGAGTGCTGGAGTTCACACAAGATGGCCAGACTGAATTCTTCTTCCATCCCTCGAAGGCACATCATATGAAGTGACAAGTTCATACAAATAGGCTTGTATTCATTAGAATTTTCAAGTTGTAATTTTCTTTTGATTGTTCGAACATTTATTTATGTTAAACTTTGTTATTTCATCAATGCATTGCATATGTTTGTCTTGAATTATTTCATTTGTTGTCACTATACTTAAACTGTGCTTTTACTTATTGTTTGTGATATTCAACTCTTGGTTAAAAGCTATAAGCTTTTGGAGGGAGGATGACGAAAATGATACCACATTCTTTACAATATGCTTTTGAACAGACTCCGATGACGATGTACAGGAGTTGTTTCAAATCCCAAATAGTAAAGTTATAAGGAAGATAATCCCTAGTCAACCCCTTTGAGCCTAAAGAGTAGGAGTTTTTTCTTTTCGCACAAATTAAAACCCTTAATCATGACCTGGGGCAGGGTAGTTTTCTTAGTTAATTCATATGCGCATTCAGTCGCAATAGTCCACTTCATACATAATGAATGGCATCAAGGAAGTCCTTCCAAATCAGAAGATGGTGATGGTTCCGCATAATCATTAAAGCCGACAATCCTTATCTCTCAAAATAAAAGCCCGCTAAGTCAAAACCTATGAAGGAGATTTAAGAAAAAACTGGGGCATCTCGCTGACTGTAACCATAAAAGAACCAGTTCAGGAAAAAGTAGCGATAACGAAAACAAAAAAGAGGTTACTACAAATCCTCGACAAAAAAAGATTACAAAAATGACTGCCTCTTCAAAATAAACTTTCAGTATCCGAACCATCACCAAAACATTAAGGACAAGATTCCAGACTCAATTAGGATCTAAACGCACAGTTAACTGTGTGTAGGATTGAAGAACATCATGAAGAACAGGTTGGGTACAAACAAAATTTTGAGCATTTATCCTTTGTTTCTTAAACCGTGAACCAGGCCACATTATAACCCTTAAAAGTCCTAGCTGAAGAATGGGTTAGTTCGAAAGCATACTGTTGCAACAGATATCCCGACTCATGTAAGACTTGCTACAAATCTTGAGTTGATATCACACTCTTACAAAATTTGTTTATTTTACTAAAAAATGAATTTTCAAACTTCAAGACAGACATAAGCTTTGCATTCTTTAAATGACATTGTTTGCATATGGCTAATTGTTCAAACAACAGAGAAATTCGCATACCGAATACTCAGTGAACGAAGATCCTCTCAATGGAAAGAATCATCTCAGGCAGAAAAGACATTTCCAATAACAGGCCCTTCATAATCAAGGGGTATGGCGCGGTATCCAGCTGATCTGGGGCAGTCAAGTCAAGATTCAAGGAATCCCTCAAAAGTGCTGAATAGCCAGGGGCAGATCTCTATTTGAATCACTCGGGGCCTGTTACATTAATCAGGGATTCCAACAAAAATCACTGTAAAATTTGAACCTTTGGTATCATCAAATTGCTTGTCTGTATCAATAGTATCAAATGATGTAAGTATCATGTCTTTGAATCCTTCCATGACAGTTCTTAGAAAAGATACCTAGGAAATTCAAGACTATCAGAAACTTGATCAAACATCAGGCGCACCAGACTAACCCCGGAGGCAAATAGGATCCCACATATGAAAGGGAACATGTGATCATATAAACATTTTTTGACATTTACACAACACTTGTTGTCATAGACGGTGACAAATATCCACATCCTATGAACACGGACATAGTCAGAAAATACTATGCATGAAAAAGACCCACTAGGTTGACAGGCCTAGGCAAAATTAAGGGCATCCCGGTGAAAAAAAGGGTTTGGGAAAAAATTAGGGATATACATATGAAAAATTTGTACACCCGGCAAGTCGAAAACTTGAAAAGGAGGCTTGGGCAAAAAGGGGTATCCCGGTGGACTGTAAACCTGAAAAGGTGGTCCAGACAAAAGTTAGGGATTAAAGAGTACGATTATGTCCCGTCATCTTGGAGTTTGTCTATCAGTAGAATTCTCCTTGATCAACATCTACTTAAAACCCCAGGAGTTGGGATGACACTCAAACCATCCACAAAATCTCCGCAGACACCTTTTTTCTGCAGGTATTGAGGCATGGGAATCCTACTAAAAAGTCACTGCCATATTCTCAGCCTACAACCTAGTGATGTCAGGTGTTCCTATATCCCCGGTAGAACAAGAATCTCCAATCACCGCTCCGACATCTTAAAGAATTATGTAGCTTGGTTCACAAGCTTTTCATGTTCCCTAGCGGATTTCTTCTCAAAACAACAAGACAAGAATTCACAACGGAAATATTCTAAACATTCAATACAACTTCCAAATACAGTTCAAATACCCTCCAGATACGGATGCCATTCTGGTACTCATTCAGATTCAGCTTTCCGATATAGTTCAGATACGCTCCAAATATGGATGCCATTCTGATACTCATTCAATACAACTTTCAAATACAGTTCAGATACACTCCAGACACGAATGTCATTCTGATACTCATTCAATACAGCTTTCAGATACGCTCCAGATACGGATGTCATTCTGATACTCATTCAGATTTAGCTTTCAGATATAGTTCAGATATGCTCTAGATACGGATGCCATTCTGATACTCATTGAATACAACTTTCAGATACACTCCAGATAGGGATGCCATTCTGATACTCATTCAGATTCAGCTTTCAGATACAGTTCAGATACACTCTAGATATGGATGTCATTCTGATACTCATTCAGATTTAGCTTTCAGATACGCTCTAGATATGGATTCCATTCTGATACTCATTCAGATTCAGCTTTCAGATACAGTTCAGATACGCTCCAGATACGGATGCCATTCTGATACTTATTCAACACGGCTTTCAGATACAGTTCAGATACACTCCAAATAAGGATTCCATTCTGATACTCATTCAATACAGCTTTTAGATACAGTTCATATACGCTCCATATATGAATGACATTCTAATACTCATTCAGGTTCAACTCTACGTTCAGATACAATCACAACATAGATTCATTTTTACACTCCCTCACACAGCTGTTAGATACATTCATACACGAGTTCATCCTAGTATACTTCTCATTCCATGAGGTACAAAAACAGGGGCATCTTCCTGTCACATCCTCAAGCAGAAGTCGAAGATCCCCAATAGAGTTTTTTAAAATCTCAAGCAGATTATAAAGCCTCATCATTGGCAGAGAAAAAATCTCTAATTGCTGCTCCAAACTCTCCAGTGAAGTCGCCAAGCTTCTCAAGATTTCCCTACAGGATTTCAAAAAAATTCCCAACCAGTTTGTGGAGTTCACCTTCTACAACAGAGTTTTATAAATCTCAAGTATTTTATAGAGCCTTATCCCCAGTAGAGGTCATTTCTCTAGCTACGGGAGTTCATCCCCCAGCGGAATTTATTTCTCCAAATTGGTGAAACCTTCCAACAAAACTCTTCCCCTCGGTAAAATCATTCTCAAACAGAAGTCGAAGATCCTCGACAGAGAAAGGGAATCACCAACAAAACTATCTCCATTAATTATCCCCAGCAGAAATTGAAGAATCACTTTCTTCACTCACCAACATCAGTCAAGGATTTATTTTCTCAGACAAAGATAATGCACAACAGCATTACATGTTCATACATCATGGCATGTGCATACAAATACATATATCATAATCTCATTTATTTTGAGAGAATCATGCAATTCATACATCATGATATCACATGAAACTGAATTTACCTTTCAGGTTAAATTAGCAGACAGACAAATATTATCAACTTTTATAGCAAGTCAAAGATTAATGCCTGAAACCAGACGGGAAAACTATCTGCACTACCAAGTGGTATGAACTCCTAAAACAAGACAGGTTTACTAACAAATGTAGCAGGCTACAAATTAATGCCCGAAACTAGAGGGGAAAACTATCTATGTAACCAGCAAAATAAGTTCTAGATTAATACTTGTAACAAGCCAAGTTAACTATCTATGGACGACCAAATATGGATTAATACCAGTAACAAGCCAGGAGAACTATCTACATGAAGATATTGAAGATTAATACCTGTAACAAGCCAGGAAAACTATATTTCTTTCTTAAGTCATAGATTAATACCTGAAACCAGACAGGACAACTATCTCAACGACCAACAAAAACAAGTTCCAGATTAATACATGTAACAAGCTAGGAGAACTATCTGTGGACGACATACTGTGGATTAATACCTGTAACAAGCCAGGAGAACTATCTACATGAAGATATTGAAGATTAATACATGTAACAAGCCAGGAAAACTATCTTTCTTTCTCAGGTCAGAGATTAATATCTGTAACAAACTAGGACAACTATCTCAGCAACCGACAATTTTCAAATTCCAGATTAATACCTGAAACCAGATAGGACAACTATCTGAGAACAAGATGATTATAGATTAACACCTGAAACCAGACAGGAAAGCTATCTACATGACTAGACGAAGCAATCTTACACGGGTTCCTTCTCATATATCTCCAGGTGCAGACTAACACGGACTCATCCTAGAACAGCCCTATGCAGGCTCTTTATAATGCATCTTCAGTTAACAGTTAATTCCATTATCCTTAGCAAGTTACTGTGAAGCCTGGATTTTAACCAGAAAGTAGCAAACTTCCATCTCTTCAGTCAAGAGATAGCTTCCCCAGTAGAGTCATGGAAAACTGAAGTTCCTAAACTCTATCCCCCACAAAGTTTTCCTCAAGCAGGAGAATAGTAGAAACCCACATTCCCTAGCGGACTCCTCCTCAGACAGCAGGAACAGGAACCCCCAAAGGGACCATGTGTGAAATCAACATCTACTTTGGATGGCATCTTTAAGCCCATCTTCGACGACTCTATGTCATATTATCTAAATGGCATCTATAAGCCCATTCTCGACATCATCAACCATCAGCGTTACTTTTTGCGTGTAAATTTCTGGGCACTGTAGTGTTCAATCATCTTCCACCTTCAGATCACGAAAGGAAGACAAGCCAAACTAAATCCTCAGGTTTAAAAAGATTTAACAGGGGCAGCTGTTATACCCCAAAATTTTCCCTCCCATTTTTACTCAAAGCATGCTCCTAGAGATCCTCAATTGCTCGAGGTTGACCAAGAATTGACTAGACAAATTCTCTTCCTAAGCAATGAACCTCTAACTAGGGTTTCACTTATCATCAAGATGTGTAAGCTCTAAAGGTCCCAAATGTTTTCCATGGTCCTATTATGCCTTTGATATTGTCCATGACAAATTTCATGCCTTGCACTACAAGTTTGCTCAGTCAATTGCTCAAATGCTTGGAAATCATCTATACTAGGTCAAAAGTCAAATGTGGCCCAAATAAAGTCAAACTTCATGATTTCTGGTCAACATCAACATTTTTAAGTGATATCCATCATTTGATAAAATTTTGATTATGATTCCTCAAGAAATGCTCCTAATTCATCAAAAGTCAAAAATTGCAAAATTAGGGTTTCTATAGAAAAAGTCAACTGAACTTTGACCAGACATAACTTTCACATACTTCATCCATTTTTTCCCAACCAAAGCTCATATTAAATAGAATCTCATCCCCTACAAATTCTCTTCAGACCTCAAGCCTAAGAAATGCACCATTTGAAATATACCAGCTCATACATTACAGGTCATTTTTAGAAAGTCAACAAAAGCCACTTTTTTCCAAGACCTTTTACATCAATATAAAATCTCCAAATGAAAAATTGATCAAAAGAGGGATTGAAGTAGACATCTTGGAATTTCCAAAAAGTACAAGATCATCATCATGAGATAAATATTGAGAAAGTCACGGCTTTCCCAAGTTGGGAAAATTTGGGAAATTTCAAGAATGATGCATTGAGCAAATTTGAAGTTTTAAGCTAAAGGGTTTAATTTATTGGATTTAAAACATCTTCCAAAGATTACAGAGGACCTCTAAAACTATTTTTGCATAGTCTTGATTTTATTTTCATTTTATATTAATTTTAGTTAATTAAAAATCAAATAAATAAAAATTATTGCAAATTATATGGGCCATTATTATTTGGGCTTGGTTTGATGCATGGAGAGGCCCCATATTTCATGTGCAACAAGGCCAACATTGTCTAGGTGCATTCAAATTTGAATATGGACAATATTCCTTGATTTTGGCCAAGGTTACAAATCATCATTCATGGCCTTGAAACACCGTGTTTAAGGCTGTTTAAACTTTGTTTTCTTGTCTCATTCCATCTCATCTATAAATACCAAACCATTAGCAAGCTCCAACACGCACACACAGCCTGGAAAAAATCTACAAATTTTGCAAAAAAAATATCAAAGTTGTCAAATTCGAGTTTCAGGTTCCAGCCTTCCTTTTTCCAAACCAAGGATCCTAATCCACTCTTGGAGGTCCCCTGAAGTGTTTACCATCATTACCAAGCCCTAAAGAATCATAAAACCTCACAACCAGCCTTCACGGTTTACTTCTTTCCTCAAATTCATTTTGCTTGAATTATGTGATATAAATCCATTTTGACCATGCATTTTTGTTTATTTGAGTATTTGCAAGCTTCCTGTATAGTTGGATTGCAGTTTTGATGCAGGTATCACGATTTTCCATTTTTAGGCTTTGACCTTTCGAATTGGGTTTTTTTACAATGGCCAAAATTAGCCTAAACTAAAGACACCATTGTGCTCAGGAAGTTGAGGCCAATCGACCCATAGCCTCACATTGGATTTATATTGCGTATTATGTTTTTTTTAGTTGCAGAGGCTATAGTGACATACCAAAACTGTCATTATAGGTATTAGCATCTAAAACGACGAATGGAGGAAGGGGACGAAGTTTGGCAGTATCCCATTGGCCAATTCAAATAAAGCGTGCATTTTTTATTTTTAATATATCTGGCCATTTTTCTTATATTACATTATTATTCTATTTTATGTAACAAATGAACAAGTGGCTCAGCTGGTAAATGCGTGTGTATATGCGGGAGAGGAGCTGGGTTCGAGTCCTAGGTCCAGCATTTTATATTTTCTTATTTTTTTCATGTAGAATCCACACTCCATCAAACCATCATTATCAGAGTTCTATCTGATCAGATCTAACGCATCCCATCTACAGGGCCACCACGCACCCTCAAGACCACTCCACACCTGATCCAGCGTTGGCCTTGGCCTTCACAGCATTGGGCCCAACTGTGGTACGGTGGGAGAACTGACTTGGTTGTTTTGCGTTTGATCGCAAATGTTACGGTTTATCAAGAGTCGCCACCGACTTTTCTTTTATCCAAAAGGAAAGGTGAAAAAGCACAGGAAAGACCTTTGAGATTGTTTCTTGAGTTCGGGGGGTAGATTATGAAAAGGGAAGGTATTAGCACCCTTTTCATCCATGGTTTTCCATGGGATCTTAGTTACTTGCTAGATCACTTACTTTTGTTTAAAAATGTGCTTTGTGTGATTTTTGAAAGTATTTTGTAAAGAGGCCTTTGTTTAGGCAAACTTTTGTAATGATTCTCGTTCATAAGAATGTATACAAAGGTGTTGATCTTTTGAAAATGTTTTGAAGTTTTGAAAGATGTTTAGGAAGTGTTGGTGTTTATTTTGAAAGATGTTTAGGAAGTGTTGGTATTTATTTTGAAAATAGCAAGGATGTTTTTTGAAATTGAGCAAGTAACTAGGAACATTCTACCTACTCAAAAGTCTTTCATATTCATTTCCTTTTTCCTTTGACATTGTTATCTTACCATTGATTTGGTAAGTAACCCTATCTTTGGATGTAAAAAGGGACGGGCGTGGGTCATCGTATAACCATGATTAGCAATGTTGCAAGGTATCTTAGCATTTTCTTTAGGGACTAAGATCATTTTGAAAGGAAACATAGGTAGCGTCATTGAGGGACTATGATCTTGTATTTTTGCTTGTTTTTGCTAAGATATCTCACATGCATAATATGACCATTTTTGTAAGGCAACAAAGTGGGTTTACCCTAGGGGTGTTTGTGTGCAAGTATATTGATTTTCATGCTTGATTTATCTCTGATTAGGGTTTTCTATTGATTGGTTTTAGTCTTTCCATACAAAACCCTAATTACTAGCATTTTATATATAAAGCGATAAATTGCGGAAATTAAAATTACTATGCTATTACAATACTTAGGGGAGGGGGTGTACAAATTATAAATGCAGAATATTGCAAGAATTTAAATCTAAATAAATATTACACCCATATTGAAATTTGAATAAATATACAAAATGAACAAATAAAAATACAAGAATGTAAATGTAAAAAGAAATATCACCTTTTTTTGTTTATTTTTTATGAAAAGAGATTTTTAACCTAATTAAATAAAATAATTAACTAATAAAAATAAGAAAATTAATATTGAGTTAGTAGAATAAAGTAAATTAAAGAAAACAAGTTTTTTAGGGTTTTGATGAACTTAATTAAGTTAGTAAATAAAAATAATTAAATAAAAATCCTAAATTCTAAATTGATTTTAATTTACAAGAAAAATGAATAATATAATATAATAATAAATAAAAATAAATTATCTAAGTATTTAAAAAAAGTAAATTTAATTGTAAAAGAAATGTTTTTTTTATTCTTTTGTTTTTGTAAAGAAAAAATAAACTATAAAAATTTAAATAATAAAATTAAATATTTTTTGAATTTTTTTCTTATTAATGAAAATAGTAATAATAATAATAATATTAATAATAGTATTAATAATAATAAATAAATAAAAGATAAAAAAGTAAAAAATAAAATAAAATAAAAATAAAGTCAAGGGGGTTAAAAAATAGTCAGGAGTGTGCAAATGTAGCAAAAATCCTAAGCCCAACAGAGGAAGGCCCAAGCGCCGCAAAAAAGTCAGAAAATGTGAGAAAAGTGTAAAAAATTTTTGCAAAACGTCACGTTGGGGCTTAAACCTAGGACCTCATGGTGACAGACTCGCGCTTTAACCACTAGGGTGGTGATACATCCATTAACTTATGTAAAACAATAAATATATAATCTAAGCCTTGCCCTAAATATGCTTCATCTTCAACCTCCAGCCAGAAGCCCTGCAACTTGTTCATTTCTCAACCATTTGCAAAAATGTAAACATGAAAGTTGTGTAAAATTTCACCATGATTCTAGAAATGTAAACAACTTAAACTAATTCTAAAAAATGAGCATGAATTTTGAATGGTACCAAATTCTGACCTAAGTTTTCTAGGATGTTCAAAATCAAAATTCTAACTCCTTAAGCAATATAAATGAAATCTAAAGACATGGTTAGCTTCTGAACAATGATGTCTACATTTTTCATTCACAAACTAAACATTAATGATGCTTGCATAAAGAATTCAAAAGTCAGAAAACTCACCTTGCAAGAGGGTATTGTGTTTTGAGTTTGAGCAACTTTTAGTGAGTTCTAATGATTGGATTAGCTTCCTCAAGTTCCCAAGAAGCTAATGTAATGCTTAGCTTGAGCTGAAAGTTCCTGAGGAGTTCTGGAGAAGTCCAAGTGCAAAGCTCTGTTTTTGAAAATGGAGGATGGTGTTAATGATGTTATAGTCTTGTAACAGGGTGAGGGATGAGTTCTAAATTATGTTTAGAAGCTTTAGGAATAAAAAGGCTTGAAAACGCACGAGGGAGATGTGAGTTTCAAACTTTTGGTCAGGTTATGGAAAAATGGAGGTATGCGATGCAGTTATGAGTTCTTGATGTTTTTAGGGCTTCAGCATGCGTGTGTTTTCTTGCCAAGGACTTGTATATGTATAAGCAAAAGGTTGGATAGGTTTTGCACAAAGGATTTATGAGTTATAGAGTATTGGCTAGGTTGCTTGATTTTGAAGAAAAGTGAATGTGTGGTTCCAAGATGAAGTATAAGCATGGGCTGAGTGATTGTAAGGTTTGAGACAAACTTCTCTTGAGTTATAGGACGTGTATGATCAGAAGAAAACAATTGCAAGGCTAAAGAATAAGTTTTGTGCATAAAGCTACTTTTTCAAAATGGCATTGTGCATTGAATGCTTCTTCCTAAAATGGATATAAAGCATGGCATTGCATTGAATGCTTGAGTTGATACCTCTAACAGCTGTGCAAGCAATTAATTATGGAGTGCCTAACAAGTTTGAGGCATGCAAAGCAAAGATTATGCAGCATAGGTTTGAGATTTGACTTTTGTTCATCACAAAATTTGCCTTGTAAAACAACTTGAAACCCCAACTTCTGACCTTTGATTCTCCTTGCTCATAAATGATCTCAAGGAGTTCTTGGACATTTTTGAAATCTTGTAATGTTATATACAACCCCTCTTTGAATCACTTTTGAAAACTCCCCTTGGAACTAGGTGAAACTTGGGTCAGAAGTTAGGTCAAAATCCTGACCAAAAATGTTCAAAATTTCACTAAGTGTTTAGTTTCAAGACTATGACTTCATGAATTAATAACTTGAGATCCAAGAACTTTTAGAAGAATTTGTGTAAAGAAATTTCGTAGATCTCATGGAGATCTAAAACTTTCATGTTGAAAGATTCTTTTGGATCATCTTGCATCATGGTTAAAAATTTGCTCAAAGTTGTGAAAAAACATGAAGTTATCAACACTTAGAAAAATTTCTAAGTTTGAAAACTTTGACTTTTCAAAATGAAATCTTGACTTTTTGATTTCTATATGATTAAGTTTCATATTTTAACATGTTTTGATGAATTGTGATCTTTGACACTTGATTTTGACGAAAAAGTCAAAGTTTGACTTTTTAGTGTACAATTGACTTTTGATCAGTTGACTGAAAATTCACTATCAATCCAATTGATCTTGAGCAATGTTTTGGGTCATGCCATTAGGTAAAAATCATGCAATTGAACTCTTGAGATCATGTTTCCAACCAATCAACCATTTGCTAGGTCAAAAATCAGAAATAGCCCTTTCTCAGTCAAAACCCTAGTTTTGACCATTTTGCCCTTTTGATTATTTGATCAAATTTATTGAGGAATTATGGTCCAAACTTGATCAAATGATACATATGAGTTTATAATGTTGATTTGGGTTAAAAATTATGAAGTTTGACTGTAAATTGGCCACAATTGACCTTTTCCCCAATACAGTTGATTTTTAGGTCAATTGCTCAATTGACTGAGCAAAAATGTGATCCAAGGCTTGAAACTTGACATGAGTAATCTTGGGGGTCCATAATGATCCATGAAAGTCATATGAGGCATTGAAATTTAAATTATCCTTGTGCAATCTCAAGCCCTAATTTCAGTCATACGTGCTTAAGGAGGTGCCTTGAGTTGATCAACCCTGGTGCAGTCTTGAACCAAGAGAGATATTGGTGAGAAAATATTTGATAAGTGAGAGGAAAATTTTTGGAGTACAACAGTTGCCTTTGTTCAATCTTCTTAAACATGAAGAGTTAGATTGGCGGATTTTCCATTCGTGACTTGAAGGTGAAAGATGATTGGACACTAGAGTGCCCATAAATTTGCACTCGGGGATGTGGTGGTTTATGGTGTAGGGAATGGGATTAAAGATGCCATTTGGAGAGATGATCGAAATTCGTTAGAGATGGGCTTGTAGATGCCATCCAAAATGATTGTTGGTAGGAATATAAGAAGTGTCAGAATAAATCTCTAGTTGATTTATATTGAAATAGTGGATGTGTGGGGTTGAGTACTAGAATAATATCCATGAATGGATTATTTTTGACTTATATCTGTCAATTGAATTTGAATGAGTATCAGAATGGAATCCGTATCTAGAGCGTATCTGAACTGTATCTAAGAGCTGAATCTGAATGAGTATAAGAATGGCATCAGTGTCTGAAGCGTATCTGAACTGTATCTGAAAGAGAATCTGAATGAGTATCAGAATGGAATCCGTATCTGGAGTGTATCTGAACTGTATCTGAAAGAAAATCTGAATGATTATCAGAAAGGCATCCGTATCTGGAGTGTATCTGAATTGTATCTGAAAGTTGAATATGAATGAGTATCAGAATGGCATCCGTGTCTGGAGCGTATCTGAACTGTATCTGAAAGCTGAATCTGAAAGAGTATCAGAATGGCGTCCGTATCTGGAGCGTATCTGAGCTGTATCTGAAAGAGAATCTGAATGAGTATCAGAATGGCATCCGTGTCTGAAGCGTATCTGAAATGTATCTGAAGGAGAATCTAAATAAGTATCAGAATGGCATCTGTGTCTGGAGCGTATCTGAACTGTATCTGAAGGTTCAGCCGGTCGTGTAGATAATTGTCCTAGCTAGTTTCAGGTATCAATCTCTGACCTTTTTGTAAATTGTTGATGATAGCCATCCACTGACTGATCTTTCCTGAAGAGATGAAAGATTAGTTGTATGTAATGTCATGATGTATGAAATGCATTGTACAATGATGTTTTCAATAAAATTAATGAGATTATGTTGCATGCATTCGTGTTGTCAATGACTTATGAATACGATGTATGGGCATGTAAGATATGCTGCTGTAATATTGTTAGATTAGGGAAAATAAATCCCTGATTGTTGTTGGGAATGTGGAGTGTAAGTCTTCATGCTTTGAAGTGCTGATGAGTTGATGAGCTTTTATTTGTTAGAGAAATAAACTCTATTGTAAGGGAAACGCCGTGTATTGCTTGTGAAATCCTGTTGGGGAATCTTGAGAAAATGGGCGACTTCTACTAGGGAGTGATAACTGGAAGTTTTGTTTCGCCGGGGATGTGAGAGAGCTTGATATCATTAAGCTACACACTGTGGGGATTTTATGGAATAGTATAAAGATATTATCCTATTTCTTAAAGCCATTAGCGATTGTCTAACTATTTTTTTTGTTCCCTTTTTTTTTGTTCATTTGTAAACAGTAGTTACGTTCAAATGTATATGTTCAAAAATAAATCATTGGACGTTTTTTGTAAACAAAACACAGAAATAAAGAAAAAGACAAATAGCTTTGCACTTTCAAAGGGGTATCTTTGTATTAACTTGAATAAGTATTTTTTGTACAATGAGACGAGCATTCTAGTTAAGAGAATGTCATTGTAAAAAATGAAAATTTGGTAAAAAGAAAAGATAGTTATGTGCAATAATCTCATGGGGTTCCCATTATACTATAACCTTTGTGTCTCTGAGCGTCTTGTCCACTTGCTGCCTTGTTGGAAGTTGATTGGATTGATCAGAATTGCTGGGTTTGTCAGTCGAAGCTAAAAGTTATCTGTAAGGTGATCAACGGGCCATAGTCATACGCTTTAATTCCCTAACTTTTCCCTGGACCTCCCTTTCGGGTTTTCAGTCTACCGGGATACCCTTTTTTGCCCAAGTCGCCCTTTCGGGTTTTCAACTTTCTAGGTGTACAGATTTTTTTGTTTTATCCCTAATTTTTGCCTGAACCTTTTTGGTTCACCGAGATACCCTTGTTTTGCCTAGGTGTGTCAACCTAACGGGTCTCTTATGCGTAGTATCTTCTGACTATGTCTGTGTTTACAGGATGTGGAAGGTCGTCGCCATCTATAGTGGTTAAGATCATTGCTTCACTAGAGAATATGCTTTTGATCACAAACGGTCCTTCATAGGTAGGAGTCCATTTGCCCTTGGGATCACCCTGCGGCAGTATGATGCGTTTGATTACCAGATCCCCGACTTGATACACTTGGCATCTGACCTTTTTGTTGAAAGCCTTGATCATCTATTTTTGATACATTTGACCATGACAGACAACAGTAAGCCTTTTCTCATCAATTAAGTTCAGTTGATCAAGTCGAGTTTGGATCCAATCATATTCATTCAACCCTGCATCCTCCATGATTCTCAAAGAAGGGATCTGGACCTCAATAGGCAAGACCACTTCCATGTCGTATACTAGAGAGTAAGGTGTTTCCCCGATTGATGTGCGCGCCGTGGTACGATAACTGTGGAGAGCGAATGGTAGCATCTCATTCCAGTCCTTATAGGTTACTTTCATTTTCTGTATGATCTTTTTGATGTTCTTATTTGCGGCTTCGACAACGCCATTCTTCTTTGGACGATAAGGAGAAGAATTATGGTGCTGGATATTGAATTGCGTGCACAGTGCGGTGATCATAGTATTGTTGAGATTTGTACCATTGTCTGTGATAGTCCTCTCCGGGATACCGTAACGACATATGAGATTCTATTTTATGAATCGGGCCACAACATTCTTGGTTACAGAAGCGAAAGAAGCTGCCTCAACCCACTTTATGAAGTAGTCGATGGCCACCAAGATGAAGCGGTGTCCATTAAAGGATGTGGCCTTGATTTCTCCAATCATATCGATGCCCCACATCGTGAATGGCTAGGGAGAAGTCAGGACATTCAGAGGGACCGAAGGTACATGCACTTTGTCAACATAGATTTGACATTTATGACAGGTTCGTGAATGTTGATAGCAATCTGCTTCCATGGTAGACCAGCAATAACCTGCCCGTAGGATTTTCTTAGCCATCGTATGCCCACTGGAATGGGTGCCAAAAGTGCCTTCATATAGATCAGCCATGATCTTTTCTGCCTCAACCTAATCTATGCAACGAAGTAATACAGTTGTGGTTGCGTTTGTAGAGAATGTCATTACTAAGGAAGAACTTAGCATAGAATCTCCTTAAGAACTTCTTATCATTGACTGAAGCTCCTTCCGGATACTCTTGAGCCTCGAGATACCTCTTGACTTCACGGAACCAAGGCCGGTCCACTACTTCTTCAGTATTGATCTCGTGACAATGATCTGGTTCATCCATTCGTTCAATGGTGATCTGGGGAGCCTCGTTATCCCATTTGAGTTTAAACATGGATGACATTGTGGCTAGCGCATCCGCTAGTTGATTTTCTTCTCGCGGGAAATGCTCGAAGGTAATCTTCTCAAAATGTGGGATTAATGTCAACACATATTCTTTGTAAGGGATAAGGTTAGGGTGCTTCGTATCCCATTCTTCTTTGCTCTGGATGATGACTAAGGTTGAATCTCCGAATACACTTAAGTACTTAATCCCCAAATCCATGGAAACTTTGAGGCCAAAAATGCATGCTTTGTACTCTGCCATGTTATTTGTACAGTTGAAGCAAAATCTTGCGATGAAGGGAGTATGAAATCCTTCCGCGGATATGAGTACAACACCTATGCCATTGCCGAGTGCGTTGGACGCCCCATCAAAAACCAGGGTCCATCAGGATCCTTGTTTAGGTTTATCATATGGTCTGAGTTCTTCACAGTTGTTTACCATTATGATATCTTCATCTGGGAATTCGAACTTCATGGACTGGTAGTCATCCATAAATTAATGAGCAAGGTGATCGGCTAGCACACTGCCCTTTATTGCTTTTTGGGTAGTGTACTAAATGTCATATTCCATCAGGATCATTTTCCATCTCGCTATTCTCCCAGAGAGGGCTGGCTTCTCGAATATGTATTTTATTGGATCCATCTTGGATAACAATAAGGTAGTATGGGTCAGCATATACTTTCTTAGCCGGCGAGCAGCCCATTCCAGAACGCAGCAAGTTTTCTCGAGCAGTGAATATCTTGTTTCACAATCGGTAAACTTTTTGCTCAGGTAATAAATAGCATTCTCTTTTCGGCCAGACTCGTCATGCTGCCCCAGCACACACCCCATTGAATCTTTCAAGACAATTAGATATATGATCAAGGGTCTTCCCTCGACTGGAAGCATTAAAACAGGAGGTTCTTGTAGGTATTCTTTGATCTTGTCAAAGGCAATTTGGCACTCATCATTCCATTTGACCACTTAATCTTTCTTCAGTAATTTGAAGATTGTTCACAAGTAGCTGTCAGGTGAGAAATGAATCTGGAAATGTAGTTTAAACGTCCCAAGAATCCTCTGACTTCCTTCTCGGTACGAGGAGCAGGCATTTCTTGTATCGCTTTCACCTTGGCAGGGTCCACTTTGATACCTTTACCGTTGACAACAAAGCCTAGGAGTTTATCGGACCTCACCTCAAATGTGCATTTATTCGAGTTCAACCTCAGCTTGTATTTCTTTAATCTCTCAAAGAGTTTCTGTAAATGGTCAAGATGTTCCTCTTCAGTTTGTGATCTGGCTATCATGTCGTCCACATAGACCTCTATTTTGTGATGTATCATGTCATGAAATAGAGCTACCATGGCACGCTGATAGGTTGCCTCAGCGTTCTTCAACCCGAATGGCATAACCTTGTAACAAAATATGCCCCATTGTGTGACAAAGGTTGTTTTCTCCATTCCCTCAGGCGCCATTTTGATTTGGTTATAGCCTAAGAAACCATCCATAAATGAGAACACTTTATGTTGTGCGGTGTTATCAACCAAAATATCGATATGGGGAAGTGAGAAGTCATCCTTAGGGCTTGCCATATTCAAATCTTTGTAGTCCACGCACATTCATACCTTGTCGTCCTTTTTAGGCACGGGGACAACATTGGAAACCCATTGTGGATAGGAGGTAACGGCTAAGAATCCAGTATTGAATTGTTTCATGACTTCCGCTTTGATCTTCTCTGACATGTCCGGTTGCATGCGACAAACTTTCTACTTTATCGGAGGGCAGTCTTCTTTTGTTGGTAGACGATGGACCATAATATCAGCATCCAATCCTGGCATGTCTTCGTACGACCAGGAAAAGACCTCGACATAATCATGTAGCAACTGAGTTAGACGCTTCTTGATACTGGGTTCCAGATTGGCACCAACCTTGACTTCTTTCTTGTCCTCTTCTGTACCTAGGTTCATTGTGTCCACTGGTTCTTCGTGAGGTTGTATGCTCCTCTCTTCTTGTTGTAATAACTTGGCAAGTTCCCCTCGCACTTCACAATCTTCCTCACCTTCGTCTCCGGCTTGGTAGATTAGATTTTTAGAGTCACAAAAAGCCATAGCAGAATCGTTACCCATGGGATCCCGAATGGATGTAGATCTGCATTTTGAATGTGAGTGTGTGTAAGAGTATATCTATCTTTGAAAGAAACAAAAATGTAAAAAGAAAGACAAAGAGCACAAAGTTTGTATGCAAAAACGTCCATGATTCATTAATGACATATGAAAATGAGGTAACAACCCTTACAAATGGACCGTTGTGCCTCGGGTAAGACACAAGGTTATAAAAGTCTGAATTGTTTAATTATTACAGGTCCGACAAAATTTAAAGACAATTACTATTGGATAAAAGTAATTGGGACAAAATCTTTAGCTTCCCAATTACTGAGTCCTCCATTAACAGTTGGGAAAATCCATTCCTCCAGGTCATAGCTATCCTCATCATCCTACACTGCGTTGACTCCGTGGTTGCTGATCTTTAAGGGTGGTCCCCCAGCACAAGCACGGCGTACAGCTTTCTGGGCTCCTAAAGTGAAACCCAAACCAAATTTGTCAGATTTGTATGGGATATCTGGGAGCTGGCCCCAAATAGTACACCCACCTTCTTTGATCACTGCCTTGGCATCTTTTAATGAAGACATCTTTAGAGGAGGTCTTGTAATCTTCGAGATTTGGGAAACAGTCTTGGTTACTGCCACAGTTTGTGGGACGTCCTCGAAATGCTGAAATGGAGTTTCAATGAATTCACCATCCAATTCCACATATCTGAAGGATTTTAAGTGACTGACCATATATTCCTCTTCTCTATGGACAGTAAATATTTTCCCCTCGGTTGGATATTTCAGCATCTGATGTAATGTAGAGGTAACGGCACCAGCGTTGTGAATCCATGGCCGGCACAATAAGCATGAATAGGAAGGGCGAATGTCCATCACGTAAAAAGTTGAATCAAAGGTTTGAGTTCCAACTTTTATGGGGATGTCCACCTCCCCATGCACCATTATCTTTGAACCTTCGAAGGCCCTTACCACTATATTGATGGATTTTAAGGTCAAACCTTCACAGTCGATTCTATCAAGAACCTTCTTAGGTAGCACATTCAAAGACGAATCAGTATCAACCAAGACATGGGCCAAAGTTGTGCCCCTGCACTCGACAGAGACATGCAATGCCTCGTTGTGCTTCCTCCCTCTAGGTGTCAAGTCAACATCAAAAAAGCCTAAACCATTGTCAGTGATTAGACTGGCCACGCAATCTTGGAACTGAACGGCATAGGTTTCTTGTGGTACATGGGCAGTTTTAAGAAATTTCACCAAGGCCTTCGCATGAGCCTCAGAGCATAACAATAAAGCCAGCATGGAAATCTTTGACGGAGTCTGCCCTAGATGTTCGACTATGTTGTAGTCACTTCTCTTTATAATTTTCTGAATTTCTTCCATCTCCTTTTAGGAGGCCTCAGGGATAAATATTGATTACGCCTTCATTCAGACAGGCTCAACCAGAATTCCTTTGATCCGAGTCTCGATCGACTCAGTGGTAGGAGTATCAGCAGGTGTAACTATAGGAACTGTAATAGTAGTAGTGTCAACAAGAATAGGAACAGGGTTGATCGCAGGACTGGTAACAGTCTTCGGATAAGCAATCTCAGGAGAGAATACTCTGCCACTTCGGGTTATCTTGCTGGTTCCCGCAATGTTGCTGATGTCTGGGTCATCTTTCTCAAAAATTGAGTCTTCAACAGCCGGCCAATCCTGCTTGACGCCGTGATAGTAAATGTCTCCCCATAGTTCCATGGGATAGTTTTATCTGATGAGTACGGGATTGGTCCAAGCATAGTAATTATCAATGGAGCTACTTTAGGAACCGATGTAATCCTAACGGGTCTTTTGGTGGAGACCCTGGAAGGATTGGAGGAAATGGTTACTATTGAAACATCTTTGTAAGAAATGGTTGGAATGAGAGTCTTTTCAGACAAAATCTCTTTGTCATCCATTAGGAGTTAAACACCTGCTTTCAATAAATGACATCCAGTTGGTAAGGATAAGCAGAGGTGGCAGCTTTCGTCACAGCCCGGAAATAAACCGGCCTTAATAAATTCTTCTTGACAGTCAGGAGAGGAGTAACAGGTTCATCAACAGCAATTACAAACATGTCATCTTCAACAGCGTTAACATCACGGCCATGCTTGGGCATAGGAGCGGTGATAACATTTGGGATCTCAGGAGCATGGAATTTAATTTCTTTTGCTTCAAGCAGGTCTTGCACATTGTTTTTCAAAGCCCAACAGTTGTTGGTATCATGGCCTGGACTTTCTGAATGGTAAGAAAAACGAGCATTGGGATGGTAACGAGGAGAGGTTGTGTTGGGATTCTTCGGAGCTTCCTTCAAAGTTACCAAATTGGATCTCAACAAATGTGGCAGGACTTGAGATAGTGTCATATTAATCCTGGTAAATTGTCTTACCGGTCTTTTTGTTCTAGGTTGATTGCTTCTTTGTTGAGTATGTGCAGGTTTTGGGAACATGACAGCCCCCACCATTGGACGGTGTTCAGTTCTTTCTTGATTCCTTTGAGGATACACAACACTAACTTCTTTCTTCCCGGTAAATGGTTTTCTTACAGCAACATAGGATGCGTATTTTTGAATCTTCCCACTCTTGATCCCAACATGCACTCTTTCTCCGGTCAAGATTAATTCAGTGAAGCCTGCTGAGGAGCTTCCAATTAGATGATTGAAGAAAGGACCGGACAGGGTACCCAGAAACATGTCTACTAACTCTCTTTCATAAAGTGGAGGTTGGACTCTTCCTGCTAAGTCCCTCCATTTCTGAGCATAGTCTTTGAAACCATAGTCGTACTCAAGAGTTGAGTACGGGTGGGAGCAAGATCTGCATTGTAATGATATTGTTAATAGAAATCAGCGGCAAGGTCTTCCCAATTATGGATATTGGCCCTTTTTAGTTGATAGAAGAAATCTAGCTGCGTCCCGGATAGACTGTCTTGAAAGAAGTGGACCCACAAATATCTGTCAGCAGTGTAAGGTTATATCTTCCTCACATAAGATCGGCGATGCATCTTGGGACACGAGACCCCGTCGTATTTAGAAAACACTGGTGCCTTGAATTTTGGTGGAATAACAATCCCATACACTAAACCCAGCTCCTCAAAGTCCAGCCCGGGCACTTTCTGAATTTCCATTGCACTTAGACGTTCTTCCAGATGTTTGTATTTATCGTCGGCCGAGGGATATTGCTCTTCAGAGTAATCTTCTTCTTCTTCCTCTTCAGATTCTGGATGGACAACCGCTTCCTTGCCTTTCACTTCTTAATTATCCTTTTCACTAGATGACATTGCAAAGTCTAGGGTCCGTCTGGCTTGTCCTTGGAACCTTCTTCCCATATTCAGAAATCTGATTATTTTCTTTCCTTTCTTCTTCTTTTCTTCAACCAGAAAAGTTTTCAAATCCTCTTGTCCTTTGGTTAGAGTCAAGAACATATGTTGAAACTGAGCATTCTGCGTCTGGAGGTCTTTTACTGTCTGCTCGAGATCCATCTTACTGAAATAAATAGTAGAAAGATGAGGAGACTTGTTGTAAGAAACCTGCTTATGTTATGATGAATGGTAGATGCATATGAAATGATTTCAAGGAAATTAGATATTTAAAATTGCTTTATACCAAAAAGGAACAGACATTATATTAATAAATCAAAGCTTTTAGTACATCATGCCTCTTTTGGGGCTTACAAAGAAATAAAAAAAAAACTCTAAGATAAAAAACTTGTACGCATCCTCTTTGGTGTAATGTAGGCGTTCAGACTCCGCTCCTCATGAAGTTGCTTAGTGAGTTCCAAAATCTTCTTCTTACTGGCGTAGAATTTGGCCTCGAAAGTGTCTCGCTCCCCCTTAAGCTGTATCCAATCCCTTTGTAAGTCTTCAAGAGAGGTGGGTATGTCAGGATGCAGGATAGTGTATGGAACATCTCCTTCCACAACAGGTTCTATGATAACCGGGAGAATGGACGGGTAAGGCATTATAAGACTTTGAGAATGAGCTCGTATCCATTTGAGGTAAGGATCAAGAGGGATGAAGTTCTTATGCCCCAATGTCTTTCTATCTTCAACATCCTCCAAGCTCGGATAAATCTCAGGCGATGACCTTGATCGTTGTTCTCGTAGTCTAATACCAAACCTTGAATGAGCATCTCATGTGGGCCATCCCTTCAGCCGTAACCAAATTGTCTTAAGGCTAAACAAGGGTTGTAGGTGATACCTCCTCTAATACCAAGTAAGGAGACATTAGGTAATTCTATACAATGGTCGACGATAGTAATATTCTCTATAGATCAAGAACACCAATGAATGTATGAATGTCATCAACCTATGTGACCACCTTGAACCTTGCTTGTTCCTCAATACAGATTGGGGAAGATGCGAAATAAACCATCTTGCCAAAAGAGGATTACAACACATAAGGATACCTCTTTTCCTCATAGTGCGAGTGTGAAAGGAATGTAGGATGTCCACTAGCAAAATAGGCATTGGGTTACGAGACATGAAGATTTTAACGGTGTTCACATCTATGAGTTGGTCAGAATTTGGAAACAAAACCATCCCATAGATGAGGAGAGCCACAATTTCCTCAAAAGCTTACAAATCCAAAGAGTTCCAATAGTTTTGGGCTTTCTCAAATAAGAACTTTGCTAGGAAACCTTTGACATCACTCCTTGTCTCCCAATTAGTTGTGATATCAGATGTATGCAAGTGTAGAGCTTGAGCAATCTCTTATGGCTTTGGATCTCTTTATGTACCATTGAAAGGTAGTTGATTGAGAATGGGAATCCTCAAGAGTTGGAGAATTCTTCCAAAGTTGGCACAAATTGATAATCGGGAAATGTGAAGCAATGGTGTAGAGGATCAAAGAACTGGAAGAGAACCTTCATCATGTCCTCATCAGTGTTGGAGGTGACCAAGTTTAAGAGGCGGCCATGTTTTTCGGTAAATGGAGAATTTTCAGGAATCCTTGATGCTAGATCTTTAAGTTAAGGAGGAATCCTTACAAGATTGACCATAATGTAAAGCATACAAGTCAAACAATGAAAGCAAGTAAAATGTGATCTAACCCTAAGGTAACCCCACTTTAAGAATTTTCTCCAGCAGAGCCGTCAGTTCTGTGGTACGGTGGGAGAACTGACTTGGTTGTTTTGCGTTTGATCGTAAATGTTGCGGTTTAGCAAGAGTCGCCACTGACTTTTCTTTTATCCAAAAGGAAAGGTGAAAAAGAACAGGAAAGACCTTTGAGATTGTTTCTTGAGTTCGGGGGGTAGATTATGAAAAGGGAAGGTATTAGCACCCTTTTCATCCATGGTTTTCCATGGGCTCTTAGTTACTTGCTAGATCATTTGCTTTTGTTTGAAAATGTTCTTTGTGTGATTTTTGAAAGTATTTTGTAAAGAGGTCTTTGTTTAGGCAACCATTTGTAATGATTCTCGTTCGTAAGAATGTATACAAAGGTGTTGATCTTTTGAAAATGTTTTCAAGTTTTGAAAGATGTTTAGGAAGTGTTGGTGTTTGTTTTGAAAATAGCAAGGATGTTTTTTCAAATTGAGCAAGTAACTAGGAACATTCTACCTACTCAAAAGTCTTTCATATTCATTTCCTTTTTCGTTTGACATTGTTATCTTACCATTGATTTGGTAAGTAACCCTATCTTTGGATGTAAAAAGGGAAGGGAATGGGTCATCGTATAACCATTATTAGAAATGTTGCAAGGTATCTTAGCATTTTCTTCAGGGACTAAGATCATTTTGAAAGGCAACATAGATAGCGTCATTGAGGGACTATGATCTTGTATTTTTGCTTGTTTTTGCTAAGATACCTCACATGCATAATATGGCCATTTTTGTAAGGCAACAAAGTGGGTTTACCCTAGGAGTGTTTGTGTGCAAGTGTATTGATTTTCATGCTTGATTTGTCTCTGATTAGGGTTTTCTATTGATTGGTTTTAGTCTTTCCATACAAAACCCTAATTACTAGCATTTTGTATATAAAGCGATAAATTGCGGAAATTAAAATTACTATGCTATTACAATACTTAGGGGAGGGGTGTACAAATTACAAATGGGGAATATTGCAAGAATTTAAATCTAAATAAATATTACAACCATATTGAAATTTGAATAAATGTACAAAATGAACAAATAAAAATACAAGAATGTAGATGTAAAAAGAAATATGACTTTTTTTGTTTATTTTTTATGAAAAGAGTTTTTTAACCTTATTAAATAAAATAATTAACTAAGAAAAATAAGAAAATTAATATTGAGTTAGTAGAATAAAGTAAATTAAAGAAAACAAGTTTTTAGGGTTTTTGTGAACTTAATTAAGTTAGTAAATAAAAATAATTAAATAAAAATCCTAAATTCTAAATTGATTTAAATTTACAATAAAAATGAATAATATAATATAATAATAATTAAAAATAAATTATCTAAGTATTTAAAAAAAGTAAATTTAATTGTAAAAGAAATGTTTTTTTTATTCTTTTGTTTTTGTAAAGAAAAAATAAACTAAATAAATATAAATAATAAAATATAAATATTTTTTGGATTTTTTTCTTATTAATGAAAATAGTAATAATAATAATAATATTAATAATAGTATTAATAATAATAATAATAATAATAATAATAATAATAATAATAATAATAATAATAATAATAATAATAATAAATAAAAGATAAAAAAGTAAAAATAAAATAAAATGAAAATAAAGTCAGGGGGTTAAAAAATAGTCAGGAGTGTGCAAATGTAGCAAAAATCCTAAGCCCAATGGAGGAAGGCCCGAGCGCTGCAAAAAAGTCAGAAAATGTGAGAAAAGTGTAAAAAAAATTGTAAAAGGTCACGCTGGGGCTTGAACCCAGGACCTCATGGTGACAGGCGCGCGCTTTAACCACTGAGGTGGTGATACATCTATTAACTTATGTAAAACAATAAATATATAATCTAAGTCTTGCCCTAAATATGCTTCATCTTCAACCTCCAGCCAGAAGTCCTGTAACTTGTTCATTTCTCAACCATTTGCAAAAATGTAAACATGAAAGTTGTGGAAATTTTCACCATGATTCCAGAAATGTAAACAACTTAAACTAATTCTAAAAAATGAGCATTAGTTTTGAATGGTACCAAGTTCTGACATAACTTTTCCAGGATGTTGAGATTCAAAATTCTAACTCCTTAAGCAATATAAATGAAATCTAAAGACATGGTTAGCTTCAGAACAATGATGTCTACATTTTTCATTCACAAACAAAACATTAATGATGCTTGTATGAAGAGTTCAAAAGTCAGAAAACTCACCTTGCAAGAGGGTATCTTGTTTTGAGTTTGAGCAACTTTTAGTGATTTCCAATGATTGGATTAGCTTCCTCAAGTTCCCAGGAAGCTAATGTGATGCTTAGCTTGAGTTGAAAGTTCCTGAGGAGTTATGGAGAAGTCCAAGTGCAAAGCTCTGTTTTTGAAAATGGAGGATGGTGTTAATGGTGTTACAGTCTTGTAACAGGGTGAGGGATGAGTTCTAAATGATGTTTAGAAGCTTTGGAACAAAAAGACTTGAAAACGCACGAGGGAGATGTGAGTTTCAAACTTTTGGTCAGGTTATGCAAAAATGGAGGTATGTGATGCAGTTCTAAGTTCTTGATGTTTTTAGGGCTTCAACATGGGTGTGTTTTCTTGCCAAGGACTTGTGTATGTATAAGCAAAAGGTTGGAGAGGTTTTTCACAAAGGATTTATGAGTTATAGAGTATTGGCTGGGTTGCTTTATTTTGAAGAAAAGTGAATGTATGTGTCCAATATGAAGTGCAAGCATGGGCTGAGTGATTGTAAGGCTTGATACAAACTTCTCTTGAGTTATAGGACGTGTATGATCAGAAGAAAATAATTGCAAGGCTCAAGAACAAGTTTTGTGCATAAAGCTACTTTTTCAAAATGACATTGTGCACTTTCTTCCTAAAATGGATATAAAGCATGGAATTGCATTGAGTGCTTGAGTTAAGACCTCTAACATCTATGCAAGCAATTAATTGTGGAGTTCCTAACAATTTTGAGGCCTGCAAAGCAAATATTATGTAGCATAGGTTTGAGATTTGAATTTTGTTCATCACAAAATTTGCCTTGTAAAATAACTTGAAACCCCAACTTCTGACCTTCGATTCTCCTTGCTCACAAATGATCTTAAGGAGTTCTTGGACATTTTGGAAAGCTTGTAATGTGATCTACAACCCCTATTTGAATCACTTTTGAAAAATCCACTTGGAACTAGGTGAAACTTGGGTCAGAAGTTAGTTCAAAATCCTGACCAAAAATGTTCAAAATTTCACTAACTGTTTAGTTTCAAGACTATGACTTCATGAATTAATAACTTGAGATCCAAGCACTTTTAGAAGAAGTTATGTAAAAGAATGTTATAGATCTCATGGATTTCTATAACTTTCATGTTGAAAGTTTCTTTTGGATCATCTTGCATCATGGTGAAAAATTTGCTCAAAGTTTTGAAAAAACATGAAGTTTTCAACACTTAGAAAAATTTCTAAGTTTGAAAACTTTGACTTTTCAAAATGAAATCTTGACTTTTTTATTTCTTGATGAATAAGTTTCATATTTTGACATGTTTTTATGAATTGTGATCTTTGACACTTGATTTTGACCAAAAAGTCAAAGTTTGACTTTTCAGTGTATAGTTGACTTTTGATCAGGTTATTGAAAATTCACTATCAATCCAATTGATCTTGAGCAGTGTTTGGGGTCATGCCATTAGGTTAAAATGATTCAATTGAAATCTTGAGATTATGTTTCCAACCAATCAACCATTTGCTAGGTCAAAAATCAGAAGTAGCCCTTTCTCAGTCAAAACCCTAGTTTTGACCATTTTTCCCTTTTGATGATTTGATCAAATTTCATGAGGAATTATGGTCCATACTTGATAAAATGATACATATGAGTTTATAATGTTGATGTGGATCAAAAATTATGAAGTTTGACTGTAAATTGGCCACAGTTGAGTTTTAGGTCAACAGCTCAATTGACTGAGCAAAAATGTGATCCAAGGCTTGAAACTTGACATAAGTAATCTTGGGGGTCCATAATGATCCATGAAAGTCATATGAGGCATTGAAAGTTCAATTATCCTTGTGCAATCTCAAACCCTAATTTCAGTCATCAGTGCTTAAGGAGGTGTCTTAAGTTGACCAACCCTAGTGCAGTCTTGAACCAAGAGAGATCTTGATGAGAAAATATTTGATAAGTGAGAGAGAAAATTTTGGGGTACAACACCAGCAAAATTCAATTTCCCCCCCCCCCCCCCCCCCAATTTCTAACCATATCAGGCCCATTTCTTTGTATTTTGTTTTATTATTGTTTTTCTTTTATTATTTAATTCACCAAATAATCAGAAGAAAAAATCATAAAAAAATATTAGATTATTATTTTTAATTAAAATAACTTTGCAAATTAATTAATTAAATTTTAAACTTTTTTTTTTAATTTAAAACAAATTAGACTTTAGGATTAAATTTAATTTTAATTATTTTCTTTGTAAAATAAAAAAGAACCAAAAAGAACTTAGTCTTTGTTTCTTAATTTAATCTTATTTTCTAAATAGAATTTAGGATTATTTTAATTTTTTTTCTTAAATAAAAAAAGAAAGCAAAGGATTTTCTTTTAGGTTTTTTTAGACGTATTTTCATTCTTTCATGCGTTATTCATTTTTCGCATTCTTTTTATGTATTCATGTAACTGTTATTTTGGTTGTAATAGTTATAAATAGGACTTTTTACCGCTTTCTTTATTTTTCCCTAAAGCATTGTACAGTGTAAATTCCCCTCCCCAAAGCCATATAATAGCGTAGGGTTTATTTTTGCATTTTACATTTTTCTTTACATATTAACTGTTGGTAATTAGGATTGCATGACAAGACTGAAAAACAAAGCGTTAGCAAACCTAATGATGTAAGATAAATAACTGAATTGAATACAATTGCACATACGCACCTCTAGGGATCCCACTTCGGTTGCCTTCGGAAAACGGTCATAATTCTGGAAACGTGAGAAGTTTTAGTGGCTTTCCTCTAGTTTGAAAGATCACAAGTCCCTCGATGACCCTCTCGATGTTGCCTCGGTTAAAAGTGATCTAGAACTTTAGGACAGTTACTAAAATTCTTTGCCAAGTTGCCTTCGTGACCGTAACGTCCCTTCGAATGTCCATCATACATCCAACAATAGGGCTACCTACTCACTAATAGTAGGATAGCACTGTCTAAAGGATAGGAGGAAAAGAACAACCTTTTTCGAGTATAAGTAGATAGTTCCTAGATGCTATGCTCAAACAAAACTTTTACACTTACACAAAACGTTTCAAAAACACTTTCAAAAAACATTTTCTTTGTCAACACTCTTGAGGACTGATACAAGAGTTAATGCAAAGTGAATCACTGCACTAAGGCATTTTCAAATACTTTTCAAAAGTACAAAGCACAAGAAATTTTCAAAACATGAGCTAGCATCTAAGAGCCCGTAGAAATCTACGGATGAAAAGGGTGTTAACACCTTCCCTTTCCATAATCAACTCCCCTTACTCAGATAATTCTCGAAAAGGTATTTTTCTGTTCTTTTCACCCTTTCCGTAATTTGGACAAAAGAAAAGTCGGTGGCGACTCTTGCTTACCATAACATTTGCAAACACAAACGCAAAACCAGTATTAACAGTTGATTCTGCCACCCTATCACAGGTGCTAACACCTTCCCATTTCATAACCTACCCTCCTTACTTAGAAAAATTCTAAGCTGGTCTTTCTTGTTCTTTTCACCCTTTCCTTTATTGGATAAAAGAAAAGTCGATGGTGACTCTTGCTTTCTACAACATTTGCGATAAAACATAAAACCAAAATTCAGTTCTCCCACCGTATTACAAACACCATATCGCAGTTTCTTTTGTATAACACATCACCATTCAGAAAGAACTTTGAAGTTTGCTTCTGTAGAGTTTGCTTGTCAATCACAGAGGGATTTTCTGGATATTCTTGCTTCTCGAGATACCTTTTGATTTCATAGAACCAAGGCTTGTTATTTGGTCCTTCTTCAATGGCGGGGCAATGCGCAGGTTCTTCAAAATGTATGATTGTAATGCATGGTTTGTGATTTGGCCATCTCACTTTGAACATGGATAATAAAGTTGCCAAGGCTTCTGCCATCTTATTCTCTTCTCGCGGAATATGATTGAATGTAATCTCGGTAATTTCGTAGCTAACTTCAAAACATGATCTCGATATGGAATCAATTTGGGATGTTTAGTGTCTCATTCACCATTGAATTTGTATATGACTAATGCTAAGTCTCCATACAATATGAGATATTAATTCTTAGATCAATAGTGGCTTCCAGACCCAAGATACAAGCTTCTTATTCAGCAATATTGTTGGTGCAGTCAAAACATAACCTTGCAGTATAAGGTTTGTGAAAATTCTTCGGAGAAGTCAAAACTACCCCAATACCGTGCCCTAGTGCATTTTAAGCACCGTTAAACATGAGTGTCCAACGTGCCCCTGGTTCAGTACCTTCATCGGGTACTGGTATTTCGTAGTCACTTATAACTATGACATCTTCATCTTGAAAGTTAAACTTCATTAATTGATATTCTGGCACCGACTTATGAGCTAGATGGTCAACTAATACACTAATTTTGGTGGCCTTTTGAGTAACATATTGGATGTTGTACTCGAATAGTAACATCTTCCATCTAGCAATCCGTCCTGTAAGAGCTAGTTTTTCATACACATACTTCAAAGGATACATTCTTGCTATTAACCACATGGTGCGAGTTAACATATATTGCCTCAATATTTTAGTAGCCCAAGCCAATGCACAACAAGTCTTCTTGAGAAGTGAGTACCTGGTTTCGCAGTCGGTGAATTTCTTGTTGAGGTAGTAAATTGCATGTTCTTTTCTACCTGTTTCGTCATGTTGTCCTAATACACATCCCATTGACCCTTCAAGCTTTGTTAGATACATGATGAGTGGTATTCTGGGAATCAGTGGCGTCAAGATTGGTGGATCTTGTAAATATTTCTTTATTGTCTCGAAGGCTGTCTGACAATCATCATTCCACACCACTGTCTGATCTTTTCGAAGTAATTTGAATATAGGCTTGCACGTAGCAGTTAGGTGCAATGTGAACCTAGAAATTTAATTGAATTCTCCTAAGAAACCACGAACCTCTTTTTCTGTCCTTGGAGATGGCATTTCTTGTATGGCATTTACCTTGCCGGGAACTACCACAATACCATTCTGACTTACAATAAAACCCAATAACTTTCCTGACCTGATACCAAATATACACTTGTTTGGATTAAACATTAGTTTGAACTTTCGCAGATGTTCGAATAATTTTTGCAAATGTACGATGTAATCCTCTTCTGTATTATATTTTGCAATCATATTGTAATACGGTGGGAGAACTGACTTGGGTGTTTTGTGTTTTATCGCAAATGTTGTGGATAGCAAGAGTCGCCACCGAATTTTCTTTTATCCAATAAATTAAAGGGTGAACAGAACAGGAAATACCTTTTGAGAATTTTTCTTAAGTTTGGGGGCTATTTTATGAAAAGGGAAGGTGTTACCACCCTTTTCATCTGTAGTTATGTACGGGTTCTTAGTTGCTAGCGCACTTTGAAAATGCTTTGTGTTTGTGTGTGTTTGAAAATATTTTGAAAACGCCTAAGTATGGAAATTTTGTAATGATTTTCGTATCATTGAGAATGTATACAAAATGTTTGTTTTGAAAAATATTTGTTGAAAGGGAGTGTTTGGAAATATGTTTTGAAAATTCCAATGTAAGGCAATTTTGTAATGATTCTCGTATCGTTGAGAATGTACACAAAATGTTTATTTTGAAAAGTGTTTTGACAACGGTTCTTTTGAAAGTGTAAGGTGTGGAATTTTTTTGAGTTTGCGAGCAAGCGATTACGAGCGATCTACCTACTCAAAAGTCTTTGTTCTTTTCCTCCTTCTTTAGATAGTGCTATCCTACCATTAGTTAGTAGGAAGCCCTATCATTGGATGTTAGGGACGGGCGTGAGTCATAGTACAACCATAGAAGGAAACTTGTAAGACACTTTAGCAATTTTCATAAGGGACTGAGATCGTTTACCAAAGGCAACATCAAAGGGTCATCGAGGGACTACGATCTTTTAATCGAGGGTTTTTGCTAAAGCATCCCACGCTCAAGGGACATGAGTGTTTATATCCGAAGCAACAAGTGAGGTTAACCTTAGAGGTGCATGTGTGCAAAGTGTGTTAATTTCAAGTATTTTGTCTTGAATTAGGGTTTTGCTATGTTTGCTTTTAGTCGTGTCATACAAACCTTAATTACTAACAATAATAAGTAAAGCGATCAATTGTGGAATTTAAATGTCCTACGCTATTACAATGTTTTAGGAATGGGGGGGGGGGGGGTTCAAATTTGTGAAATAGGGAGGAAAGAAATAAACCCTAATTATCTATTACAGACCATGTACATAAATTATAATACGAAATAATAAAATGCACAAAAATGTAAAGATGAAGAAAAGTGAAAAGAAATTGTTTTGTGGTCTTTGATAGAAGAAACTTGATGGTTAATCTAAGAAATTGATTAGTCCTACTTGAAGATAAATTAACTAGTTAATTGAACTAAAAATCTATGTTGATTTAAAAAGAAATAGAAATTAAATAAAATCTAAGTTTAGTTTATCTCTAATTTTTTAAAGAGAAAATAATTATTTTAGAAGATATATTTTTGATATTTTATTTAGAAAAATATTTGAAGTATAAAACTTAATTCTAATTAATTAAATCAAGGTGATTGAATTAAAACAATTTTTAATTATCAAAAATTAAACTAATTAGTTAGAAAACTAAATATAAATTTTTATGATTTTTTATGATTTTTGTTATTTTGAAAAGAAAATGATTAAAAAGAAAATAATTAAAATAAAAAAAGAAAATTAATTGGGTTAATGTTGTAAAATAAATTATGGGGGTGATGAAAAGAAAAATAAAAAACGTTAGGCTTAAACAAATTTTTTTGTTTTATTGAATCAGTAAAAAAACAAATACAAGCCTACGTTGTTAAAGCAAAATGGGAGGTGTGAGAAAGGAATTTCAGCTGAGCCCAAAACAAAAGTCCAGGCGCCTGTGAGATCCAGTGTTGCTGGCATATGATGATGTACCATGGGCTTGCTCATCTGGCGCTTGTGATCTGGCCATGGGGATATTAAATGGTGATGATGAGAGGGTGTAGTGTGCACGTCTTAGGCCTGCTTGCATTGAATCTGAAACAAATAAATATGAAACAAATAAGAAGGTACCACTATTACTCGAACCCAGGTCCCTATAGCCACAAGCGTGCGCTTTAACCACTAGGGTGGTGATACATTCAGTAGTTAAAACAACAACTATTAAATATATTACAAACTCCTTCCTAAATGTACTTCATCTTCTTCCTCGCGCCAGAAGCCATGAACATCATTTTTGAATTTTGAAACTCTTCCATTTCTCAATCATTTTGAAAAGTATAAACATGAAAGTTGCTTGTTTTTTCACCACGAATCCAACCATGCCATTAACATGAGCTAACACTCAAAGATTAAAGCGAATTTTTGTTGGTACCAAACTGAACCCTAATATTTCAAAAATTTCAAATCCAAAATTCTAAAAACTCAAGCAAGATAAATGAAATGTAAGCACATGGTTAGCTTCAGGGCAATGATGTCTACATTTTTTATTCAGAAAGTAAACATTAATGATGCTTGTATAGAAATTTCAAAGTTTACAAAACTTACCTCAAAAGTGAGAATCGTGTTTGAAGTTGGAGCACTTCTGGAGATGTTGTGATGATCTGGATAACTTCACTGAACTTCCAGGAAGCTATTGCAATGCTTACTTTGGATTGAGAGTGCCTGGATTCTTTTGGAGAAGTCAAGTTGCAGGGCTCTGTTTTTGAAAATGGAAGATGAGGAAGATGATGTTACATTGGTATAACATGTGTTTGAATATCTTCTATATGAGTTATAGAAGCTTTGTGGATGATTTACAATGAAAACGCACGAGTGGATTTGGTGTTTGGAGTTTAAGGTCAGAAGTTGCAAAAATGGGGGATTTATGTGCAAATTCTGATTTCAGGGAGTTTGCGAGAGTTATAGGGCTTGAGAAATTGTGTCTTAGCTTGTACAACCTATTCATTTATATAGAAAAGGTTTGAGGGCTTGAAGTAACCAGAAATTCAAAATAGCATGTTATGGTTTTGAGACTTGGTTTTGAAGCAATTTGCAAATGCATGGTTCCAATGCAATGGTCCAATGGCTCATAGGGTGGTTAGGAGTTGTAGACATGTTACTTCTTGCTTTAGCATTATGTGTGTGCAAAAGGAACATGTGAGAGGCTCTAGGAGAGTTGACAAAATGCATAAAGCATTCTTTATGTAAATGGAAATGGTGGCTTTGTGCCAAAAATGGAAAATTGTCTTAGACAATGGCTCAAACACTTGGATAATGGCTCAATAAATTATGTTAACATTAAATTATAGAGTGATTTGCAAGTTAGAAGGCCTAAAAAGTAAGATTATGCAGCATAGCATGAAGATTGGATTATGTGTTTCTCACCAAAATGACTTGTAATTCAAGTTTATCATGCCAACTTCAAGTCTTCGAATCTCCTAACTCAAAAATGATCTCTTAATGTTCTTGGACATTTTGGAAATCTTGAAACATTTTATAAAACCTTCATGTTGACCACTTTGGTTAAATCAACTTGGAACTTGGTGAAAATTTGTCAAGAAGTTGGGACAAAAATCTGACCAAACTTGTTGAAAAATTTCTCTAAGTGTTGGATAAAAATGTCATGACTCCATGGTCCTATATCTCCTAATCCAAACATTTTTTGGGACATCAATCCCCAAGTAAAAAGTTGTAGAATTCATCATGCTCTACAACTTTCATTTTGAAATTTTTCCTTGAATCATCGTGCGTCTTGGTGAAAAATGGTCATGAAGTAGTGAATTTATCAAGGTCAAAAACTTAGAATTTTTTCTAAGTATTGGAAATCTTGACTTTTGTTGACTTTGTTTATTTTTGATGATAAAGATTGATAATTTGGAATGTCTTAATGACTCTTGACCTTTAAAGTTCAAAGTTGACCAAAAAGTCAAAGTTTAACTTTTGTGTGACAGTTGACTTTTCATCAATTGATCTCAATTTTCCAACTATCAATCTCTTGAACCTTTGGAAATGTATTGAACCATGTAATTAGGTCAATATGTTGTGTTTGAGTCCTTGATATCATGGTTTAACTCATTAGGTCATGTACTAGGTCAAATCAATGACCAATCATTCTCAGTCAAAACCCTATTTTTAACAATTTTGCACCTTTGATGATTTGAGTGCTTTCCTTGAGGAATTATGATCAACCCTTGATAAAATGATGAATATCACATCAAAATGTCGATGTTGGAAAAAATTCTTGAAGTTTGACTGTATGTTGACCACAGGTAACTTTTTACCCAATACAACTGATTTTTAGTCATCTGAGCAATTGACTGGGCAAATTTGTGATACAAGACTTGAAACTTGGTATGAGAATTCTTGGAGACTTATAATGAACTATGAAATTCACTTGAAGCATTAGAAATCCAATTTTCCTTGAGAAAACCAAAATCCTAATTGTGGACCCAATGCTTGGGAGATGAGCTTGTCTGATCATTTCTTGAGAATCTTTGAGCATTTAAGAATTTTTGTGAGAAATGTATTGAGATAAAGGGAGGGAAAATTTTGGGGTACAACACATATCATCTACGTATACTTCAACTTCCTTGTGAATCATATCATGGAATAGTGTGACCATAGCTCGTTGATAAGTTGTTGTTGCATTCTTTAGACCGAAAGGCATCACCTTGTAACAGAAAGTACCCCAAGGAGTCATGAAAGTAGTCTTTTTCATATCCCCGGGTGCCATTTTGATTTGATTATAACCTGAGAAACCATCCATGAATGAGAACACCAAATCTTGAGTTGTATTATCCACCAAAACATCTATGTGAGGTAACGGGTAATCGTCTTTGGGATTTGCTTTATTTCGATCCTAATAATCTACACACATGCGTACTTTTTCGTCCTTTTTTGGGTACTAGCACGATGTTATCTATCCAAGGTGGATAATCTACTATCGCTAAGAACTCTGTATCAAATTGTTTAAGGACTTCCTCTCGAATCTTGCTAGACATGTCTGGACAAGTTCTTCTGAGCTTCTGCCTAATTGGAGAAGAACCTTCCTTGAGAGGTAGTCTATGCACCACAATATTTGTATCCAATCCTGGAATATCTCTGTAAGACTAGGAAAATATATCCACATATTCATGTAACAACTTGACCAATCTCTCTTTAACGCTTCCCTCCAATGTTTTCCCTAGCTTGATCTCTTTTGGATCTTCCTCTATGCCAAGGTTGATGGTATCAATAGATTCTTGGTATTGTTGTATATTGTCAGTGTTTTGCTATATTTTCCTTACCAATTCTTCGGAGAGTTCAAGATCTTCTTCATACTCCTCTTCTGCTTGGTTAAAGGGTTCATCGAAATTATATCGGATATAAACAGTAACGTTATCATTGATTTTAGGCATGGATCTGCACATTTATCATGTTTTGGTGCAGTTTTAGTATGTGAATTTGGAAAATGCATATGAAGAAAAGTATTGCCATTTTTAAAATATAGGAGATAAATGCAAGATAAAGATAAGGATCTTAATCGAATACGAAATATAACTTTTATTAATTGTGAATACTGTCTGAAGCAAATTGGGGTACCCTTACAAGATACATCTATGCCTCTGGCTTGACATATGTTCTTTAAAAAAAACAAGAAAAATTAATTTGGAAAGAAAAAGATCTTTAGAATCTCCATAGTTGTCCAATTCTTGAGCTCTTCTCCTAGAGCACATTCACGGATGAAGTCAGATTCTCTCTTGGTGTTGCTCTTGTTAGATATCATCGCCAATTGTTCGCCATGCTTTGTTCCTTTGTTGATGAAGGTTTCCTGGATAGGAGAAAACTGTGCCTTGCCTTTCAGGGTAGCCTTTGATGATTCGTAGCCCAAACTAAAATTATTCTTTTTCTCAGGTATCTCCATAAGTTTAGCCCAACCTTTTGAGGTACCATCTTCCACAGTTGTTTGCAAGTATCTCCAAAAAGTCACAATAGGTTTCTTGATTTTATCCACTAGTAGGGTTACCAATGAAGAAACCTCTAAGACTTGAAATGGTGTTGCTATACAATCTTCATCAGTATTGATATATTTGTAGGGCTCGATGTGACTTACAAATTGTCCTATTCACCATCAATTATAACCAATCTTCCTTCAATGAAGAACTTCAATTTCTGGTGCATGTTTTAAGTGACAACACCCGCTGCATGAATCCAAGGTCGTCCGAGCAAACATGAATAAGCTGGCTCTATATCCATTACTTGGAAAGTGATATAAAAAATATGTGGTCTGATCTTGGGAGGAATATCCACTTCTCCAAACATTGTAATTTGAGAACCATCGAAAGCTTTAACTATCATAGAAATTAGCCTTATAACAACACCATCCAATGTTAACTTCATTAAGCTAGATTTCGGTAATACATTGAGAGCACAACCAGTATCGGTGAGTACTCTGGATAGGATTGTAATGCCTATCTAGATATAAATGTGCAACGCCTATTTATGAACTATACATTGTGGAGGAAACTCACTGTTATTAAAACATAGGTATGATCCAGATGTCAGATTTGCTACAACATTGTCAAACTGGTTTACTGTAATCTCTTCCACGACATGAGCAGAGCTTAGAACCCTCATTAGAGAGTCTCGATGCGCTTCTGAATTGAGGAGAAATGAGAGTATTGAAATCTTAATCGGGGTTTGGTGTAGCTGATCCACCACCCTATAATCATTTCTCTTGATTATTTTCAGGAATTCTTCTACCTCTCTTAGTCACTAAAATTCTTGCTTGGAGGTTCTTGTTCTTGTCTTTCCTCCACCACAAATTTCCCTTTATCCTTAACTATAGCATCACTTTTCTTCAGTGGTTCAGGACAATAGATTCAACCACTATGAGTCATGCCCCTTGTTCCAGCTATATTTGTGATCGTAGGTCCTTGACTTGTCGATGGTTCACATTCTTGTTTTAAACCATTGGCATATATAGTTGAATCATAACTCCATGGTACCGATTTATTACTTTTGTAAGGGGTGGGGGATGGTCCCCTAATCACCATTGTAGTCTTTAGAACTACTGGAATTCTTAGAGTTTGGAGTGCTATTATTATTGGTGCTTCTGTTGGCTCTCCCCATGGAATCACAAGAGTCTTTTTATTAAGGTTTAGCCCTTGGAATGGAATTACCAATGGATTATTTGCACTTCTATCAATTGCAGCTATGTATTCTTCTTTAGGGTATTGCCCGAATTGGACTATCCCCTAATCCACCAATTTTTGTAATGTCTTCTCAAAAGTTTCATAGTGTTCCAAGAGGAACCCACACTCTAATAGATATTATTTCAAAAGGTTTATCGGGGCCCTTACTTGTCTAGCTTCCCCAAAGTAAGTGACCACTTCAGTTGCATTCATAGTTGGCCTACCATGCGGAGGCATGGGGTTTGTATTTATATTTGGCTTATCAAAATTGATATCCTGGGAATCCAACAAATCTTGAACCTTATGTCTGAAGTCCCAATATTTTTCTATGGTATGCCCCGGAGAATTGGCATGATACTCGCACTTGGCATTCGCATCGTACTTTGGTGGGAGTGCCCCAATTATAGGAGCTATAAGCTTTATCTCTACCAAAGATGCATTCATTAAGTGTTGTAATAATTGACTATGTAACATGGGGAGAGGATCAAATCTTCTCAGAGGCCTTTCAAACCTGTTTTTTTGTTGTTGTTGTTCTCATGGAATTAGCAATGGTTGTTGTGCCCTTGGGTGTGATGCAACAACATTAATTTCTCCTTCCTTCTTTTTCGAGAAGTTAGGAACATGTATATTTGAATTATAAAGGGTACTATATGATTCCCCTTGCCTCCTCCTTCTTTTGAGATAAGTTTTGGATTTGCATGCGGTTAGGCTCCATGTCCAAGTTATACTTGTATTGTCTTAAGAAAGCATTGGCAAGATCTTCCCGTGTCTGGATATGAATCTGCTTCAATTGCATGTACCAATCTAAGGATGCCCCGTTCAAACTGTCTTAGAAGTAATGGATCATCAACTTTTTGTCTTGAGCATATGCATGCATCTTTCTGCAATACATGCGTAGATGGTTCCTCAGATATGTGAGCCCCTTATATTTTCCAAAGTTAGGCACTTTGAATTTCGGAGGGATCACCACATTAGGAACTAGACGCATTTCGAGAGTGTCGAAATCAAAAGCATCATAACCTCCACAGTCTTTAACCTTTCTTCAAGAGCTTTGTAGTGGTTGAGTGTCAAGGTATTTTTAGTGACATGGTTGTGGGTTATCCTTTGAGGTGTTTGATTGATATCTTCTAAGTCATGGTCTTCATACTGCAGGTCTATGTAGTTGTCCGCATTGGTTATCAGAATTTGCAAGGTATGAGATTCCCCTACCTTCGGTGGAGGTGCGACAAATCCTTCAGTATCAGCTTGTATGACCTCTTGTTGAGCCATAGTTGACTTTTGAGGTCCTGACTCTGGTTCTCTTCTTTGTTGGTGACCGCTCGATGCACCAATAGTCTAGGCTATTTCTTTAAAGGCTTCCCTAGGAATTTGTTCTTGTCTTTCGATGATGTTCTTTAAGGCTAGAAGAAATTGGCTCATATCTCCTTTCATCGAGTCGATGTTTCCTTTAACCTGTTCCAAATCTTCCTTGAATGCGTCTTGATTCTCTTCAATTTGTTCCATCACTTTCTTTTGATGTTCCCTTGTTTGATATGGTGGTCGGAGAGGTGGTGCTTTTCTACCAACGGTTTAACTTGAGATGATTTTGAAAATTAATGAATTTTTTATTATGAAATGTGACATGATGTGATGTTTGTGAATGCATGGATGCGTATGAATATGCTAAGGGTTTATTTTTGAATGTCTTATTCACTTGGATTTTTCTTTCATATTCTTTTTTTTTTGTATTTTATGTTTTTTCAGATTTTTCTTTTTTTATTAGTGAGCATCTAAAAATAAATACACAATCGAGATATATAAATAAAATACTTTTATTGAAATAACAATTGTCTTTAAAGAGGAGAATATAATTCAGATATTAAAAAAAATCAAACCTAAACATCAAAACTTGCTGAAAGAAATAATAAAGGGAAATAAAATCTTTTAAGTGCGTCTGCGGATTTCTGCTCTGAAGCCGTCAATGATAGTCCTACAAAACTTGAGGAAGTCTTCAACGTCTTTTGGGAGATAGACTGTAATACGGTGGGAGAACTGACTTGGGATGTTTTGCATTTGATCGTAATTGTTCCGGTTAGTAGGAGTCGGCCCCGACTTTTCTTTTATCCAAAAAGGAAAGGCTGAAAAGGATAGGAAAGACCTTTGAGATATTTTCTTGAGTTAGGGGGGTAGATTATGAAAAGGGAAGGTGTTAGCATCCTTTTTATCCATAGTTATCTATGGGCTCTTAGTTGCTCGTTAGATCACTTACTTTGTTTGAAAATGTGCTTTGTGGTGGTTTATGAAAGTATTTTGAAAAGGCGCCTTCGTTTAGGTAAACTTTGTAATCGTTCTCGTTTTGTAAGAACGTATACAAAGTGTTGGACTTTTGAAAAAATTTCATGTTTTGAAAGTGTTTGGTGTGTGTTTGTTTTGAAAGTGTTTGGTGTGTGTTTGTTTTGAAAGTGAGAAAGCAACTAAGAATTTTTCTACCTACTCAAAAGTCTTTTGTTCATTTCTCTCCTTTCCTTTGATATTGCTATCTTACCATTGATTGGTAAGAAGCCTTATCTTTGGATGTAAAGGGACGAGCATGGGTCATCGTATAGTCATGATAGCAATGTTGTGAGATATCTTAGCATTTCTCTTTGAGGGACTAAGATCATTTGAAAGGAAACATTTGTAGCGTCATCGAGGGACTATGATTTTGTATTTTGATTGTCTTTGATAAGATATCCCACATGCATAACAGGACCATTTTTAGGCAACAAGTGGAGTTTAACCTTAGGGGTGCATGTGTGAATAATGTGTGTTTATTTGCATGCATTTAAGCTTTGATTAGGGTTATCTACTTGTTGATTTTATCTTTCCACACAAACCCTAATTTACTAGCATTTGTATGAAAGCGATAAATTACAGAAAGTAAATTTACTACGCTATTACATCATTTGGGGATGGGGTATACAAATTTACAAATGGGGAATGCAAGAAATTAAATCTAATTATCTATTACAACCATATTGAAACTTGAATAATGTACAAGAATTGAAAGGAATATAATGTACAAGGATATAAATGGAAAAGAAATGAAATATTTTGTTTAGATTTTGTTAAGGAAAAATGGTTCTTGACCTAATAATTAAAGAGAATAAAATAATTAACCTAAGAGAAATTAAACTTAAATTAATAAAAGAAATTAATTTTTTTTAAAGAAAACATGTTTTTATTTTTTTAGGGTTTTGTTTGCAAAAGTTTTAATTAGATTAAACTAATACAAAAAATTAATTAATTAAAAGAAAACCTAAGTTCTAAGTTAATTTAATTAAAAGAAATTAAAACCTAAGTGTAATATTAATTTGTTTAGCAAAAGAAATTAAATTTGAAATAAGAAAATATTTTTGTGTTTTTTTATTAATAAAAATAATATTTATAATAATATTAATAATAACAATAATATTTAAAGAAAAGAAAATAAGAAAATAAAATAAAATAAAGAAATAAAGTCAGGGGGAGTAAAAAATTAAATTTGGGTGTTTAGGAGTAAAACAATTTTTGTTTAGTTAGGCCCAATGGCCTGTTTTTGAAATCAAAAAAGAAATTAAAAAAATAGGCCTGCATGGTGATAAATATACAAGGGGTATTATTAAGCAAAAATGCAAGGCCTGGTGAGGGATGGCCCGGGCGTGCATGTTGTGTGACAAAAGAAAAAAAAAGTTAGAAAATAAGCAAAATGGCAGCGCTGGGGCTTGAACCCACACCCTTGACCATAAAGGCGCACTTCCTTACCACTGGGGTGGCTATACATCTGTTAACTTAAACAAAACCATAAATATATATTACAAATTCAGTCCTAGAAATGAACTTCATCTTCAACCTCGTGCCAGGGTCCTTGTATCTCATTCATTTCTCATCCACTCTCAAAACTTCAAACATCAAACTTGTTAGAAATTTTACCAGGATTTCAGAAATGTAAACAAGTTGGACTAATAATCAAAGATGAGCATGTATTTCTAAAAGTACTAAATCCTGACCTAACTTTTTTCAGAGATTCAAACTTAAAATTCTCTAAGCTCAGGCAAAATAAATGAAAACTATGGATATGTACAGCTTCAGGGTAATGATATCTACATTTTGTGTTTGAAAATGCAAGCCTAACAATGCCTAAATGAAGAGATGAAAGTTCAAAAAAATACCTCAAAAACTAGAAATTGTGAAATGAGTTTGAGCTACTTTCAAAGAGTTGTGATGATCAGGTTAGCTTCCTTAGACCTCTAGGAAGCTAATGCAATGCTTAGCTAGAGTTATGGATGGCTGGAATGGTCTAGAGAACTCAAGTTGCAGACCTCTGTTTTTGGTTATGGAGGATGGTGATGGAGATGTTACAGTTTCAAAACAAGGACAATGATGGACTATATTTGAAGTATAGAATCTTTGCAAATGGTTTTGAGGGAAAACACAGGAGGGAAATGAAAGATACAAGTTCAAGGGCAAAACTATGTATCAATGGTGTTTTTTAAGCAATTTCTGGTTTTTTAGTGTTTGAGGGAGTGTCAGGGCTTTAGCATCCATGTACTAGCTTGCAAATAATGTATTTACTTATAGGCAAAAGGTTTTGAGACTTGAAACAACTCAGAATTTGAAATCACATGTTATGGCTTGGTTACTTTATTTTGAAGCAAAGTTGACAAACATGGTTTCAATGTGAAGTACAAGGATTTGTAGGGTGGTTAGCAGGCTGTAGATATGTTGCTTCTTGCTTTGAAATGTTTTGGAGTCAGAAGCAACAATGTATGTGCTCAAGAAGAGTTAACATTGTGATTAAAGCCACTTTCCCAAAATGGAAGTGTGAACTTTCTTCCCAAAATGGCAAATTGGTTTGGACAAATCTTGAAACACTTGGATAAGGGCATAATCAGTTGTGTAAACCATTAATTATGGAGTGAAAAACCAGTTTGAGTCCTGCAAAGTGAGGATTATGTAGCATGGCTATGGATTTTGTTCATGTTCATCACAAAATATGTCTTGCAAAAAAAGTTTGAAACCCTAACTTGTTGCCTTCGATTCTCTTAGCTCAAGTATGGTCTTGATGAGTTCTTGGACATTTTGGAATGCTTGTAACATCCTGTTTACAGTGATTTCTGGTAAACAACCGCTAGTCCTCCAAACTATCAAATAATCTTAATGACTGTTATTTAATCTCTCTGGTAACTTGCAGGATCGACTAGATTGATCCTATGGTGTATTGGTCGTTTGGATAATTCTCATTATAGAACTGATATTCATGGTTGGCATTTAGAATGTTGTGTAGGTGTTCAACTTACTTCGATTACTATACTAAAGATCTAATGACATGATCAAGTAAATACGTGCGAAACTAAATTGCATGAATAAAGGTTCAATTGTAAAGACATGTAAAACTGCAAGAAACAAGTAAATAACTCCGAAGTATAAAAGCATGTAATGTAAAAGATTTTCTGGAATGTAAAAGACTCAAAATATAAAGAAAGTGTTTAAATGCAAGAAATCAGTAAAATGACTTTGAATGAAAAAGGTATTCGAATAATAAAAGCATGAAGATAACAGCATAAAAGGTATGAGAATTTCTGAAATGTAAAGTACTCGGAATAGAGGGAAAGACTTTTAAATGCAAGGAATCAGTAGATGACTTTGAATGAAAAAGGTTTTAATGTAAAAGCTTTTTAATGATATTGACATGAAGATAGAGGATAAACTGGAAATGATAAAGAGTTTTACTGAATCATAAACATTTGGTGTTATCATACGTACATTGTTCGAGCATTCGTTTCCCTAGCCATGTGGTATTTTGAATGTTTACTGAATTTTGTACAATAGATATGACACACGAAATCCTAACGCTAAGACTTCTATTTATACTACTTCAACTATAACGGTCTTGCCTATAAGATTCTGCCACGTTCAGAACATGTAAAGCAATGCCCCTCTCTAGCTTCCACGCGTCTTCGAATGCTCCAGCGCATATATTTTAAATTTCGAACATCCCGCTTGCGTTTGAATTTCAAATGTTTTGGCACTCTTCATTTCGAACTCATTTCTTGGACACAACCTTGTTACCACTTCGAGACTTCTTTTGAATATATCCCCATAACTGCCACTCGAAGCTCCGAGCTTTGACATTCCCATTCAAAGCATTGCTTCTACCATTTCGAAACATGACATCTTGCTTTATTCCAACGAAACACCCAACTTGCTTCGTTTCAAACTGTATCATCAAAATCTTCAGCCAATAAAATGCCCCTTTAAAATATGTATTTCGATCCTTTGAGAAATACTTATTTTAAATATATATGTAAGATTTTGATGTGACCTTTGAGTAATCATAACATTTATTGTGTATGACTCCAGTCACGTCAATCACGACGCCTTTCAGATTCCTTAACCGTCTTGAACCATTTCACAGCATGGTGCAGTTATAAAACAATGATTATTATTAATCACGCCTATTACCAATATCAACTTTTACGCCACCTCTTTCTCAATCCAACCCACGACTCCCACGTATCCTAATCTTACTCAGTGGATGTTTAAACTTCCAAACTATAAAAACCCATCAACTTAGTCTTTTATTTTTCTTTCCACATTCTGAATCTTTTCTTCCTCTCTTCTCACCGAAACCCTAAAACTTCCAACAATCTTAAACAATATCTTCTACAACATCATCCCAACTGAAAAAAGCTTCGAAAAAGAAAGGAAAGAACACAGGAACCATAATGGAAAGCAAGGTTGGCACCTATCAAGGTCAATATGTGCTTATCCCTCAGATGATCTCCAAAGAGAAGGAAATGCTCTACGCATCTTAGGTACTAATTCCCACTAACGCCGCTGGAAAGAGGTTTGCTCTAATGGGTCCTCTTACAGTCTTTGAAATCTTAAAAGATACTAGAAAAATCTTTCCTGTTTGTTATAATTTTAAGCCTTTGTTTAATAAAATGGATACCCCTAAGACAGGGGAGTCTTCTGATTCGACAACCGTGGAAACTCCAATCATTCCCCCAAAGGACCCTTTTGTGCTAGATTATGTGAAGAGTAACTTTAAACCATTTCGATCCTGCCCCACCTCTGACACAGCTTACCACAACTGGTTTACCAAAGTAGAAGCCAAGAAATCCCAGCAATGGGAGGAATTAGGCATTTACAACTTGATTAAATTATCGAAACCAAGCTTCACCTATAGCCATCCATTATTATTCGCGTCCTTATATTTCTGGGACAGCACCTACAACACCTTCCATCTCCCTGGGGGAATGATTACACCCACCTTTTTTGACATAGCAGCCATTACTGGTTTGTCACCAGTAGGAGAAACCTACATTCCTGACAATGAAGAGCACTCGAGCATTATTGACTTTGAAGTCAAATTAGCCAGCTTTTCAAAGTTCATTAGCCACGATCACACTGAAGGAGACAGTGTGTCAGATGTGGAACACATTGCTTTCCTCACCTTATGGTTATCAAGGTATGTATTCTGCAGCAGATCCTTACAGGTAGCCAGCAGGTTCATCCCTCTAGCTAGAGATTTACATGAGAATCGGAGGGTGTGTTTAAGCGAACTGTTACTTGTTGATCTTTACGAAAGTTTAAGATCAGCTGTTTCGAGTTTAAAATCCCACACTCCCAAAAACATCCTCCTAGCTGGCCCCTTCTGGTTACTCCAGTTATGGCTTAATGCCATGTTTGAACCCTCACTATCAACTGCTAACACTATTGTTGAACAAGATCCGGAGATAGCGGATAGAATCATTGAAGGTACTAGGCTGCGAAGACTTACCCCAAACGATGACAAAGATGACTTCAAAGTTCTCTTCTCCAACTATATCATGATTTTCTCCAAGAGACACAAATTCTAAGAGACCATGGCGCCCTTCGCTTCAAGGACTCATGGACCATCATGGTTCACCATGGCTCTCTCAGAAGCAGTTAAGAGCAAATAAATTCAAGATATTTGGAAAGCCTTTTTACTTACCAGATTAATCTCCTCACGAATCACTCCTTCTAAGAACCAAATCTTCCTTTTTGCTTATCAACCCAACTTCGTTTCTAGACAATTTGGCCTGTGCCAACTAATCCCTGAACCCCTGTTACAAACAGAAATTTCCATCACCTCTGGGAGAACCTTCAAAGCAAGAGAAGCCAAACTACAACAGGAACAATATCAAGGCTTCGCCCACTTTGAACTAATACCTTTTGAACCTACACACCTCACAGCAAAGGGTTTTCTGGAATGGTGGACAAAGTTCTACCAATCTTATATGTTCGATACCCTCTCTATTCAACAGAAACTAACTGATGCGTTCGATGTGCAGGTACACTCCAAGAAAGGTATGTTTACTCATGCCAAAGAGATTAGGGCTTTTCAAAATTATTTCGAAACCACTTATGATCCCACACACTTGGAATCCATTGTGCATCAAGCGGCTGAGACCTTGAAGGAAAAATTTAAAGAAAAGATTTCTAAGCTAAAACTTCCTTCAGGGTTGTCACTTGAGGATATGTATAGGTTGGCATTCGAAATGCATCCACCTAAATTTCCTAAATTGCCTACCTCAGAACTGGATCTGGCTTGGTTTCCTCCATACCCTTGGTGGTTCACTTGCAAAGAAATGTTCAAATATCTTCAAAAGAAACCAAAGCCATCTGAGACTGTGACATGGGCTCGTCATTGGCTCCACAATTTCCCAGGACATCTTCGCTATGACCTTTCTGCCATGTCGATTAAATCTGATCAAGGCGCAGGTGCGAATGCTTGGGAAAATCCCAAATGTTTCTGACTTTCTACATTTTTAACTTTTACCTTAATTGTTTCGATTTTCAGCCATCAGGATAAAGACCGCTGCTTCAAAGTCCAAAGAGGGAAGCGCCTCCTAAACATCTGTCGAAACCGTTGATAATGTGACTCTATCTAAACCAACAACAACTGCTGCAACAACAACAACAACACCAGTAATAACCACTGTTCCAACTCCACAGGTAATCAATTAGCCTTGATGTTTCGAACACACTAATGTTTCATGATTTGGATCTAACTCATGTTTAAATCTTTTCAGACTAACAAACTCCCACCAACCACTCCAAAGAAAAGAAAAACAAACACTACTGGGAAGGATCCCAATGCTGGAGGCAATTCACCAACTGCCTCGAAGAAGAAGCAGAAGAAGGAAATTTCCAAAAGTGTTGCACCAACTGGTATCTCTGGACTCGATTCCAGAGATGCTGCTCCCTCAACTAAATCCAAAAATCCACCTTCGACCTCCAACGTAATGTTGGAACATATAGATAGCAACCTCTCTTCTGAGAATCCACAGGTAAGTTGAACTCTAATTTTTAACAAAATAATTATTCATTACCTTGGTGCGTGCTCTTAATATTCTTTGCCTCTGTAGGATATTTTGAACCCAGCTCTTACCACTTCGACTTCTCCATCAAAGACTGCTGCTCCCATCAACTCTTCTCCTCAAGGGGACTCCAGTAACCTGGTGCAGAACAAAGGATCCTCCAACATGGCGGTTCTGACTGGGGCTTCAGAGCAGCAAGATGACCAGAGTACTTCTCCCCCTCTGAAAGAATCGAATGAAGAAACGCTTCATGAATCTGCAGAGACTTTACAAAAAACTTCTCTTCAAAAGTCCCCTCTTGAAACCCTTCAAGAGAATCCAAAGGACATTCACGCTGAAGGAGAGAAGGCTGATTCTGATCAAGGAAACGACGAATCTGCAGAGGAAGGGTCTGAGGAAGAAGATGCCCACAATGGTTCGACTGCTGGAACAGAGTCAGATGCAAATATCAGTGAAAACGATGATATCAAAGTGGTGGATCTGGTTGATAATGAAGAAGGCAATGAGCAGGAAACGAGTGGAGGTGACAGTGACGTGACCAATAAACCCATGGAAGTCGAAATGGATGTGACTCCCTTGCGCGTGGAACTTCCTCAATCGTCTCTATCTCAGATGACCGAAGAGGAGCTAGCCCTCCTAAGACGAAATGACCCAATTGGGTACATGAAGGCGAAACTAGCTCAAAGGGATATTCCTCCTGCTAGGGCTGGTACTAGTTCAACTAGAAATCCGTTGCCCACAGATGATAGAATTGTACTCCTTAACAGAATTAGGAGAACAATCCTTGATGTGGACTTGTTCGAAGTGCTCAAACAGGATAATACAACTTGCTATACCATGAAAGAGCTACTTACACAAGTCAACCTCGCTACCTGCTCTTTGCCAGTCAGCACTATCTTATTCAATCTTCAATCTTTGTTAGACAACGTGACTGGGTGTCTTCTCCAAGATGAATTTGCTACCAGAAAGGTCCAAGAAAAACGAACTGCAATGGACGCTGCTTATGAGCATGCTTCGAAGCTCTCTCAAGAAGCTGAAGATCAAGCCATGCATCTAAAGCAAGCAAAAACTGACTATGAAGCTCGAGCTGAGTCTATCCTTCTCTGAGAGAGGCAAATTCACGAACTTCAACAAAAGGTTAAGGAGGCTCAACAACAACAATTGTCCTACGAAACCAATACTGCTGGTGAACATTTCGAAGAGCTCCTCAACAAAGGACTTGCAGAAATGGAGGCAGCAGAACAACTTAAAGGAGAAGTAGCTACCCTAGAAGAAGCAAGGCGCTTTACTCAACAAAGGCTTGAGTCCTTTCGAAGTACCTTTAATAGATTGAAGAATAATGTCTATTTTTAAATCTTAGTTTTAATTAGTTTTGTAATTTGGTTTTGGTCTGTAATATCTGAACAACGCCATTTTGGCAATCCCATATTACCATTTTGGCATTCCTTTATGATATTTTGATTACGTTGTTATTATTTGAATCTCCTGCAGGCGTGGCTTATATTTCTTTAGATATTTCCCATTAACCTTTAGGATTCGCTTATCATCAACCAATTCTTCGATTTCATATGCATTGTTTGAAAATATCTTTATTATTCGAAAAGGTCCTTCCCAATGAGGTGACCATTTACCTAACGTTTTATTTTTCTTGTCCATGGGCAATATGACTTTCCAGACTAAGTCATTAATAGTGAATGCTTTTCCTTTCACCCTTTTGTTATATGCCCTGGCTACCCTTTCCTTTTGTCTCATCAGGATTTCCAATGCATGCAATCTAACTTCATCCAACTCAACTAACTCATTCATCATCATCTCCCAATATAATGCAGCTGGAATTTCGTTTTTTCTTTGAATTCGAACTGATTGTAGATGAATTTCTACTGGCAGAACTGCATCATGACCAAATGTGAGTTGGAAAGGCGTGGTGTTAGTAGCTTCTTTAGAAGATGTTCTACAGGCCCATAGTATTTGGTCCAAAGTTTTGTGCCAGTTCCTTGGATTTTTACCAATATGTTTCTTGATTAACCCTATTATCACTTTATTAGCTGCTTCGACCTGACCATTTGCTTGAGCATAATATGGCATTGATGTCAGTAATCTAAACCCCATTTCTTGAGCAAACTCTTGCATCTTCCTACCAGTAAACACAGAACCTTGGTCTGTGGTTATGCTCTTTGGCAATCCGAACCTATAGATAATTTGTTTCTGTATGAACTCAATAATAGCCTCTTGATTAGCAACTATTAATGGTATTTCTTTGATCCACTTGGTAAAATAATCTATTCCTACCAAGATATATTTCTGTCCTTTAGACGAAGCAGGATTTATTTCTCCTATTAAATCCAATGCCCATCCTCTGAAGGGCCATGGTTTAATGATTGAATGCAACTCACTTGCAGGGGCATGTTGAATCCCTGCATGTTTCTGGAATTCTTCACACCCTTTAGCAAAGTCTATACAATCTTTGAGCATGCTGGGCCAATACATGCCATATCGAAATAACAACCATTTCATTTTATGACCTGCTTGATGTGCCCCACATGCCCCATTGTGGACTTCTGACAATGCTAAGTATGCCTCACTTTCTCCTAGGCATTTCAGTAATACGCCTTCTTGGGTCTTTTTGAACAATTCGTTTCCCATGAGGACATATGACAATGCTCTATATTTTATCTTCCTATCAACATTCAAAGTTGGATTTGTTAAATAGCTCACAAGTGGACTTCGCCAATCTGCATCTGATAAGGTGTTTATGGCTAGTACTTCGAATCCCTGTTTCTCAGCATACCCTAATTTTATACTCTCTAGAGCTGATGGTATGAATCTAGTAGCCATAACTCTACCTCTTAATTCGACCAGATCCTCAAATTTTTTGGCAGAAACTTTATAACCTGAAGCCAACTGTGCTAAGTCATTTGCTTCTTGGTTTTCTATTCTTGGTATATGTTGAATATCCATGTATTCGAATTTTCTAAGTAGCCTGTTAACTATGACGAAGTATATCATCAGATTTTCCTTTATGCATTTATACTCCTTTGTTATTTGCTTGACCACTAACTCTGAGTCTCCTTTAATTTCGACTCTAGTTGCCCCCAATTCCAACAAAGCTTCAAGTCCAACAATAAGCGCTTCGTACTCAGCTTCGTTGTTCGAGCAACGAGGACCATCTAATTTATACTTGAATTTTGTTAGAATTCCTTCAGGAGAAATTATAAGGACTCCAACACCACTACCATTCCTGTGGGTCGAACCATCAAAGTATAATTTCCAAGGTATCATTTCAACGTAACTCATGATAGTCTGTTCAACCAGTGAATGGTCCACAATGAAATCAGAAATCACTTGGCCTTTCACAGCTTTTAAAGGCATGAAAGTCAAAGAATATTCTGTTAAGGCTAAAGCCCATTTACCAACTCTACTATGCATTATTGGTTTCGAAAGCATGTGTTTAATAACATCGAAATGAGATGAAACATAAACATCAACAGGCTTTATATAATACTTAAGTTTCATACAAGAAAAGTACAAACAGAGACATAGCTTTTCTATATTGCTATATCTAGTCTCTGCATCATTCAATACTCTACTTAAATAGTATATGGCTCTTTCGATGCCATTGCTATCTTCTTGTGCTAACATACTACCTATACTAACTTCAGAGGCAGATATGTACAATCTCATGGGCTTTCCCCATGAAGGTGGAGAGAAGATGGGAGGCTGAGAGATATCTTTTTATCTTATCAAATGCCTCCTGATGGGCTTCGTTCCACTCGAAGGCTTGGCCTTGCTTAAAACTAAGCAACGGAGAGAAAACTTGGGTTCTTCCACTCAGATTCGAAATGAACCTTCTGAGAAAGTTAATCTTCCCTAGCAAAGATTGAAGCTCCCTTTTTGACGTAGGTGCTTTCGTCTCCATTATGGCTTTGGTTTTATTTTGGTTGATCTCAATTCCTTTTTTGTGAACCACAAAGCCAAGGAAATCTCCAGCCTGCACAAAAAATGTACATTTAAGGGGATTCATCTTTAAGCCATGTTTTCTCATTCGTTCGAATGATTGGCTCAAATGGTGCAAATGGGTTTCTGCAGATATAGATTTGATGACTATATCATCAATATACACCTGCATAAAAGTTTCAATGAAATCATGGAAAATCGAATTCATTGCCCTTTGATAAGTTTCCCCAGCATTTTTTAAACCAAAAGGCATCACCACCCATTCGTAGGTGCCTAAGGCTCCTGGGCAACAAAATGCTGTCTTGGCAACATCTTCTTCAGCAATAAAAATCTAATTGTACCCAGAGTATCCATCTAACATACTTAAATATTTGAATCCTGCAGCAGAGTCTACTAACATTTCTGCCACATGCATGGAGTACTCATCTATAGGGGTTGCAGTATTTAAATCCCTAAAGTCTATGCAGATTCTCAAAGAGCCATTTTTCTTAATAACAGGCACTATATTTTCTAACCATTCGACATACCTTGTGGTTCTGATGAATCTGCAACGCAACAACCTTTCGATCTCAGCTTTGATCTTTGTGAGAACCGCTGGTGCGAATCTTCTAGGAGTTTGCTTGATGGGCTTCTTGCCATCCTTGATTGGAAGTCTATGTTCCACTAACTCCCTCTTTAAACCAGGCATTTCGTTATAATCCCACGCGAAGCAATCTTTGTTTTTCTTGAGGACTTCGATCACTTCCTGCTTGAGGCATGGGTTAAGTTTTGCGCTTATGTAGGTTATTCTTTTCGTGTTCTCATCCCCTAAATTCACTTCTTCGAGTGGATCCTGCGCCAACATTTTGGCACCTGAGTCTATGGGGTCCCTCTCGAAGCCTAAGGGTTCTTTATCATAGATGGCGTCCAGCCTTTGATCTATTTCGAGTTCTTCAAAGGGTGAGCCTTTCGAGCTACCCCCATTTATTTAGTTCACCTTTACAGCCAGTTTATTTATTTCAGCCTCTAAGGCCGCCTTTGATTCGTTCTCAGCCATATAGGCCGAAATCCTTTCAAAAAAGGAGGACTCAGTCATGAGCAAGGTTGTCATATTCCCAGCCTGCTGGATGTCTTTGCATAGTACCTTCGACTCCTTCATCTTCACTGATTATTCTTCTATCCCAATATATGCCATCATGGTGAAGGGTCATATAATAGTGTGTGTTTCTGGTTTCGTTGATTTCATCATTAGGGACAAAAGAAGCAATCTTTGCCAGATGTTTGTCATAATTCCTCTTGTCAACTAAGTTGACTGTTGTCATGAAGTAACTCTGGTCCGCTTCAATGTTCTCCACGATCCCATCTTCTCTCCATAAAACTAATCGCTGGTGCATTGACGAAGGAACTGCTCCTACGCCATGAATTCACTCTCTACCCAGCAACAAATTGTAGTTGGCCTTGGATTCGATCACCATAAACATGGTGGGCCTACAGCTTGAGCCTATCGTCAAGTCCAATTGAACCACCCCCAATGTTTTGCCTACTTTCCCTTCATAATTGGACAGAACCATGTTGTGTGGTTTAATGTCTCCTTCGCGTATTTCTAGCTTTTTCAGCATGAAATGGGGTATTAAGTTAACTGCAGCGCCCCCATCCACTAAAACCTTATTTACGCCATGGGCACCAACCTTTGCCCGAATGAATAATGGCTTCAGATGATTTTTCATAGCTGGTTCTGGACGCTTGAAGAACGCATTCTGCTCCTCGACAGCTTCGTTATCCATCAGGTAGTAACACACAGGCCTATGCTTCATCAGATCTATGGTATCTTCTTCCTCATACTCTTCGATTTCAGTTTCCTATCCAAACTCACAAGGAAGTACAAATACCACGTTGCAATTGATATTGAGCGAAGACTCCCCCTCTGATTCGAAGTTGTCCGTTAGCATATCTTCGTCTTCTTATGGACCTGGAGTGTATTCCTTTGATTCATTTGGTTGCACTTCAGAGAAATGTCTCCTACTAACTGGGGGTTTGTCTTCAGTTTGATTATTTGGTGTGGAGTTGTTGGGGCTAGATTCACCTTGGTTTTTTATCGAAGTTGCTCCTTTATTTGCCACAGCTTCCCTTTCAGCCTTTCGAATTCTCTGTTGCCTACGCCATTGAGATCTTGACACGGGGTTTCTTCCTTTGTAGTTCTCTAACCTCACTTCTTCCCTCTTCTCTATGTTGAACTGCCTTCTATATGTCATAGCGTGGAGTGCGTTTCGTTCATTGTTTCTCCATTTGTCTTTGCCTTTGTCAGTTCTGACTTGCAGCCATTTGTCTGTTGGTATTTCAGCAAGAATCTTGAACGTCACTCTTCGAGCGCCCTTGGGATGAGGACTCTCAGGCCTTCGTTGATTGTATTTGCTATTGAAACGTTGGCCCATCTGACCAGTCTCTTGGTGGTTCCAGCAAGGGGCAAAATGGATTGTTTCGATAGCTCTGGTCATGCTTTGATCATACACAGCAGAACACCTTGGGCATATCAAGCATTTGGTTTCCCCTTTGTAACAGCGAACCAAAAATTCCAACAAACTTTCTCCAGCTTTAGGATAACACCTGAATAACTGGTTATCCTGGCGCTAGTTGATGCCAGTTCGTGCCCTTTGTACCCTCTCGAAGTTTGCAGCAATTCTCTGGTTGCAGATGATGTTGCACCTAGGGCATAGTATCATTCACGTATCTCCTTTGTGGCACATCATGAGGTAATCCTTAAGACTAGCATCCCCAGCATAATTATCCTCCATTTTATACTTTTCTTTTTCTAAGTATCTCTCCACCTCCTCTATTTCAGAACGAGGTCTCTCCATATTCACCATGTTTACATCAACATCCTCCCCCTTAGTGTCATCATCTCCCCATCCTGTAGGTTTTATATCTTCAATTTGGGTTTTTGAACTCTCTGGGGCAGAATACTTGACCAAGTAGTCAAACTTTCCACTGGGCTCCCCTAAAGTATCCCATATTTCTTTCTGAGGGGAGGTTGGCTTCGTGATCTGGAGTTTCTCCAATTCTAGCCTCAGGCCTTCAGTAACCTGTGTCAACTCTTGCTTTTGGTTTTCCTGGCCTTCAGTAGCCTGGATTTCTTTTGCAACAGCTAAAGGTGCTGCTTCGATCGAAGCCTCTGGTTGCTTGTGGACGTCTTCAGTGACCCCCTTGTTGACTTCGACTAACACCCAACCTTCATTCTCAGTGCCTTTCTCTCCTAATGGAGTGTGATTTTGATCTGCTTCCACCATATTGATTTCTCCAATGCATGCAGGCTCGAAGTAATTGGTGTCTGCGATATCCAAAGGATCTTCATCTACTTTCATTTTTAGTTTATCAGCGAATTTCAGTCTGCCATCTTTAATTGCATTCTGAATTAGGTCCCTGAAAAGAAAACACTGTGAGGTTTTGTGGCCTAGGAAACTATGATACTTGCAAAATCCTCTTTTCTTCCTTTGATCTAAAGGAGGTATTTTGACATTTGATGGCACAATGAGTTGGCCATCTTTGACGAGTAAATCAAAAATCTCGTCACACTTAGTTACATCGAAGGTATAAACCTTCTTTGGGAATTTGTCACTTTTCTCATTTTCAACAATTTCTTTCCCTTTTGTGGGAACTAATAACTTACAAGAGTAAGGTGGGGCCTGTTTTAATTCAGCGAGATCAATTTCGACCTCTTCGAATTCAGGATAATCTTCTGCTTCCTCAACTCCAACATAGAAGACCCTTTCTTTCTTGTTATTTTTAAAAACTCTGGCCTTTTCGGCCTTTAGCCTTTCGACCTGTCGAACCCTATCGGCTAATTGAGCCATATCCCTCAAGTATTGTGTGTCTAATTTCTTTCGAATAGAGTAATCCAGGCCGCCAGCAGCCATTTCGACTAACTCATGTTCAGGAACTACTGTAAAGCATCTAGATTTCAAGAGCCTGAATCTATTTAGATAATCATCTATGGGTTCAGTAAACTTCCTCTTGACACTGGCTAGTTCCTTCAGACTTATTTTAGATTGTCCCATGTAGAACTATTCATGGAATAATCTCTCCAACAGAGCCCAAGTATCTATGGACCCAGGAGGTAAAGTGGTGAACCATGTGAAAGCGTTCTTAGTTAGGGAACTTGGGAAATATTTGATCCTAAGGTCTTCATTATTCGCTATATCTCCTGCTTCGGTTAGATACCTGGCTATGTGTTCGACTGTTGATTCATTGGTATCCCCAGCAAACTTTGTAAACTTAGGGACTTTATATCCCCTTGGTAAATCCGTGTGCATTATGTAACCTAATATAGGAGAGGCATAATTTGGCCTTCTAATTCCTGTGTTGAGGCCATTCTGGGCCATGATTCTCTCTATCATGGTGGTTAAATTATTTTCTGCCAAGATGTTATCGTTTCGAATTCTGTGAACGACTGCATCAGCATCTTGATTTCGACCCACCATGACAACTCCTCTAGGTTGTTCTTCTCGAAACTCTGGGACTTCTAGCCTTTCGACCCTTTCCCCTGGTTCCATAATTTCCCTTTGTGGGCCTTGAATCATTGGGGCTTCTAACCTTTGTGCCCTTGCCCCCAAATTAACCTCCTCTCTGGCTGGTCTATAGGGTGGATCGTTAGCAACTTGTTCTTTGATAGGTACGTTTGCTCGAACTCCCGCCTGATTCTGCCTATGCCTTTCTGGGGGAGCGAAAAAATCTGCTATTCGACTCATGTTATCTGCGTTTTCTCTGTTTGTCACAGTTACATTTTGTACTATTGGGGCAAAGATCTCCTGCATAGTTTGTGCTAATACTCCTATCATATTATGGTTACTGTCATCCATTAATTGCCTAAAGGCCAACTGATTTTCTGTGGTTAAGATAGGCATTGCACTATAACCCACTGACCCTTGGTTATTTGTCATAAATTGGTTTGCCCCAGACCCAGACCCTAATTGTGGTGACGTATTCGATGTCGAAGTGTGCAGACCCGCCATAAAAGATGTTGGCATCCCATAAGAGGAATTTCTGTGTCTATTAGCATGGAACCCAGGTGGTCTAGTTAGTGGGGTGGCGAAATGGGTTTGTGTCCCTAATGGTGGGACGAATCCCCCAGGATAACCAATGGTTCCAATATTTCCTAGGATCGAACTGTTAGTTGACATGCCACTTGTTCCATTAGTGGCTACACTACTGGTAGAAGATGCAACAGACTGTGCGTTTGAAGGGATCGCATTAGATGTTCCCATCGAAGCGGACATATTAGTGCCTGTTGTATGTGGGATATTTTGTTCCCCTTGTTGATTGTCTGGATTAGACATCTTGTTTAAACGTTTTCTTCTGGGTAAGGGTTGGTTGCTATTGGTTATTCTACCACTTCTAAGGTTCATATAACAACGAACTTATCACTCAGAAAGTACTTTTACAATGGTTATGTCTCAACAATTTTTACTTTGTTCTAAATTTCGTGATGACCAATGACGGTCCCACCAAGTGTGCCAATTTGTTTATAGTGATTTCTGGTAAACAACCGCCAGTCCTCCAAACTATCAAATAATCTTAATGACTGTTATTTAATCTCCCTGGTAACTTGCAGGATCGACTAGATTGATCCTATGGTGTATTGGTCGTTTGGATAATTCTCATTATAGAACTGATATTCATGGTTGGCATTTAGAATGTTGTGTAGGTGTTCAACTTACTTCGATTACTATACTAAAGATCTAATGACATGATCAAGTAAATACGTGCGAAACTAAATTGCATGAATAAAGGTTCAATTGTAAAGACATGTAAAACTGCAAGAAACAAGTAAATAACTTCGAAGTATAAAAGCATGTAATGTAAAAGCTTTTCTGGAATGTAAAAGACTCGAAATATAAAGAAAGCGTTTAAATGCAAGAAATCAGTAAAATGACTTTGAATGAAAAAGGTATTTGAATAATAAAAGCATGAAGATAATAGCATAAAAGGTATGAGAATTTCTGAAATGTAAAGTACTCGGAATAGAGGGAAAGACTTTTAAATGCAAGTAATCAGTAGATGACTTTGAATGAAAAAGGTTTTAATGTAAAAGCTTTTGAATGATATTGACATGAAGATATAGGATAAACTGGAAATGATAAATAGTTTTACTGAATCATAAACATTTGGTGTTATCATACGTACATTGTTCGAGCATTCGTTTCCCTAGCCATGTGGTATTTTGAATGTTTACTGAATTTTGTACAATAGATATGACACACGAAATCCTAACGCTAAGACTTCTATTTATACTACTTCGACCATAACGGTCTTGCCTATAAGATTCTGCCACGTTCATAACATGCAAAGCAATGCCCCTCTCTAGCTTCCACGCGTCTTCGAATTCTCCAGCGCATATATTTTAAATTTCGAACATCCCGCTTGCGTTTGAATTTCAAATGTTTTGGCACTCTTCGTTTCGAACTCATTTCTTGGACACAGTCTTGTTACCACTTCGAGACTTATTTTGAATATATCCCCATAACTGCCACTCGAAGCTCCGAGCTTTGACATTCCCATTCGAAGCACTGCTTCTACCATTTCGAAACATGACATCTTGCTTTATTCCAACGAAACACCCAACTTGCTTCGTTTCGAACTGTATCATCAAAATCTTCAGCCAACACATCCTATACAACATTTATGTTGGACATTTATGAATAATCAACTTGGAACCATGTGAAAAGTTACTATGAAGTTAGTACCAAAAATCTGCCTAACTAGGGCAAAATTTCACTAAGTCTTTTAGTTTCATGGACATGTCTTCATAAATTCATAACATGAGATCCAAGCATTTCTAGAAATATTTCTGCCCTACAATGTTTTAGATCTCATTGATATCTACAACTTTCATGTTGGAAGTTTTCCTTGAATCATCTTGCATCATGGTGGAAATTTGCACAAAGTTATGAAAAAAAGTTAACTTTCTAACACTTAGAAAAAATTTCTAAGTCCTTGAATTTTGACTTTTCAAAGATAACTTTGACTTTTTAATTTCTTGATGAAAAAATTTCATATTTTGACATGTCTTGATGAAATATGATTTTTGAAACTTAATTTTGACCAAAAAGTCAAAGTTTGACTTTTCAGTGTACAATTGACTTTTCATCAGTTGACTAAAATTCATCTGTCAATCCAATGATCTTGAGAGGTGATGTGAACTATGAAATTAGGTCAAGATGGTGCATTTGAATCCTGTAGATCATGTATTAAACCAATAAGTCATTTTCTTTGTCAAAAGTCAAGAACTGAGCCTTCTCAATCAAAACCCTAATTTTGACCATTTTGCCCTTTTGGTGTTCTGATCAAATTTCTTTGAGGAATTATGATCCAAACTTGATCAAGACATATATGAGTTCATAATGTTGATATGGATAAAAAATTGTAAAGTTTGACTGCAAATTGACCACAACTGACTTTTTCCTAATACAGTTGATTTTAGGTCAACTAATCAACTGAATCAGCAAAAATTGGATTCAAAGCTTGAAACTTGACATGAGAAATATTGGGAATCCAAAATGATCCATGAAGGTCATATAAGGAATTAGATGTTCAATTATATTTGTACAAACTTAAACCCTAATTTCGAGTTGTCAGTGTTTGAGGAGGTGTCTTGAGTTGATCAAACTTTGTGTAGTATTGAATCAATGGAGATCTTATGAGGGATTTCTTGAGAAATGAGAGGGAAAATTGTGGGGTACAACAGCTGCCCCTGTTCAATCTTCTTAAACCTAAAGATTTATATTGGCGAGTCCGCCATTCATGACTTGAAGGTGGAAGATGATTGAACACTAAAGTGCCCAGAAATTTGCACTCGATGATGTGTTAGTTGACTGGGTAGGGAATGGGCTTAAAGATGCCATTTGGAGAAATGATGGAAATTTGTTAGAGATGGGCTTATAGAGGCCATCCAGGGTGACTGTGGAAGGTTTCAGGATAAATCTTTTGGTTGATTTATACTAGAACAGCAGAAAAATGTCTACGGGAAAGGGATCAAGATAAATCATTGGGAGATTTAAATTGAAACAAAAGATGTAGTGGGATGAATATCAGAATATCATCCATAAATGGATTGTATCTGACTCGTGTCCGAAAGATATACTGAATGAGCATCATAATAACATTTGTATCCGGATTGTATCTGGACTGTATTTGAAAGGTATGCTGAATGAGTGGCAGAATGACATCCGTATCTGGATCGTATCTTGAATGTATTTGAAAGGTATGTTGAATGAGTGGCAGAATGACATTCGTATATGGATCGTATCTGGACTGTATTTGAAAGGAATCTGGAGTAAGTTTCAGAATGTCAGCCATATCTGGATCGCATCCGAACTGTTTTTAGAAGGAATCTGGTGTAAGTATCGGAATGTCAGCCATATCTAGATCGAATCTGAACTGTTTCTAGAAGGAATCTGGAGTAAGTGTCAGAATGTTAGCCATATCTGGATCGCATCTGAAATGTTTTTAGAAGAGTGTATGAGAATGAGCCCGTGTAGGACTACTTTAGTTATTCGTGTAGATAATTGCCCTGTCTTATTTCAGGTATCTAATCTATGACCTCAGAAAGAAGGATAATATTCCTGGCTTGTTACAGGTATTAATATACAATCTGCTCATGTAGATAGCTTTCCTGGCTTGTTACAAGTATTAATCTACAATCAGTCGTCCACAGAAACGAATAGGGAAAATTTGGGGTATGATAACTCGAACATAGTTTGAAACTCGATTCGACAACTAAATTGTTGAACCAAGTTCATGAACCAAATGAGTTGAATATGAGTAAAAAAACTAAGCCTGTTAACTAAATGTGTTTAGCTTAAACTATGAATAGTTTGACTCATTAGGTTTAAGAGTCAACTTGATTATATATATATATATATATATATATATATATATATATATATATATATATATATATATATATATATATATATATATATATATATATATATATGAGAAGGGTTATATTCACTTCCAAAGTAGGTTTAAAGACTTATTTTAAATCTTAACCCTCTATTATTTATATTCTCAAGTGAGGAAAATATTTATTAAGAAATTATACAAATAAAATCAACATCATATAAAGAAAGAGTATCTACAATGATTAACTATTAAATTGTTATATTAAATAAAATAATTAGATCAAAATTCTATATAGTGGTGAAGATTATATTCATATATACTACTTAAATTTTTAAAAATTAATTAGATTAAAATTCCTACATCAAAGATTTATACTAGGGAATGCATTTACTTTTATTAAAATAGAGTTTAAAAAATTAAAAACTCTTCCATGATCAAAAAAATTTAATTTAAAATTTCAAATATATAAAAAAAATTAGACTTAAAAAATGACTTTTAAGTCCGTGGGGAAAACGAGTTGAACCTAACAAATTGAACCTAACGAGTTGAATCGAGTTATTCATGAGCTTTAAATTATCCGAGCTTGAGCTTAAAAAAAGTTGGTGTTCAACTCGACTCGACTCATTTCCATCCCTAACTGCAACTACAACTCTTCTCGGTCTACGAAGGTTTCTCTCATCTCTAAAACAATCTTTAATTCATTGGTGGAACCTTTGTTCAACCTTCTACCAATAATTTTCTCTATGATCCCTGACTTTGCTGCAACAACATGATTTTTTCTTCGATCCAACGCTAAATCTCGAAGATTATCTCTCAGTCCACCTTGTGGATCAACAACACTTACACTGTTGGGAAGAATCTAGAGAATCACTTTTCTCAAGGTGACATTTTCAATATTTCAGACCTTCAAGATGACCTAACCCATATTCATCAAGGAATTCTTGAAATGTTTTACCTACTTCAAAGAATTAACCTCCCTCTAAAAGCATATTGACTCCTTCCACCTCACTTGTGATTTTACGTGTACCATTCCCTACACTTGTGTTGCCGATTGTGACCTACACAAATACAAAAATCAAGACCGAGTCATCAAGTTTCTCAAAGGTCTCACAGAGAAATTTTCTATTTTTGGTTGTTGTGGTGTAAAGTTATCTAAGGGGTATTTTGATTTTATGTATTTGTAAGTTTGATTCTATGTTTATGTGATAATGTGTTATAATGAGTGTTTTAACTAATATATGTTTCAAATTTCATGTGTCTAATCTATAAGGAGACATCCCTTAAGGTGTTTTAAAAATAATTTATATAGGCCTAAAGAGCATCATCAATATGCTTGATCAAGCCCTTCATAGAGAGCTTTAACTACCTTTTCAAGGATTTTCTTAATTTCTTAATTCTCTACCTTAGATTTTACTTGGTTTAAACTACTTACTTCATACATACCATCTTTCGTTTGAGGTTTCTCCATAACGGTTCTATCTCTTCCCCATTGGTAATGATTTTCAGCCATGCTTTCGATAAGCTGATAAGTATCATGGTAAGGTTTACCCATCAGTGTGCCTCTAGCTGTAGCATATATTATCAATCTTGTGTTATACAAGAGGCCATTGTAAAAGGTGTGGATGACCAACCATTCTTCTAGACCATGATGTGGACAAAGTCGCAAGATGTCTTTGTATCTTTCCCATGCTTTGAAAAGATATTCGCTTTACTTTTGTTTAAAACCATTGATATTGGCTCTTAGTATAGTCGTCTTTCTTGGCAGAAAATATCGCGCTAGGAAAACTTTCTTCAACTCGTCCTGTGTGGTAACAAAGTTGGATGGTAGAGACTGGAGCCAAGATCTAACTCCATCTCTTAATGAGAAAGGGAAAATTTGTAGTCTTATTTCTTCGGGGCTGACACCATGTGCTTTTATTGTGTTTGTGTACTGCACAAACACCGATAAATGTAGGTTTAGGTCGTTTGTAGGATATCCTAAAAATTGATTTTGTTGGATAACTTGTAGCAATGAAGGTTTTAACTTGAAATCATTTTGGTTGATAGCAGAGGCAGCAATGCTGTTAAGAGGTTCTTCCTGTGATGGTACATCATAATCCTTAAGAGAACGATTCTGGGGTCCTTCAGCCATTCTTGGTTCTGGTTTAGGAAGAGAAAAATTGGGAAGATTGAATTTAGGAAGATTGTACTTAATTTGGTATTCTCGGATTCGGCGCCTTATACTAACTAGATGCTCAATCTTGTCGATTGGTTGCTCTAATTTTTGCCCTTGAGAGAGAGTTCTTGGCATACAATCAACAAATTAAAGGAAAAATAGTGTTGCCTTAGTCTATACTGCGTAACAATGAAATCACAATATTGACTATATCGGTCCCCGACAACGGTGCCAAAAACTTGATCGCGACTTTAAGAGTCTATCGGAATTACTGACTGCTAGTGCACAATCTAATTGCATAGTTTTAAAAGATATCCAACCCATAAGGACGGATAATCAAACTAATGCTATCTAATGTTACTATAAATCTAAGGCTGATGATTAATCTTGGGTTTTGGGGAAAATGGGAAATAAATTCAAATTTAATAAAATGTTCAATTACGGGACACCAGTATGCAACTCGTTAAACTTCAGGGATTCGATAAATTATTGGCATGGTTTTAAAAGTGAAAATACTTCTCAGTAGAAAATACTGACTTAAAAGTCTTCGTCTCACACTCTCGTGTTATTGAATTTGACTATACTCCTAGACCAAAATACGTTGCTCTCGCTGTCTCATTTGATATTTAAAAGTGCTTTTTGAAAATCAGTAAAATTGAAACAATCCTAAAGTGATCTCACTGTGTTCACAATTATTGTATAGTTTCTAATATGCGGTTAAAATCTCAAACTCTCGCTTTATTGACTGTAACATTTGTTTGCTTGTTACTCTCGTACAAAACTATTTTATTTAGAATTAGAAACTAGACCAGAAAAATAGTTTGTAAATATTTACGCCGATAAATTGCCGAACCCCGTCTGTGAGACTACTTTTACATACCGGTATCAAGGGATTTAGCCAGACATAGTTTCGAATATAAACATACTATAACAGTAGTTAAACATGAAACTAAACATGATTTCTAAAAAAAAGATAATAAAAACTAAATTGAAACCTGTAAGTAAAAGCTGAATGGAATAACTGGAATTCATAAACTGGAACTTCAAGTCTACAATCCTACCTGGACACGCAAGATTTGCTATTCCAAAATACAAAACGAATATAAAAAATAAACCTAAGACAAGAGTGGTGATATGCTATCCCTTTCAATGGTGAGTTTTCTGCTTAAAAATCTAACAATAATAATAATCTGCTTCAAGACGAAAAATGGAGGGCCTTTTCAACTATGAAGAACTGCCCTTTTATAATCCTCTACTAGATTCTCGTAACGTACATGGAGAAAAATCAGGGACTCGTCGCTTCACGGAGAAATGTCCGGAAAACTAAGCTCGTGGAGAAATATCAGGGACTAGTTGCTTCATGGATTATAGACGTGGAAAAGGCCATAAAAATACAATGTGGCGGGCATATTTGAGTTGTGGAGAGGGTCATGCATTATGTGGCAAGGGCCACGCTTCTTGGCCATGTGTGGCAAGAGCCACACCACATGTGGCAAGAGCCATATGTTTTAAATGTGATTTTCCTATGCTTTTTCATAATTTCTTCAATTCTTCTCAGTGTCTTGGCCATTTCCCGCTCTTTTACTCGTGGAAGGTTTGTGTTATCAAGTAGCTGAAATGGAATAGAAATACGACATAAAGTGACATAAATAAACGAAAATGATAATAAAATTCATGTGAGTTGAGTCGAATATACAGTGTAATTTTGCGTTATCACATTGTCATAGAAAAGTTATGTCATATCATACAACATTCTTGTCACTTGGTAGCAGTGATGTATTTCTATATACCTTTCACTATTTAAAATATTAAATATGTGATTTAATATTATTTTCAACGTTACGAGAACATATAGGGTCACACGCATAGAGCACTTATAGTGGAATGGTTGGTTAAATTAAATAAGATTTAATTTAATTATGTGCTAATATTATTTAAATTATTTAATACATTAACACTTCTATAAATTATTTGATTAAATATGATTAAATATGAGAATTGATAGTTAATTAAATTAAATATGACTGATTTAATTGTTTTATTTTATTAAAAAGTTTATGTAAATAAAAATAAGATTGGGGTTATTTTTAGAAAATTCCAAAAATAAGAGCATTAGGGTTTTTGTATCTCTCCATAAATAGAGAAGCTCTTTCGCCTCCAATCCTAGTTTTAGTTTTGGCCATTCTTAGAAAATGGCTAGTGCCGCTAGGACTGACAATGAACCGAACAAACACGAACATAGTTTAAAACTCGATTCGACAACTAAATTTTTGAACCAAGTTCATGAATCAAATGAGTTGAATATGAGCAAAAAAACTAAGTCCGTTAACTAAATGAGTTGAACTTGAACTGTGTATAGTTTAACTCATTAGGTTCATGAGTCAACTCGATTATATATATGAGAAGGGTTATATTCACTTCAAGAGTAAGTTTAAAGACTTATTTCAAATCTTAACCCTTTATTATTTATATTCTCAAGTGAGGAAAATATTTCTAAAGAAATTATACAAATAAAATCAACATCATATAAAGAAAGAGTATACAGTGATTAAATATTAAATTTTTATATTAAATAAAATAATATGATCAAAATTTTATACAGTGGTTGAAGATTATATTCATATATACTACTTAAATTTTTAAAAATTAATTAGATTAAAATTCCTACATCAAAGATTTATACTAGTGAGTGCACTTTACTTTTATTAAAATAGAGTTTAAAAAATTAAAAACTCTTCCATGATCAAAAAATATTAATTTAAAATGTCAAATATTAAAAAAAATTAGACTTAAAAAATGACTTTTAAGTATGTGAAGTAAACGGGTTGAATCTAACAAATTGAACCTAACAAGTTGAACCGAGTTATGCATGAGCTTTGAATGAGTCGAGCATGAGCTTAAAAAAAGTTGGTGTTGAACTTGAGTCGAGTTTTGAGTTAAACCACTTCTTATTGGGTTGACCCAAGTTGAGACGAGTTCAACTTGGCTCAACTCATTTCCACCCCTAACCGCAACTATATCTTTTGGTCTCGGTCTACGAAGGTTTCTCTCATCTCTAAAAATAATCTTTGATTCATTGATGGAACCTTTGTTCAACCTTCTACTGATAATTTTCTCTATGGTCCCTAACTTTGCTGCAACAACATGATTTTGTCTTGGATCCAACGCTAAATCTCAAAGATTATCTCTCTGCCCATCTTGTGGATTAATAAAACTTACACTATTGGGAAGAATCTAGAGAATCGCTTTTCTCAAGGTGTCATTTTCAAGATTTCAAACCTTCAAGATGACCTAACCCATATTCATCAAGGAATTCTTGAAATTTTTCACCTACTTCACATAATTGACCTCCCTCTAAGAGCATATCGACTCCTTCCACCTAACTTGTGATTTTACGTGTACCATTCCCTAGACTTGTGGTGCCGCTTGTGACCTGCACAAATACAAAGATCAAGGCCGGGTCATCAAGTTTCTTAAAGATCTCATAGAGAAATTTTATATTTTTGATTGTTGTGGTGTAAAGTTATCTAAGGGGTATTTTGATTTTATGTATTTGTAAGGTTAATTCTATGTTTATGTGACATTGTGTTAAAATGAGTGTTTTAACTAATATATGTTTCAAATTTCATGTGTGTTGTACCTCAAAATTTTCCCTCCCATTTTCTTCAAGATTCCTTTTCATGCCTCTACAGTTCTCAATTGCTCAAGGTTTCTCAAGAAGTGATCAGACAAATTCTCCTCCTAAGCAATGGAGCTACAACTAGGGTTTCACTTTTATAAAGGAAGATTGGGTTTATAAGGCCTCAAGTTGATTTCATGGTTCCCCATATGTATCCAAGAATTCTCATGACAAGTTTCAAGTTTTGCATCACAAGTTTGCTCAATCAAATGCTCAGATGACTGAAAATCAACTGTATTGGACAAAAAGTCAAATGTGGTCAACATACAATCAAACCTCAAGATTTTTGGTTAACATCAATATTTTGAAGTCAAATTCATCATTTTATCAAGGGTTGATTATGATTCATCAAGAAAACTTCCAATTCACTAAAAGTCGAAAGTTACCAAATTAGGGTTTTCTTAAGGAGAAGTCAATTGAACTTTGACCAAGCACAACTTCCACATGCTTCATCAGATTTCCTCAACCAAAGCTTATTTTGAAGGAAATTCAATTCTCTACAACTTTGTCTCTCTAAGCTCAAGTCCAAAAAATGCTTCATTTGAGAGAGATATGGGCCAGTACATTATAGGTCATTTTAAAAGTCAACAAAAAGACACGTTTTATCAAGGAAACTTACATCAAGATAAATTCTTCAAATACAAAAATGATCAACATAGAGATTTTATAGGACATCTTTAGCTTTCCAAAAAGTCTAATATCACTTTAAAATGATAAAAATTGAGAGAGTTATGATGGATGCATGTTGGGCAATTTTGAGAAAATGCATAAAACCTAAATTGAGCAAACTTGGAATTTTGGGCTAGTGGGCCGATCTTTCAAGGTCCATGCGTGTTATAGGCCTCAACATGAACCTCATAACTTATCCATGGACCCCTTGGGTTTTTATTCTTTTTATTTATTTATTTATTTAAATTCAAAATTAAATAAGATAAAATCAAGGCCTTTTATATAAGGTCCAAGCCCACCCTTGTTTGACCTAATTCAGCTCTATATATTCATATTATTTTAAATAAGAGACCACACAAAAACCTTGCACAAGAAACCTTTCCAAAATTCCAAAAAATATCAAAACTAGGGAAATCTTCAAACCCTAGTGGCAGCCACTTTCAAAGCAAACCAGTCGTTCCAATCAATCCCTGAGGTGTTATAGGATAAGGCTTGATCGTTCTCGATGATCAAAAGTGCATGAAACAAGCATTCCAAGCATGGTCAGTTGACACATTTTATGATTTTCGCATTTTTAATTATGTGATATTTTGATATGAACTAATGCTTTCATTGTGCTTCTGAGATGTACTTATGCAGGCTTGGACCATCGCATGAGTCTCATGCTGCTAGAATCCTGCATCACCATGTTTGCACCGATTCACTTTATTCTGGTTGTATCTTATTATACAACATGAGTCAGCCAAAACTGATACTTCCATTGAAACCCAAGGCCTGAATTAGGGGGGCAGGGACCTTGGGAATCACTAACAATTTCTATTTTGCAGGTTGGAGAGAACGAGCTCGTCGGAGAAGACGATCGGAGCTAGGGCTCCGGCGCTTCTCTAGTACATTAATTTAGTTTTATTATATAATTATTTGTTTTCATTTATTTTACTGGATGTATAGCCACCCAAGTGGCAAGCGCGTGCACGATAAGGCCTTACTATACCAGGGCGTGGGTTTGATCTCTGCCTTTTGGTGTTTTGAGAATTTTCACATTTTTTCATATTTTGTAGGTTTTGTTATGTATTGCATGGTTTCTATTCTCCTAACACAGGCGCGTGCCTGGTGCAGTGGCAAGGCCTATAGGTGAAAAGGCTAAGGGCGTTGGTTCAACACCCACCCCTGGCATTTTTATGTTTTTTTTTCTTTCTATTTTCTAACTTTGTTTGTCATTTTCCCTTAAACCCTAATTCTTTTGGCAAACTTAACCCTATTTTCACTTAACCATAAAATAAAACTTTTTTTACAAACCCTAATTAAATTAGGTTTTAGGTTTTTTTAATCAACTTTTAAATTAATCTTTTTTACTAACTAAAATTAATTAATTTTTAGGTTTTTTTATTAACCCTTTAATTTAATTAGTTAACCTTTTTTTTGAAATTTTAAAATCAATTAGAATGTTTAGGTTTAATTAATTTCATCATAAATCTATTTTTCCATAAAAAAGTCATCAAAAACATTTTTTTCCTCTTTTCTTATTCTCACATTTCTTGTATAAACTGTATAGGTTTCACAAATGTAATAGCAGAGCTTTTTTTTCCCGCATTTTATTGTCATGTAACTACTTCTAGTATGTAATAGCTTAGGATTTCTTTTTCGCTTTTACTATTCTATATCTGCCCCAAAGCGTTGTAATAGTCTAGGTTTATATTTTCTGCCTTTATTTCTTGCTATTATATTTTCCATTCTTCCTCTTAGTAACTAGGGTTTGTATGGAAAGATAAAAACCAAGCGATAGAAAACCCTAAATTCAAGACTAAAATAACTGAATATAATCACCTGCACACTTGCACCTCTAGGGTAACCTCCCTTGTTGCCTTTGAAACAAAAACGATCATGTCCCTTGAAAGTGGGGACGCTTTAGCAAAGACCCTTGAATCAAAGATCATAGTCCCTCGATGACCCTACGACGTTGCCTTTCGATAAATGATCTAGTCCCTTACGAAATTGCTAAAGTTTCCTTACAAGTTTCCTTCGATGACCTTACGATGGCCGTATGCCCGTCCCTTCACACCCAACGATAGGGCTTCCTACTAACTAATGGTATGAATATTACTATATAGAGGAGAAGGAAAAGTACAAGAACGACCTTGATGAAGGAAAATTGCGATCAAAAGCGCAGCGGAATTTAAAATTTTCCTTTAGTGATCCTTACGAATGAGCATGGTCAGTGATAAAAATATTTACCTCTTGTGGCGATTCAGAGCTTTGATGTTGTGATCACGAGCATTGATGAAGAAGAACGCCTCTACTCAGTCCACACGAACAGATCGCTTCCGATCACAGTGCTAGCTGATCACGAACGAAAACCTTATGAGTGAGAGAGAGAATCAAAAACGAAATTGCATCAAGTGAAATTGCTTCATCACAAGGGATCTATTTATAGAATCACTCGTGTGGGCTACAAACTAAAAGCCCAATTAAGGCTATAAGCTAAAAGCCCAATTAAGCTTATGGACATCATACCTTATGATGTACCATATATCACTTATCCACGTGGTACCTTACCACTTTCCGTATTACACTTAAGTGCATCGTACCTTACGGTGTTCCTTATTTATTCTATCTCTCATCAACCTGTCCTTATGTGTGTGACCCTGTAGGTTTTCGCGACGTTGGCAATTATATTAAATCACACATTTAATATAATAAACAGTGAGCGGTATCTAGCAACACATCACTGTTATCCAAGTCACGAAAATGTCATGTGATCTGACTAAACCTTTTCCGTGATAATATTTGTGTTGTACAATTACCCTTTTGCCCTCATGTCTATATTGAACACAAGGCATACACTGTGTCACCCTTGTCCAGTTCAATATTGGGCCCTTAGAAATTTATCCTGTTATGTAGGATGAGCAAATTCCATCTAGGCCACTCATGTCCCTTAGCATGCTTTGTGAAGTACCCATCAACCGTCTTTATAGTCATCAAGTTACGGATGACGTTTGATCAGCAATAAAGTACTTGACTCTACATCTAGGGTCCATAGTGGTTTCAGGTCGAAGGGTGGTATACACCATTATCATCATGAGAATAACTTATGACACTTTGCATAACATTCTATGTAGTATTCTCATAGCGGGTCAATCCAGTATAAATATTACTCCTAATATTCATACCTATGTCAAGACTTGATAACTCCTTATCTATGATCCATGAGATGTGATCATCAATCTATCTTCATAATAATCTTAATGCTTTAATGTTATCCCACTTCACATTAAAGCTTGACTACGGATACTTTAAGAATAGTGTCTTATGTTTAATGGGATCTCATGATTAAGTCACACTTAACATTTCATTAAACAAATAAACCATAATAGGGACTTTATTATTTTGGAAAGCAAACATAATAAAGAAATGCCTTTTATTATTAATAAATAATTCGATACAAGTACCAAAAGTATTGGCCTCTAGGGCTTACACCAACACTTGAATGGGTAGAACTTTTAATCACTTGATCACAAAAATGAAACATTTTAACTCTTTCAAAGATATTTTTAAAACACTTTGTACGCATTCTTGAGGACCGATACAAGAATCGTTACAAAGTTCAAACTTCAAACTTCAAAATATTTTTCAAACACACACAAAAAGAAAATTTTCAAAGTGAACTAAGCGATTAAGAGCCCGTAGATAACTATGGATGAAAAGGGTGCTAACACCTTCCCTTTTCATAACCTACCCCCCAAACTCAAAAATCTTCAAGGTCTTTCCTGTTCTTTTCACCCTTTCCTTATTGGATAAAATAAAAGTCGATGGTGACTCTAGCTATCCACAACATTTACTATAAAATGCAAAACAAGTCAATTCTCCCACCGTATTACAGAACTGGCGACTTTGCTAGGGAGTACTTAAAAGAGAGGGGTTACCTTAAAGTCTTAGATCAGTTTTACTTGCTTTTACTTGTATGCTTTTTTTGTTTTAAAATTGAGGGCTGCTTGAGTTTAATTTCTTGCAAAGATCCTACACCCGGATCTAGGGTACCCTAGGTAAGTAGCAATAGATCATGGAAACTGTACGGCATAGACCGATATGGTTGAAGTGATGGCTACATTAATGTGACACTTTGGTTTGTATCGATGTTCCTTGAGTCAGTCGAGGATAACATTGGGCTGCCGCATGGTATCATGAGAACTAATTGACTTTTAGAATCTTAATTGACCCATCTTGACCATTAGAAGGTAGTGAGATAGTCGACTTTCGTGCAGTCCAGAGTTGGTTGATACTCGATGTTACACTCATTGAGATTTGAATCGCGGGATGTTTTATTGGCAAATCAGTTGTTGTAATAAAATAAAACCTTCAAGAAAGATTTGTGATATGAGATCCCTAGAACCCGATTACTATTTTTAGGACAGGTTGAGCCAACATAACTTCTATAGAAAGGGTACTTACCTACGAACCTCATGCAAGCCTTTAAACCTAAGGCTCTTGTGTGCTTGTTTGTGTTTTCTATCTGTTCAAACATGACATCATGTCATCATATCCTCGCATTTTCACTAACCATTTCAAGGATCTCAGGGACCTGTGATGCAGGTTTATCATGAACCAGATTGTTAGCAAGGGGAAAGGGAATTTATTTTCCTCTAACTGAATGTTGTCAAAGACTGAAGCACGTTCCCTTGAATCAAATGCTAGGATCCACTCGACATGGTGAGCTTGATTCTCATAGAAGGACGTTCAAAAATGCAAAGTTCTTCAGTCAAAGCTGGAGTCAGACTCAACTTCTAACATTCACTTTTGTCTATCACGCAAGATCCTTGAAAACATTGCATATGCATACCATACACATCATATCATAACAGGTATTTCCTAAGACAGGTTTTCTCATATTCTTACTGTTTATTTCAGTAAAAGATGGATCTCGAACAAACTGTCAAAGAACTGCAAGCTCAAAATGCTCAATTTCCACAAATGTTCCTGGACTTAGCCAAGGGGCAAGAAGAGATGAAGACCCTTATCAACAAAGAGAGGAAGAAAAAGACTAATAAACCAACCTTCATCCTTAATATGGGTAGAACATTCAAAGGTCTAGTTAGGAGGGCTCTGGATTTTGAGGTCCCATCAAATGAATATGATAACTAAGAGGAAGATGATACAAGTGTAAAAACTGAGGAGAATAAAAACCAAGGTTCTAATGAAGCAGACTATTTAGATGAACAGTATCCTATGGCTGATGACAAATACAAATAGCTGGAAGATCATCTCAATGCTATGGAGATCCAGAGAGTGCAAGAGTTAGATTTTGAATAGCTGGGCTTAGTCTTAGGAGTGGTTATTCCTCACAAGTTCAAGGTCCCTAATTTTGTGAAGTATGATGGTGTTTCATGTTCAAAGTTTCATTTAAGGTCGTATGTTCGGAAGATTCAACCATATACTGCTGACTGGAAGTTATGGGTGCACTTCTTTCAAGAAAGCATTTCAAGAACACAATTGGAGTGGTTCTATCAGCTTGAAGGGACCAATATCTGTACTTGGGAAGACTTGGCTGATGCTCTTTAAAAACAATACCAGTATAATGCTGATCTTGCACCAACTCGCATGCAATTACAAATTATGACTATGGGCTCAAACGAAGGCTTCAAAGAGTATGCCCTGAAATGGAGGGATCTAGCTGGGAGAGTTAAACCTCCTTTATCTAATAGGGATTTGGTTGATATGTTTATGGGAACTTTGACAGGTCCTTTCTTCAATCATCTTATCGGAAGCTCTTCAGCCGGATTTACCGAGCTGACATTAACAGGGGAACGAGTTGAACATGGAATCAGGAGTGGAAAAATTCAGGTGCATGCGTCTTCGAGTACTATAAAGAAGACATTCAATGTTAAAAAATAAGTTAATGTTGTGTATTGCAATAAGGGTCGTGCTAGAAATGACTACAACCAGTCTGTGAGAGTTGTGCTGATTTCTAATCTTACGTCAGTACAACAACATCAACAAGGTAATCAACATAGGACAAACGCACCTAGGAGACAATTTACTAAGATCAACATGTCATTGTCTCAGGAATTACAACATCTATTGAAGGAAGAGTTGATAACGTTATGTGATCCGCCTCAAAATCCCAACACTTCTTCCCCTAAGTACAATCCTAATGTAAGATGCGCCTATCATTCCAATAGTCCCGGACATGACACAAATAGTTGTTGGGCTTTGAAAAATAAAATTAAAGATATGTTTGACAATAAAGAGATTGAATTTGATCCTCCCGCGACCCCCAATGTGATTATTGCTCCTATGCTTAAGCACGACAAAGGCGTTAGTGTTATTGATGATGTTTTATATGTTTCAATTATAAGTGACTTGACTACTCCCCTCCTGATTATTAAGAAGAATTTGTTGCAAGCTGGTTTATTTCCGGGTTACATTGAAATATTTTATTGCTATGCAGCCCAAACCAATGGTTGCAAATTACTGAAAGAAGGTATTCAGCGTCTGATGGATAACCACATAATTCTAGTCGAGAAGACTCCTTGTATTGAGAATTCATTTTAAGACTTGGAGCTTGAAGAGGTATCTGTAATTTCTGGTACTCCTATAAGGATCACTGCCAAAGGCCCTGTGAAAATTAAGGCTGAACCTATAGTTGCTCCTCTAATAATCACCTCACCCGGACCAATTCCATACTCCTCTGACAAGGTTGTCCCTTAGAATTATGGGGCCTACGTCTACTACCATGGCGTTAATCAAGAACATTGACTATTGAAGGTGGAAATACTGAAGTTACTGATCCCAATGTTGACAATATTGCCGGGACCAGTATGGTTACTAGAAGTGGAAGGGTTTTCTCTCCAGAAATCTATCCAAAGACTTTTGCTGCACCAGTTCGTGTTACTTCTACTGAGCCAACTCCTGAGACTCGAGGAAAAGGACAAATGAATGAGCCTACCCAGACGGAGGCACCAAAAGAGGTTACTGTTGAAGATACCTCCAAGCATGAAATGGAGGAGGTACTGAAAATTATCTGAAAAAGCGATTACAAGATTGTTGAACAGTTGGGACAAACTCTCTCTAAGATCTCCATGTTATCCCTATTGTTGTGCTCAGAAGCCCATGTTCAGGCTTTAGTGAAGTTCTTAAAATCTGCTCATGTACCGCAAGAAATCTCTGCTGATCAATTTGAAAATTAAGTTGTTAGCCTGACAATTGGTAATGGACTAGGCTTTTTTGATGCTGACTTGACTCCCGATGGAAGGAACCATAACAAGGCCATGTATGTCTCTATTGAATGCAGGGGCACTACCTTAGCTCATGTATTGGTTGATATGGGTTCCTCATTAAATGTTTTACCAAAGGGTGCTTTAGACAGGCTTGACGGTGAAGGGTTTATGCTGAAACCCAATGACATTATGGTCAGAGCCTTCGATGGTTCAAAGAGGATAGTGCATGGAGAGGTGGATCTCCCGATCAAAGTAGGTTCGTAGGTCTTCGACTCCACCTTCTATATGATGGACATTCGTCCAGCCTATTCCTATTTACTTGGACGCCCTTGGATTCATGGAGTTGGTGTTGTTACCTCCACTCTACATCAAAAGCTGAAATATCCCGGGAAAGGAAAGGTTGTCACGGTTTGTGATGAAGAAGAGTACATGGTAAGTCACTTGAACTCATTCAAGTATGTTGAGATGGATGGAGAATTCATCGAGACTCCCTACCCAAACTTTTAGTTATTCCTCGGATAACCACCGCTACTGAGGACGTTTCTGCTATTCCTAAGGTTACCAGGGTTCCGACAGGATGGCTTCTCTGAAGGATGCAAAAGTTATGGTAGAAGAAGGTGGTTGTACTACATGGAGTCAACTTCCTAACATTCCTTATAAGTATGACAAATTTGGTTTGGGTTTCACTACAAAGGCTCAGAGGGTTGTTCGTCGTGCTCGTGCTGGAAGACCATCATTCCGCGTCAGCAATAATGGAGTCAACACGATGGAAGATGCTAATAGTGACTACGACCTAGACAACTGGATTTTCCCACCACCGGTAATGGACTCAGCTATTGGAAGACTAAACACATTATACTGATCTCCTTTAGTCAGGAGTAAATGTTATTTTCTATTTATTTTTACTTTCATATTTTGGCTATGTAATTTTTAAAATAATAACTTTAAGCCCTGTGCCTTACTCAGGGCACAACGGTCCATTTGTTAGGGTTGTCATTTCATTCGCATATTTTCATTCAATAAAGAATTGGACATCTGCATTCAAACTTTTCGCTCTATGCCTTTCTTTTACTTTATTACTTTCAAAATAGCTATGTTTTCTTACACACACCCACACAACAAATTGAAGATCCATATCCACTTTGGATCCCATTGATAACAATTCTGCTATTGCCAATTATGACTTTGAAAATCTAATCTACCAAGCTGAGGACGAAGGTGAGGAAGATTACGGAGTACCTGGAGAGCTTGCTAGGTTGTTAATGCAAGAAGAAAAATCCATACAACCGCCTGAAGAGGCAGTCGAGGTTGTGAACTTTGGTACTAAAGAAGACAAGAAAGAAGTCAAGATAGGTGCCAATCTAGAAGAAAATATCAAGAACAGATTAATCTAGATGTTGCGTGACTATGTTGAGATCTTTGCTTGGTCATACGAAGACATGCCATGGCTTGATACTAATATTGTTGTTCACCGTCTACCGATGAAAGAAGGTTGTTCTCCAATAAAGAAGAAGGTTCATCATATGTATCCCAAGATGTTTGAAAAGATCAAAGCTGGGGTTATGAAGCAGTTCAACGCAGGTTTTTTGGCTGTTACGTCTTATCCTCAGTGGGTTGCAAATGTGGTTCCAGTACTGAAGAAGGATGGTAAAGTGTGTATGTATGTAGACTGCATGGATCTGAATAGGGCAAGCCCAAAAGATGACTTTCCGCTTCCACATATTGATGTTCTGGTTGACAACACCACTCAGCACAAAGTGTTTTCCTTCATTGACGGTTTCTCTGGTTATAATAAAATTAAGACGGAACATAAAGACATGGAGAAGACTACTTTTGTCACACATTGGAGAAATTTCTACTACAAGGTTATGCCTTTTGGGTTAAAGAACGCCGGTTCAACATATCTGTATGCTATGGTCGTTTTTTCCATGACTTGATACATCACCGGATAGAGGTTTATGTCGACGACATGATAGCCAGATCTCATACTGAAGAAGAACATCTTGACCACCTACACGAATTGTTTCAAAGATTGAAGAAGTACAAGATGAGATTGAATCCAAACAATTTAACCTTTGGGGTAAGATCCGGTAAACTCCTAGGTTTCGTCGTTAGTGGTAAAGGTATTGAGGTTGATCCAACCAAGGTCAAACCATTCAAGAAATGCCAGCTCCCCGTATTGAGAAGGAAGCCATAGGTTTCCCGGTATGATTAAACTATATTGCCAGATTTATTTCTCATTTGACCGCTACTTGTGAGTCGATCTTCAAGTTGCTGAAGAAAGACCAAGTTGTAAAGTGCAATGACGATTGTCAGATAGATTTCGACAAAATCAAGGAGTACCTCCAGGAACCTCCAATTCTGATGCCACCAGTTGAAAGAAGACCTCTAATCATGTGCCTAACGGTGTTAGAGAACTCAATGGGGTGTGTATTGGGGCAACATGACGAGTCTGATCGAAAAGAGCATGCAATATACTACCTTAGCAAAAAATTTATCGACTGTGAAACAAGATACTCACTGCTCAAGAAAACTTGTTACGCTTTGGCATGGGCTGCTCGTCGACTAAGACAGTATATGTTGACTCATACAACCTTGTTGATCTCTAAGAAGGATACCATAAAATACATATTTGAGAAACCTGCTCTCTCCAGAAGGATAGCCAGATGGAAAATGGTCTTAACAGAATACGACATTCAATACACCACTCAGAAGGCAATCAAAGGGAGTATACTGGAAGATCATTTGGCTCATCAAGCCATAGACGACTATCAATCTATGAATTTCGAGTTCCCGTATGAGAATATTATGCTAGTTAGAGACTATGAAAAACCAGAACCGTATGAAGGACCTAAGCCGGGATTTCGATTGACTTTGGTTTTTGATGGAGCTTCTAACACGCTGACCAATGGAAACAGTGTTGTGATTATCTCTCCCAAGCGTTGTTATACGCCCTTCACCTCCAGACTTTACTTTGACTGTACCAACAACATAATCGAATATGAAGCATGCATTATGGGTATTAAGGCTGCTATTGACATGAGAATCAAGTTCTTGGACGTGTACGGGGACTCGACCCTAGTGATCAGTCAGGTTAAGTGAGAATGGGATACGAAGCACCCAAATCTCATTCCTTATCGGGAGCATGTGTTGGAATTAATTTTGTACTTGGATGAAATCACTTTTAAACATATTCCACGAGAAGAGAATCAATTGGCAGACGTATTAGCTACCATGTCATTTATGTTCAAAGTCAAATGGGACAATGAAGCTCCTCGAATAACTATTGAAAAGCTAGACGAACTAGCGTATTACTACGAAGTTCACACTGATGAAGTTGAAGAAAAGCCTTGGTTTTACGAAGTAAAAAGATACCTCAAGGCTCAAGAGTACCCCGAGGGTCATCTATCAATAACAAGAAATTTCTACGGAGGTTCTCTGCCAAGTTCTTTCTGAGCAATTAAATTTTGTACAAGCGTAATCACGATTCAACTTTGCTTTAATGTGTAGACAATAAGGAAGAGGAGAAGATTATAAAAGATATGCACGAAGGTATCTTTGGTACTCATTCTAGTGGGCATACGATGGCTAAGAAAAATCTGAGAGCGGGTTATTATTGGTCGACTATGGAAATTGATTGTCGTCGCCATTCCAGAACTTGTCACAAATGCCAAATTTATGTTGATAAAGTACATGTGCCTCTGGTTCCTTTGAATTTCTTGACTGCTCCTTGGTCGTTCATAATGTGGGGCATTGATATGATTGGAGAGATTAAGCCTACGGCTTCTAATGGGCATCGTTTCATCCTGGTCGCTATTAATTACTTCACGATATGGGTTAAGCGACAACATTTGCCTCTGTTACCAAGAATTTTATGGCTCCGTTCATTAAGAATAATTTTATCGGTCGGTATGGCATCCCCGAAAGGATCATCACGGATAACGGTACCAATCTCAACAATACTATGATCACGGAAATCTGCACCCAGTTCAAGATTAAACACCATAATTTTTCTCTATATCGATCGAAGATGAATGGCACAGTGGAAGCCACCAACAAGAACATCAATAAGATCTTGTAGAAGATGACGGTGACATATAAAGATTGGCATGAGATGTTACCAATTTCTCTTCATGGCTATTTCACTTTAGTGTGAACATCAACATGGGCAACCCTATTCTCTCTGGTCTACGGTATGGAAGTTGTCTTACCTGTCGAAGTTCAGATTCCTTCTCTAAGGATTATGAAATACGTAGGTTTAGACGAAGACGAGTGGATTCAGACTAGACTAGACTAGACCATATGAATTTGATTGACGAGAAAAGGCTTGTGGGTGTTAGCCATGGTCAGATATACCAGAAGTGCATGATCAAAGCCTTCAACAAGAAAGTCAAACATCGGGTATACCAGGCTGGTGACTTGGTAATAAAGTGTATCATCTTACCACAAGGTGATCCCAGGGGAAAATGGACTCCCACATATGAAGGGCCATTTGTGATTAAGAGGATATTTTCTGAAGGTGCTATGATAATGACCACCATGGACGATGAAGATTTCCCGCACCCTGTGAATGCAAAAAATGTCAGTTCTCCCACCGTATTACAATGTGGCTAATCTATAAAGAGACATCCCTAAAGGTGTTTTAAAAATAATTTATATAGGCCTAAAGAGCATCATCAATATGCTTGAACAAGTCCTTCATAGAGAGATTTAACTACCTTTTCAAGGATTTTCTTAATTTCTTAATTTTCTACCTTAGCGTTAACTTGGTTTAAAATACTTACTTCGTGCATACCGTCTTTCCTTTAAGGTTTCTCCATAACGGTTCTATCGCTTTCCCATTGGTAATGATTTTGAACCATACTTTTGATAAGTTAATAAGCATCATGGTAAGGTTTACCCATCAGTGCGCCTCCAGCTGCAGCGTCTATTGTCAATCTTGTGTTATACAAGAGACCATTGTAATAGGTGTACATGACCAGCCATTCTTCTAGGCTGTGATGTGGACAAAGTCGCAGCATGTCTTTGTATCTTTCCCATGCTTCGAAAAGAGATTAACTTTCTTTTTGTTTAAAAAACCATTGATATTGGATCTTAGTATAGCCGTCTTACTTAGCGGAAAATATCGCGCTAGGAAAACTTTCTTCAACTCGTCCCATGTGGTAACAAAGTTGGATGGTAGAGACTAGAGCCAAGCTCTAGCTTTATCTCTTAATGAGAAAGGGAAAAGACATAGTCTTATTGCTTCAGGGCTGACACCATGTGCTTTTACCGTGTTTGTGTACTGCACAAACACCGATAAATGTAGGTTCGGGTCGTCTGTAGGATATCTTGAAAATTGATTTTGTTGGACAACTTGTAGCAACGAAGGTTTAAGCTCGAAATTGTTTCGATTGATAGTGGGGGCAACAATGTTGTTAAGAGGTTCTTCCTGTGATGGGACAACATAATCCTTGAGAGAATGATTCTGGGGTCCTTCAGCCATTCTTGGTTCTGGTTCAGGAAGAGAAAAATTGGGAAGATTGAATTCTAGAAGATTGTACTTAATTTGGTATTCTCGGATTCGACGTCTTATACTAACAAAATGCTCGATCTCGTCGATCGGTTGCTCTAATTCTTCGCCTTGAGAGCGAGTGCTTGGTGTACAATCGAAAAATTAAAGGTAAACTATTGTTTCCTTAGTCTATAATGTGTAACAATGAAATCACAATATTGACTAAATTAGTCCTCAACAATGGTGCCAAAAACTCGATTACGACTTTAAGAGTCTATCAGAATTACTGACTGGAAGTGCACAGTCTAATCGCATAGTTTTAAAAGATATCGAACCCACAAGGACTGATAATCAAACTAATGTTATCTAATGTTACTATGTAAATCTAAGGCTGATGATTAATCTTGAGTTTTGGGAAAAACAGAAAATAAATTCAAATTTAATAAAATGTTCAATTACGAGACACCGGTATGCAACTCGTCAAACTTCAGGGATTCGATAAATTATTGGCGTGGTTTTAAAAGTGAAATTACTTCTCAGTAGAAAATATTGACTTAAAAGCCTTCATCTCACACTCCCGTGTTATTGATTCTAACTATACTCCTAGACCAAAATGCTTTGCTCTCGCTGTCTCATTTGAAATTTAAAAGTACTTTTTGAAAAACAATAAAATCTAATCAATTCTAAAGTGCTCTCGCTATGTTTAGAATTAATTTATAGTTTCTACTATCTGGTTAAAATCTCAAACTCTCGCTTTATTGACCTTAACATTTGTTTGGTCGTTACTCTCGTACAAAATTGTTTTTTTAGAAGTAGAAACTAGACCAGAAAAATAGTTTGTAAATATTTAAGCCAATAAATTGTTGAACCCCATCCGTGAGACTAATTTTATATACCGGTATCAAGGGATTTAGCTGAACATAGTTTCGAATAAAAACATGCTATAACAGAAGTTAAACATAAAACTAAACATGATTTCTAATAACAAATATAATAAAAACTAAATTGAAAGCTGGAAGTAAAAACTGAATTAAATAACTGGAATTGATAAACTGGAACTTGAAGTCTACAATCCTCCAAATATGCCAGTAGGATTTGCTATTCCAAAATAAAAAATGAATATGAAAAATAAACCTAAGACTAGAGTTGTGATAGGCTATCACTTTCAATGGTGAGTTTTCTACCTAAAAATTTAACAATAATAATCTGCTTAAAGACGAAAAAATGGTGGTCCTTTTCAACTATGAAGAACTGCCCTTTTATAACCCTCTGCTAGATTCTCGTAACGTACATGGAGAAAAATTTGGGACTCGTCGCTTCATGGAGAAATGTCCGAAAGACTAAGCTCGTGGAGAAATATCAGGGACTCGTTGCTTCATGGATTATTGACGTGGAGAAGGCCACAAAAATACAATACGTGGCTGGCATTTTTGAGTTGTGGCGATGGCCACACATTGTATAGCAAGGACCACGCTTCTTAGCCATCTGTGGAGAGGGCCACACGACCTATGGCGAGGGCCACTGGTTTTAAATGTGTTTTTCCTGTGCTTTTTTATAATTTCTTCAATTCTTCTAAGTGTCTTGGCCATTTTCCACTCTTTTACTCATGGAAGCTTCATGTTAGCATGTATCTGAAGTGAAATAGAAATACAACATTAAATGACATAAATAAACGAAAAAAGTAATAAAATTCATGCGATTCGAGTCGAATATACAGTGTAATTTCATATTATCACATTGTCATAGAAAATTTATGTCATATCACACAACATTCTTGTTACTTGGTAGCAATGATGTGTTTCTATATACCTTTCACTATTTAAAATATTAAATATGTGATTTAATATTATTTTCAATGTTATGAGAAGCTATATGGTCACACGCATAGAGTACTTATAATGGAATAGTTGGTTAAATTAAATAAGATTTAATTTAATTATGTGCTAATATTATTTAAATTATTTAATACATTAACACATATATAAATTATTTGATTAAATATGATTAATATGAGAATTGACTGTTAATTAAATTAAATATGAATGAATTTAATTGTTTTATTTTATTAAAAAAGTTTATGTAAATACAAATAAGATTGGGGTTATTTTTAGAAAAGTCCAAAAATAAGATCATTAGGATATTAGTAGCTCTCCATAAATAGAGAAACTCTTTCGCCTCCAATCATAGTTTTAGTTTTGGCCATTCTCAGAAAATGGCTAGCACCGCTAGGACTGACAATGAAACGAACAAACTCGGACATAGTTTGAAACTCGATTCGACAACTAAATTGTTGAACCAAGTTCATGAACCAAATGAGTTGAATATGAGCAAAAAAATTAAATCTATTAACTAAATGAGTTGAACTTGAACTATGTATAATTTGACTCATTAGGTTCAAGAGTCAACTCGATTATTTATATTCACTTTAAGAATAGGTTTAAAGACTTATTTCAAATCTTAACCTTCTATTATTTATATTCTCAAGTGAGGAAAATATTTCTAAAGAAATAATACAAATAAAATCAACATCATATAAAGAAAGAGTATCTACAGTGATTAAATATTAAATTGTTATATTAAATAAAATAATTAGATCAAAATTCTATATAGTGGTTGAAGATTATATTCATATATACTACTTAAAAGTTGGGCACTACCTTAGCATCATTAGTGGGAATTGTCACTCCCACTATACCCTTAGTGACATAGTCTACAACTAATAGAATGTATAGATTACCAAAATATTAAGGGAAAGGTCTCATGAAATCAATGTCCCATACATCAAACAATTTAATTTTTAAAATATTTATGAGCGAAATATCTTGCCTTCTGGATATGTTCCTCATTCTTTGGCATCTATCACATGCTTTCATAAGTTCATTAGTAATTTTAAATAGGGAAAGCTAGAAATAACCTGAGTGTAGAACTTTGGAAGCAACTCTGCTTCCTCCAAAATGTCCTCCATAGAGTTTATTCTGGCATGATGACGAGATCTAGTGTGCCTTTGGGTTATATACACATCTTCTTAGAAGTATAACAGTGTTGCAGTGTAAATAGAAAGTGGAACATTACCATATTCAGAGACTGATTGTGCATAAAAATTGTTTCAACAATTTTTATGATTCCAAGTAAGGGTTTAAAGTTGTTTTGTTGCGTAAAAGTAAATGATAGAAAATAAATGGAGATTTCAGTGTTTATAAAATAATTCAATAAGTGCCTACGTATTTTACGTAATTTTGCCTCTTATCAACTTTCCCTAACTTATCTTTTTGTTTGTCCTCAAACAAAATCCGTTTAGATGGTTCATAAGTTTTATAATGCTTGTTTCATGATACATTTGAATGACTAGGTCAAATATTTTTTTTTAAAGTATTTGAATGTCATGATATTCTTTGTAATGCAAGCCCATGATCAACATCATAAATATCCACAAACCATAGCATGAAGATAAAATGATTGCTTGGATAAAGTGAGATTTTACAACGTGTCTATATCAATAGCAAATTGTTCGTCATAATTATCATCTCACAGAGTATCTCTCAATGGTTTTTGTTTCCCTCATAATTAGATGATGCATAAACTATAGAAACTTTTTACATTTTATCTAAGCAGTATCAGATAATAAATTATCAATCATGAATCACTAAGATATTTCTTTTGGTTGTAACGTGACTAGGCTTACAAAAAAATATTATTCTTTTAGATTCAAACTCCTTAAGATAATAGAACAAAGTTTCATTTGCTAAATCATTTATTTTTCAAAAAGTCTCTGTTCTTTAATTCCATTTTTTACAACCATTTTTCTTCTCCTGATTTTTTTGTATGCTTTAACTTTGGATTTTTATTTTTGTTTTATCAAAAACAGTTTTCTTTTCACTATTACTTACGTGACATCCTTTTTCATATGTTTCCTATTCTCCCCAACTTAATTTTTGAAATAACCTTACATTTTTGAATGATCTCATATCCTTAAGACAAGGTGGTGAATATGGTTTTTATTTCAAAATTGGCTAAGGATTATAAGGTTTAAAAAATATTTTTTTTCAAAACCTGATATTGCATACATTTCACTTTGATAGGCTTAATATTATTGACTCACATTGATATGTTTTTACTAGACAGTACTAAAAGAAAACTTCATGTAAGCAACTAATTCATAGCCATGATATATTTCACAGATAGTAAAATATTGATCATGAATGAATCATTAAAAAGAATAAAAACCCTTTTTGTTTCATTTGTTCTTAGCCTTTGTCATTAACCTAGCTTTTTGTGATTCCATGCATTTTGGCTATTTAGATCATCATTTGAACCATTTGCAGAGAAACCTTTTGAAAGGAAAATTTTCAAAAATAGAACAAGTATAAATTATGAAAGCATTTAAATTTCACATGTATGTGTTTTAGATTATCCTTTGCATTCCACCCACTTCAGAAAATATTTGACTCTTGTCAAAGAACAAACAAGTAGCAGTCATGTAGGGATTTCTCGCTTAGCCAAAAATCCTCAGAGATTTCTCACTTAGCCCCATTTTGTAGCAAAATGTGATAGGCTCATTGTGTTTCTCGCCGAGTGAGTTGTCTGCTACAACACCTATACCTATTTTTTTCTTGTTCAATTTTTTTATTGCTTAACAACAGATTTCAAGGGAGAAAGGTAGTTACCATCTCAAATATTCATAATATGTTGGAACTTGGGTGTGTTGACCAACTCACCCAAGTTCATTGTGCATCGTTATTTGATAACACATAAGATGATAACACAAAATAACAAACATGTCCAATAAGAAATTAAATTAAAAAATAAAACTATAAAATTTCACAGTGATAACAACTGAGGCTTCAATCATCAGATTCGTACTCCTCCAGATCCTCTTCCTATTCTTCTTCTTATTCCCCTTCCTCTTGATTATCATTGTTCCATCTACTACCACCAGCATCATCATGCATACACCTTGATCTTCTGTCTACAAGATAAACTGGCCTATTTTCAGGCCATCGAAGTTCTTGGATAAATATTTCTATATCATCAGCATGCTTCTTGCTTAAGGGTGGGGATTCTTCATATTCTAAAAGATGAGATCTAGCTCGTTCGAACGGATTTTCACCGATAGTATCTAAGGCAAAAGTTGAAGAAGGACTCGATCTGGAGAATTTTGGTATTACTTCCATCTGAGCGTATCAGTCAAATTGATTTAGATCTGAATCAGAGGGGATTTTATTGAACCAAGAGTGGTCTGATTAAATTTAAGATCTAAATGGACCAAAGATCTGGTCGTGGGAATTCATAGGAATCAAAGGTTGATTTCCATTGATGGCATCACTGTTACGGACTGGGACATGGATTATTGTTACATGTCACTCTTTTAGAATATGATACACGTTGCTTTTGTGCAGTTGCGCGGGTCGTAAATGCAAGATTAGTACTCCAATTCCCAAGTCACTCTTTGAGTAATAAAGAATGAGTTAGTGACAGATCAAAAAATCATATTTGTTTCAATGCATATTATGGTGTTTATATGGTGATTGAAATTTACTCTTCTTTGTCTTAGGCCTGAGGCCGATCTAGAGAACATGTAGCGTTGTGTTTTGGTTTCTTTTATTATTTTTTTAATAATGATATTGTGGGAGACATAGGTAAATATGATTGTATTATTGTATAAATGGAGTCAAATGAGGGGTTTCAGAATGAGGGACAAAGGGAAATATGGAAAATTGCTAGTCAAAATGTAACGAAATCAAAAAATAAATGTGAACAATGATAAAGGTCAAAAAATCAAGACACAAAAGAAGAGAGTTCAAAAAGATGAGGACAAAATATTTTAGTGATTGAGGTGATTTATAAAAACTCTACTTTTTCTTTTCCTTTTTTTATATTTTCCATTTGACATCATTTTGTTTGGACATTTGTTGTGCATTTATTGTGGTAATAGTCACTTTGTCATTCTTTTAACTTTTGAAGTTGCTAACTTACTGTACAAGAAATCTTTTAGTAGAAATATAGTAATGAAGGTAGACATTTCAAATGCTTTTGATAATCTTAATTTCTATTTTCGCATCAAGGTCCCGTAGATATTTGGTTTTAATGATATTTTTTACAATTGGATAAGATGAATTCTTATGTCTGCTCAAGTGTATGTTTCAATTAATGGTCAACAATGAGGTTTCTTCTCCTACAAGCAAGGTGTTAGGGAAGGAGATCCCCTGTCCCTTTTGCTCTTTTTTCTGGATGAGGAGGTCTTAAGTAGGGGACTCTATATGCTTGTTACTTCTCAAAAGATTCATCTGATAAAAGTAACTAGAAACCAAAACACTAATTCGTGTACCCTTTATGTTGATGATATCATGGTGTTATTTAAAGTTAAATGTCTTCAATTGAAACCATTTCTAATCTTTTCTCTAGATATGCTTCTTGCTTAGGGCAACACATCAATCTTGCAAAGTCCATCATCTTTGCAAGGATAATGTCAAACCACAAACACTAATTAATTGCTAACAATATGGGATTTTGCATTGGCCATTTGCCTTTTCTCAAGCTTGGAGCCCCCATTTTTAAAGGCATACCTAAACCAATTCACTTTCAAGGAATTGCAAATAGAATAAATTTGTGAAACATCAAGGGAAAAGAAGAATCACTATTCATATACATCCATAAATATTCTTCTAGATAAATATCAAGAACACAAGAGTTGTTTTGTGTTATTGTGTTAAGATATTGGGGGATTAAAAACAAAGAGTTGTTGCTCATTATTTGTGTTTCATCTTAGATTTCTTAATACAAAGAGTTGTTGATCATTATTTGTATTAGAGACTTTGCTCTTCATTGTTGTATTAATCTTCTTTTTAGAAGCAAACATTGTAAACACAATTGATTGTAATTCTGTTTAGAATTGATTATTGCCTCAAGTGACTAGGTTGTTAGTCTGAGACTTGAGAGGGCTAAGATGTCAGTTTGGACTCTTAGACGGTTGTGGTTAGTCACCGCGGGTAACCCGTGCATTTTTAGTCTATTGAGATTAGTGAATTAAGTCCTTATTGAAGGTAAAATCACCTTGGCGGGTGAACAAGAGTAGCTTTGTTAAAGGTGAACTTGTATAAACTAAAAGAGTCACTTTATTCTTTTCTAAGTCATGTCGTTATAGTTAGTTTATGGAATATTTATAGAGAAAAATTTTAATTAGAAAACCCAATTCAAATCCCCCACTTTCTTGTGTTTTTCTCACCCTTCATGAAGTTCCTACACCACTTCTCAATCTTATTCAAAAGGGAAACACGCCAGCCATAAATTAGAAGAGTGTGCATAAACATTCATTGAATGGTTATTTTGACAAGAAGCAGTCATTCAGCTTAATAGTGTTGTGTAGTTCGTCAATCTTCAAATGCTAATGAGGTCTCTTTGTATAGACTTTCAGAATTAGAGAGTTGGTAGTACAAAGACGTCACTTTCAATTGCCAACTACAGTAACAATAGTATTGCATCGTGGGAGACAATATAGTACAATACGTAAACACGTAGTGGAATTTTTAAATGTATCGACTGTACTATATTCTTCGTGGATAAGTTTCTTAAGACCTTATCTTCTGATGATTTACTTATGGCTTGAAGTAGTAAGTTTGGAAGATGTCTCTTGATCTTGTCTTTGTCTTCTTTTCTTCTTTCTGGATTAATTCTGAAACGATGATGAAAATGATCCAGAAGATGCTTCATTGTTGTAGAGTTAGAGTCTTTCAGATAGTTGAGTATTGTCTTCAGATATATAACCAACAACTTATATTTTGAACAATATCTTCTTTGAGAGTGAAAGCTTTTCTGATCTTTACTTCTTGAATTGATCCTTGATTCTTGATAATCATCTTTTCTGAGCTGCATTTCTGATGTATGATTTCTAAAGCAAAAGCTTATATTAGTACATCGGATTTTGACATTGAATTCCTTCTTTCTGGTCTATTGAATTCTGATCTTTGGACTGAGCTGAAAGCAACAACTTATGTCAGCTACATCATGGTTTATGATCTTGAACTCTTTTCTTTGGATATCTGAGATCTTAGTTTCTGATATCTTAAAAGTGACATTTTCCTAAGAACACGCTTGATTCCATTTCTGATGAATAATCAACATTCCTTAGAACTGCTGATGTTTCTTTAGAAATGGTCACAATAGTTCTTCTATTGAGTAGATTGACTTGATAAGATATTATCTTTTGATCTTGCCTTCTGATAGACTATATGATGTTGATTAGAATTGAGTCCAAAAGATCTTTATTTCTTTGATCCTTTCTTCTGGTGGAATAATTCAGATGTTGAATTGAAGTGCATATTCCATGAACTAGTCGAGTCTTCAGAATCTTGATTTTATCTTCAGAAATGTGAGCATCAAGTCTTCTGATCCTTGCATTGAAAGCGTGTTTCTTGTAGAGTCTATTTTCTTATCTCAAAGCAATAGCTTGTCAGAAATTCTTTCTTCATGTGACTTGTGACTTCTGAAGCAGCAGCATGTTGAGAAGTACACATGTGATCCTCTTTCTGGGGAACATTCAACATTCTTAGGAACTACCGATGTTTCTTCAGAAGTGGATGTGAACAGTATTTCTGATGTGCTTGGCGTATTTCTGATTCTCCATACAATAATCCTGAATCAATTAAAATTTCTTATCTTCACACTCAAGAAACTTATTAGAACTAAATTTGTTTCTCATCAAATATATGTGTTATTATCATAAAATTATCTAGGTTATATTGTAGACACAAATATTGTTCTAACAATCTCCCCTTTTTGATGATGATAAAACCATGTATTTTGATAGAACAATTTTAAAGGGTTAAATTATAAACAAAGTAATATAAGAGTTTAGAAAACTCTCCCTGAGTCGGAAACTCCCCTTGGGATAAACAATCTCCCAGTGAATTATAAACTTATGATCTTTCAAAGCTTAAGAGCATTGTTATCATTTCTTAGAATTTTGGTTTAAAGCGAATGGAAGCGATTTATCAGAGTTTTATTTATTAGACATTCTTCTTCATTAGAACCTTCCAATCATCAGATAGGTTCATTTTTATAGCTTGATATATTATAACCTTTTGTATGTTTGAAGTTTGTTATCAAAACTCGATCCATCAGAACGTTATATACCCTAAAATTTCTTTTATCATAGTTTGATCATCCGACCCTTCCAAACATTAGATGTTCTTTTAACCACAACTTGATTTATTGAACCTTCTAGATTTTAAAAGTTCTTAATTCATTTACTTTATACCGGAAACACATTTATAAAAGCTTTTGCATGTACATAATTGTTATAAATGTAAGCAATGATATTTAGATATATAGGTATGCATCAAAATTATCATTTTGCTTTCTCCACCTTTTTGTCATAATCAAAAAGATATTAAACTCAAAGACATTTTAAGCACAAACAAAATAGTTTTTCATTGATGATAAATATATTACAATGAAGAACATAACAGAACAAACAGGGAAAGTGAGACTAGAAACTGGTTAGTATGATCCAAGGAATTCACATCTTTCTTCTACAAGAGCATTTTCTATCCCATTCATTCTAATTAATCCAACCAAATTTGCTTTGTAGAGTCATTTAGAGAGAACTCTTCCATAATGTATGAAGGATTTGTTCCAGCTTCTAGAGATTACAATGGACTCTTTTAGATAATTAAATATGGTTTGAGTAAGATTTATCTTAACATAATTGATTGAGAGTAGATGAAAAGTATGTCATCATGAGACAAAGTGCTTAGATTATCTCCTTGAGGCCTAAAGTTGTTTAGACGGAATCTGAACCAGATTCTTCCAATAAAGAGAAGCTTTGTTGGATTAGTAGGCTCATACAAAGATGAGACATCATGGATGGAAATGATTTTTTCAATAAATGTGTATTTTATCCTGAACTCATCCACAATGATCCCACAGGTTCCAACACATCCTATAGCTACAGAGATGGAGGTAGGAGTGATGACAAAAGGAACACCAAAAATACTTGAACAAACAGATCTACCTTGAACACCTACAGATGTATTTTTCCATAATTATTTGATCAAGTTTGGATAAACTGGTCCATGCAGCATAGTGAAATACCCAGACCAGTAAGAAAAAGAAGTGTTTCCTACATCTGGCCTTGAGATTTTGATGATAACTTCACATGTTATCTTAGAGAACAATTGTATACCCTAATGGTTTTTGTCTAGTGTGTAGCTACTGTTATAATGTTATGTCTCTGGTACAAGGCGTGTGATGTCATCCGGTTCTGAATATACACTCTGGAAGAAAACACGTGGTTACATGTTTCGTTAAAGTCAAGGTTCTGAAATGATCTTCGGCAACATGTCTTAGGAACGTTAGTACAAGAAGTTATGATTGTGGCTTTATGGTTTAGCTTTGGAGGCCTTCTAAAGCTTTACTTTTGTGTTACAAGTTCTAAAGATATGAAGACGAGGTTCTGTTGAATAAGTTCTGATGATCTGACGAAAAGGAAGTTCTTACAACCAAGTGCTGAAGACTCTGAAGAACAAGGTTCTACGTGACAAGTTTTGAAGACTCCAAGACTTAGGTTCTAAGGCTCATAAGAAATATTTTTCCACAACAAGCTTGAACGTTAAACATTCAAATATCTGAAGCCTCTGAAGATAAGAAGAAAGTTCAAATGGTTAACGTGTGATGTTATGCAAAAGGTACAGAAAGTGTATGTGACCTCTACCCTCTAGGGTGGCTGATCGGGACTTTATGAGTCTATCGGGATACTAACTGCAAGTATACAGTTTAGTCATTCTAGTTTTAAATGATTATCGAACCCACAGAGACTGAGGATCAATCGCATACGATCTAATGCTACAGTTTGTTTAACTAAGCGATGAATATTTGATTTTAGGGGGGAAATAGTTTAATTAAAAGTAATAGTAATAGTTATACCGGTATGTGATAGTCGGACTTCGGGAATTCGGTGAATCGCTTGGCCTATAAAGTATTTAGGTAAAAGCTAATTGTTTAAAAACCTGAGACATACACTCTCGTGTTCATGAAATAAGTCATGCTACTAAACCTAGTGGATGCACTTTAAATTTAATAATACTTTTTGAAAACAATTTGGGTTTAATTAATTTATTAAAACACTCTCGTGTATTTAAAAATTAATGTTTCGTTACCACTATCTGGGTCGAACCCCAGCTCTCGCATGCAGGTTCTTGCCTTAATTAATTTCCCACTCTCGTGGCAAAATCGTGTTAATTAACCTCTCACTCTCGTGACAAGGGTAGTTAAATTAAGCATGGAAATTGGAAACCAGAAATTGTTTTATAAATATTTTTGACCAAGGTATCACTGAATTCTTTCGGTTCTTAAGAGTCACATACCGGTACAAATAATTTAGCCGGACATAATAGATTTAACAACAATGCAATTCAAAATATAATCCATAAAAATAATTGGCATAATACAAGAATGAATTAATATTAATTGCAATAAAAACCTGGAAATAACGTTGCTATGGTAATCTTGAAATGTTACAATATTCCTTGCAGCTTGATTGAAGTAAATAAATTGTGTTAATTCTTGAATGAAGAATTAACACCCTAAAACTAATGCTTGAAATAATGCTGGAAGTAGAAAGTACAGTTCGTAGAAAATGCTCAAAAACATGGAAATAAAAATAATTGCAAAAGTAGTAATTTTGTTCTGGGAGAATTCCTTCGACCCTCTTCCCTTTGCACTACCACACATATATATATATATATATATATATAGGAGAGAATATAGCAGTTGAAAGAAACTTGAGAAAATGCTTGAGTGGAGGAAATATAGGTGCATGGTTACTTCCCTCACGTTGCCCACGTCTCCACCAATTCACAACGTTCATCTTTTCACGCGTGACGGTCGTCACAGGTGGGTGACGGTCGTAATGTGCTTAAATAGCGCATTACGCTCGTCAGTGATGTGTGACGAGCGTTGTTTCAAGTTGGGGGTCGTTACGGTCGTCACGGGGTGTGACGGTCGTCACTGCTCCAAAATTTGCAGATTTAGTTCTTTTCTCTGTTTATTGTCTAGCCTCCTTCTTGTAGTCCTTTTTCATTGGTTTAAGTTGACAAATGTTATACATGTGAAAAGACAAATAAACTCGGAATAATCGGGAGTTAGAAGACTTAATGTATTATAAAATCGGTAAAAAAAACGTAGTAATTATATGATACGATTTCTCGTTATCAAATTCCCCCATACTTAAACCTTTGCTTGTCCTCAAGCAAATAGTCATTCGAAAGGTCGGACAAGTTTTGTCAAGCGCATACGCATGACATACCTTGGATTTTCAAAGCAATTTCGGGAAATCCTCGTCAGTTCGGCCAATACTTGAGTGAAACACTAAAGATACGCTAATGCCAAAAGCAATAAGCTTAGTCGTAGGCTTCCATTTCAAACGAGCTATCCAACAGTTCCGTTATAATTCTGCCCAGAGTTCATCGTATCCATTTCACCCGGTTTTGTTCTGGCGCAATCACATTAAGCCCTTTGTCTTAGCATGCACGTAGTGGAGTAACCGGTTAGTGACTTTGATCCTTTTAGCACGGGGTCTGGTACACGAATGTGGCAACCCTATATATGTTATCCAAGTTGGAGGTTGTGGGGGATCGAGCCATAGCGCGCCCTACCGAGTTCAGAACTAGATACCTCTGAACCAACCTATACTGGATTCCTTCGTTATTTTCTCAACTCTTATGTGTGACCGTATATTTTGGTGCACAAAATTTCTTTTCTTTTAGCAGCGAGATAGGAAGGATATTTTAATGATTAGGCATCAAACACTTATATTCATCTATTCTCCACGTGGTTTGTGTCAAGACGGTGCTGACTGCTAGTATAAACTACTAGGGGTTACTGTAGAACTAAAAACTCTAGATGTCGGTATAATGGTTATTGAAACGGATCGCGTAAGTAGGAAGTCTACAGTTTCATAACTGTATCGATCTTGTTATGCCGTTTTAGGCTTCCCTGACTGGGGATTTCGTTAAAATAGGTATGTCGGGCTAATGCGAAGATAAAAATTTTTGGTATGGCTGAATAAAGTAAAGAATTTAAATCGAGATATATCATAAAAATTACTAGTTTATAAAGGAAGGAAAGGTACCTCTCCCACACTAAATCCGACATTGTCCTCAATGTTGCGGTATATAGGCGGGGAAGTATAATTACAAAAACAAACGGAAAGGAAATGAAACATAAAAAATAATAAACTACATAAAAAATAAAGAAAAACTACTAGTGACCACGTCCTCTACTCCTGGTGCGAGAGCGTCTGGTAGGAGTGGCTTCTGTGTCAGTATCTTGGAAACCAAGGGTGCTGACGTCCAGCCTTAAGGCGTTAAGCTCTAATAGGGCCTCATCTAACCTCTCATTCATGTTGCGCTGCCCAGTCAAGATCTGAGCGTTTTGAGCGCACAGAGACTCAAATTGCTCATGTTGCCTTCTTTCAAGCGCTGCGCTCATTTGGTTTTGCATATGAATGGCGCGGAGGATCTCTTCAAGAGTAATAGGAGGAGGTGCAGATGAGGATCCTGGAATGTCTTGGACGGGAGGAGCACTATCCAGCCCTTCTTGCATTTTGTCTGCGGGGGCTGCAGGTTGGTCTTCATGAGTAGGTGCACGCTCCACGGGAGTTACAGGATCGAAAAACCAGTTTGCTCGGTTTCGTGGATCGATTCGATCCCTGCAAGGCAAAATGATGTTCTGATAAACAGTGTTCCTGATCATAGGGTAGAATCTGCCATCCTCCCGCTCATAAATGAGATGTGCGGCTTTGCAGTGATCCAAAGTTAGCAAAGTCGGTGCCATAGAAGGCATAGTCGCGAGAGCAGCACCGTAGTTCAGACCTATGGCAAGTGAAGTGACCAGCCCTCCGAAATAAAAGGGTTTTCCGCCTCTAGCACAAATAGAGTGGATGTGAGCGAGTAGGAACGGGGAGGCGTTGATCTTTTGCCCTGTGAACGCGCAATGCATAAAGAAGAGCTCCTTGGAGTTGAGCTTGTGGTTGTTGTCACGAGCGAAGATTGTGTTGCTGAGGATGCGGTGGAAATAGCGGATGGCCGAATTATGAATGTGGGTGGCATTTAGGTGGTCGTAGGATCCGGCACGGATATTCGTCAAACTGTGCCATAAGTTGAAGGCTTCCTCACCAAAATTATCTGGCACCCAGAGATGTATACCTTCGTCCGAATAGAAGCCTAAAAGCCGCGCGATGTCGGATTGAGGTAACTCGTGCTCAATGCCAAACATGCGAAATTTGGCCAGGCTTGACAGTTGGTTCGTGGCACCTGGCGGAGTGATGTAAACAAAGGAACTTAAAAACTCAAGAGTAAGAGTTTCATAAATCGGTCTTGGTTCTCGGCACAAGTTCCATAAATCCACACTCTGCAACAATTGGCGGACACTGTCAAGTAGTCCCAAACTCCTCAAACAGTCAATATCAACGTACCGTGTAGGTTGGAGACCTCGATGTTGAAACTTCTGAAATTTGACCCGTTGGTTTTCTCCTTGTTCGCCAGATCTGAAAGTGAGAGCGGGAGCTTGTTGGTTGTTGGCCATGGTGTTCATAGAATTTGATTGCAAAAGGTTTGGAATATGAAATTGGGGTGGTGGGTGGATAGTATTTTAGTGTTGGAAATTTGGAAGTTTGAAAAAAAATGGAGTGGAGTGGGTAGTTTTCGTGTGGTTCTGTAACAATGGAGGAAGTGAGGTTAAGAAGGCAATGGTTGGAACGATTTTGTAATAGCTGTTCTGATATATTGTGCGTGTGACGGTTGTCACGAGGGTGTGACGGTCGTCACACGGCAAAAATGCTTGTTACGCTCGTCACGAGGGTGTGACGGTCGTAACACGTTCAATGTCCTTAATGAGAAGACCGTTACAAGACCGTTGGAGATGATTATATAAATTTTTATTTTATTATTTTCTTAATATTCTAAGTTTGAAATATTCTAATTAATTCAAGTTTTGAAATATATATATATATATATATATATATATATATATATATATATATATATATATATATATATATATATATATATATATATATATATATATATATATATATATATATATATATTTTACTAACACATAATAAAATAATATTTGCGGGAAATATAAACAGTAAATTAAAGAATAAAATATACTGAAAATGAAAATGAATGAAAAAAATAAAATAAACTTGGTACTTGATAAATAATTGAATTAATCCATAAAAATTATTTCGGAACACTAAAAATAAAAATGATAAAATGCTAAAATAACTAGAATCCCTCCCACACTAAAACTAAACAGTGTCCCCACTGTATGTACAAATGCGAGAGAATAAATCAATATAACAACGGAAACTCTAGCCACGGGGAGTCGGGAACATATGCTGGTGCATGAAATCCAGCGGGTCGGTTACCAAATCCATGAAAGCGATGAAGTCCACTCGGAGAGATGTAAGCTCGCCCCGCATTTCAGTAATTTCTTCATGCAAAGAGTGCAGGGTAATAGTAGGTGGAGGCGATGGTGGGATCTCTGGAGCCTGGGTGGCGGTCTCAGTAGAAGCTGCCTGCTGTTCCCATGGATCGGGGAATTGATGGTATCCTGGTGGTGTGGCGGGGTCTTCAGCATCGTGAGAGGTGTTGGGTACTTTGTAAATATCAACAGTAGAAGGAGACGAAGGAGGTGTAGCATGATGGTGGAGGTCAAAAAGCCAGTTAGCTCTATTATGCACACTAGTGATAGGGTTTGGGAGCGTAAACTGATGGACAGTGTCATGATTAATTAACAGCTCAAATTAATCTGGCCCAAGGTTCCCGATAAAGCTAGTGTTGAAGCAGAATTCAATGTTCATCGACTTTATTCCATAATGTGGGGCTGATCCTAGCATAGGCCTGCGGAGTCCAATTGTATTTGATATCATAGTGACTAAACCACCCAACAGGATTGGTGCATTCAGAGTCTGGATAATACGCTCCATGTTAGCTAGCATATAGGCGGCACCATTTACCGGACGGCTCTGGGAGGCACAGTACATAATGAAGAGCTCATCGCGGGACACGGATGTAACATTATGATGTTTACCAAAAAGGGTATGGGCGATGATCTTGTGAAAGTACCTGATAGCCGGGTTGTGGATGCACTCAGAATAAAGGTCAGACGGCTCGGGATGGTTATTGCCAGCAATGCTTCCCCAGAAAAAATCAAGATCAGAATCAAGTAAGAGGTCCTCCTGGGTCATAGTGATAACATCAGGTCCAAAAGGGAATCCTAGCAGGTGGGAAAACTCCCTAAGGTTATAGCTGTAGTCCATGTCAAACAACCTGAAAGTGATTAACCCACGGTTAAATCCTAACCCGTGATTTAGAATGTAGCTCAGGGTGCTCAGGAACTCAAGGGTCAGCTTCTTGTAAGTACAGTACCGTCTTCGGATAGGAGCAGTGTCCCAGCCAATCTGATGTAGCAAATACATGACACTCTCACGAATGCCAAGAGCGGTCATAGCATGGTCATCAGCATAGATTGTAGGGCACATTTCCCGCTCAGCCAGATCCTCAAAGCGTCTTCTTTGGTGTCTGCTTCTCAAAGTGATATTCATGAAGTTTACACGTGCCATGGAGCTAAATATGAAAGCAAAAGAATTACCCCCCTGAAAATATATAATAAATGTTTGAAAAACTAAGTTAGTATTTTCAGGTAAAAACATTTTCCGTAGTTAAATCAAAAAGAAAAAGAAAGTTTAAAGGGAAAATAAAAATAGAAGAAAACAAAAAGGAGTAAAAGATGCAAGCATGAAAATTTTAAAGATTAATAAAAAGAAAAATAAAAATAAAAACATGTTAAAACAATAGAAATAATTAAAATAAAACATGGGTTGCCTCCCACGAAGCGCCTTTTTTTTATGTCGACGGCTCGACAGATAATACCTATTCAGTTAGGTATCAGGGTAGGTGGCTCACTTAACTGAAGATAAGCCGAATAGTTGATATTTCTGACGTTAAAGTAGTGCTTTAGGCGCTGGCCATTGACTATGAATGGTTCGATAGAATTTCCTTTAATTTCTATCGCACCACTTGGGAAAACTTTGTTAATTTCGAATGGTCCTGACCATCTGAAACGTAATTTTCCCGAGAAAAGTTTCAGTCTAGAGTTGAATAGGAGTACGATGTCTCCTTCCTTAAATTCTTTCCGCGAGATATGCTTATCGTGCCATTTTTTGTTCTTTCCTTATAGATTCTAGCATTTTCATAAGCGTCTAAACGCAATTCTTCTAATTCATGGATATCTAATACTCGTTTTTCGCCAGCAATCTTGTAATTTAAGTTAAGGTTTTAATGGCCCAATAAGCTTTATGTTCTAATTCTACTAGAAAATGACAAGATTTTCCATAAACTAATTTAAACGGCGTTGTTCCGATAGGGGTTTTAAAAGCTGTCTGATATGCCCAAAGAGCATCATTTAGCTTGGAGGACCAATCTTTCCCGGGTGTGGCTATGGTTTTCTCAAGGATTTGTTTTATCTCCCTATTTGACACTTCCACTTGTCCACTCGTTTGAGGATGGTATGGTGTGGCTATGCGATGTTTAACACCATATTTTGAAAGTAATTTTTCGAAAATTCTAGAGATAAAATGGGAACCACCATCACTGATTACTAGTCTTGGTACACCGAATCGTGGGAAGATAACATGTTTGAATAGTTTAAGTACTACTCGTGTATCGTTTGTGGGTGCGGCGATGGCTTCAATCCATTTTGATACGTAGTCAACGGCTACCAAAATATACTTATTTCCAAAAGATGCGGGGAATGGTCCCATGAAATCAATTCCCCATACATCGAAAATTTCTACTTCGAGGATTCCTTTTTGCGGCATTTTGTCGCGTCTAGATATATTTCCTGTGCGTTGACATCTATCGCAGTTCATAATTGCTACGTGGACGTCTTTCCATAAGGTAGGCCAAAAGAAGCCAGCTTGAAGTATTTTTGCACAAGTTTTCGATGTACTAGCGTGTCCACCATAAGGGGCAGAATGGCAATGGGAAATGACGTCGTCTATTTCATCGTTAGGAACGCAGCGACAGTAGATACCATCGGTGCCTCTTTTAAAGAGTAATGGTTCATCCCAAAAGTAGTGTTTAAGATCATGGAAGAATTTCTTCCGTTGTTGGTACATTAAATCAGGTGGTAAAACATCGGCAGCTAAATAGTTGACGAAATCAGCGTACCATGGTAATGTGGTGTTTGTACAAATGGCTTTTACTATCGCAATTGTTAAAGGTTCATTGTGTTGATCTAAACTGTCGGTAGGATCTACCTCTAGCTTAGCAATAAGGCGTTCATAAGGGAAATCTTTGTTTATGGGTACACTCTCGATTTGGATTCCATCTAATCTTGATAAATGGTCAACTACCATGTTTTCAGTTCCTCTTTTGTCTTTTATTTCCAAGTCAAACTCTTGTAGGAGTAGGATCCATCTGAGTAGTCGTGGTTTGGCGTCTTTCTTACTTAGTAAGTATCAAATCGCGGCATGATCTGTGTAGATAATGATTTTGGCGCCCACTAAGTAGGAACGAAATTTATCCAATGCGAATACCACAACTAAGAGTTCCTTCTCTGTAGTGGCGTAATTCATTTGTGCGGGATCGAGTGTTCTGCTTGCGTAGTAGATAGCGTGAAGCTTTTTATCTTTACTTTGTCCTAGGACTGCGCCTACAACATAATCGCTCGCGTCGCACATTATTTCAAATGGTAGGTTCCAATCAGGAGGTTGCATAATGGGTGTTGAAATTAAGGCTTCCTTAAGCGTCTCAAATGCGTTTAAGCATTTATCGTCGAAAATAAACTCAGCTTCTTTCATTAATAATTCAGTTAGTGGCTTGGTGATTTTAGAGAAATCTTTTATAAAACGTCGGTAAAAACCAGCGTGTCCTAGAAAGCTTCTTATTTCTCTAACTGTTTTTGGTGGTTGAAGGTTTTTGAGAATTTCGATTTTTGCTTTGTCGACTTCAATCCCTCTGTTTGATACAATGTGACCCAACACAATTCCTTGTCTTACCATGAAGTGACATTTTTCCCAATTTAGCACTAGATTGACATTGACACATCGTTTCAGTACTAATTCAAGATTTGATAAACATCCGTCAAAACTTTCTCCACAGACAGAGAAATCGTCCATGAATACTTCCATAATTCCGTCTAAAAAGTCTGCGAAAATCGCCATCATGCATCGTTGGAAAGTTGCAGGTGCGTTACATAGTCCAAATGGCATTCTTCGGTATGCAAAGGTACCATAGGGACATGTGAACATGGTTTTCTCTTGATCATCAGAATGAATGGGAATTTGGAAGAATCCTGAGTATCTGTCAAGATAGCAGAAATGGGAATGTTTGGCTAAGTGCTCGAGCATTTGATCAATGAATGGTAATGGGAAATGGTCCTTGCGCGTAGCTTTGTTTAGTTTTCTATAATCGATACACATTCTCCATCCTGTTTGGGTACGTTGTGCTACCGATTCGCCTTTTGTGTTTGTTATAACCGTAACACCTCCTTTCTTAGGCACCACGTGAACTGGGCTGACCCAATTACTATATGATATTGGGTATATGATGCCTGCCTCTAGTAGTTTCTGCACTTCTTTCTTAACGAATTCACTTAGGATAGGATTTATTCGTCTTTGATGTTCTCTAGAAGTCTTGCAGTCCTCCTCCAGCATAATGCGGTGCATATAGAGAGAAGGGCTTATTCCTTTTAGATCTGATATATTATAGCCTAACGTGGTTGGATACTTCCTTAACACACTAAGAAGTTTTTCAGTTTCGGTCTTCCCTAAATTGGCATTGACTATAACTGGCCGTTCGAGTTCTTTATCTAAAAATTCATACCTAAGATCTTCAGGTAATGTTTTAAGTTCTATACCAGTTTTCTTATCAGTTGGGGCAGGATCAGGTGTTAAGGCGAAACATTCGCTTAGGTCGGCATCTAAATGTTCTTGTTTCCACTCATCGTCCTTGAGGATAGTTGGTGTCTTAATTTTTAGCATCCCAGAATAGGTGTCTTCTTGGCTTTCAAGTTCTTTGACACATTCATCAATAATATCTAGGAGACAGCATGAGTCATCTATAGAAGGGGCTTTAAAGAATTGGGAAAGAATGAATTCTACTTTTTCTTCTCCTACCTCTAAGGTAAGCTTTCATTTCTTAACGTCAATGATGGCTCCTGCAGTAGCTAAAAATGGTCTTCCTAGTATGATGGGAATGTTTGAATCTTCCTTGATGTCCATTATTATAAAGTCAGTCGGTATGTAAAATTGTCCTATTCGGACAGGAATGTTTTCTAGCATACCAACGGGGAATTTGACTGATATGTCGGCTAGTTGTAGGGACATCTTGGTAGGTCTCATGTCACCTAGTTTGAGTTTCTCGCAAATAGATAAGGGCATTAGACTAACACTGGCTCCTAAATCGCATAGAGCTTTGTCTATGACAGATTTTCCAATTACACATGGTATGGAGAAACTACCAGGATCTTTTAGATTTGGAGGCATGTTATTTTGAATTATGGCGCTACATTCGGCAGTTAGCATAACGGTTTCGTTTTCAACGATTTGTTTCTTATTAGACAATATTTCTTTTAGGAATTTAGCATATGACGACATTTGTGTTATAGCTTCTGTAAACGGAATAGTAACATTTAATTGTTTCAGAAGTTCTACAAATTTCTTGAATTGTCCCTCGTTCTTGGATTTTGCAAGTCTTTGGGGGTATGGAATTGGTGGTTTATATGGTGGTGGAGGCACGTAAGTTTTTTCTGAAGCCTCTCTGTTCTCATTTGCGTCTTCCTCTACATTCTCAGATTGATCTTTCGACTTCTCTACTTCTTTTTCTGGTTTCTGATACATGGTCGGGTTTTGGAGTCTAGGATCTATCGGTCCATCAAGGGCTGTCCCACTTCGTAATGTGATAGCATTTGCATGTCCTTTAGGATTGGTTTGTGGCTATCCCGGAAATGTACCAGCAGGTGCGGAAGAACTAGCTTGGTGTTGTGCTACTTGGGAGATTTGGGTTTCTAACATTTTATTGTGAGTTGCTAGGGCATCTATCTTATTTGCTAATAGCTTCAACTGTTCACCAGTGTGAACGTTTTGATTGAGGAATTCTTTGTTTTGTTGGGCTTGATTAGCGATAAAATTTTCCATTAGGATTTCAAGGTTAGATTTCTTAGGAATGTTAGGAACATTTACAACGGGTTTTTGATAACCTGGAGGTACAGCAGATGCTTGGCCAGGTGCATATAAAGCGTTATTGCTCTTGTACGAGAAGTTAGGATGGTTCTTCCAACCAGGATTATAGGTATTAGCATAAGGATTACCTTGAGCGTAATTTACCTGATCGACTGATATTCCTGCTAAGATTTGACATTCGGTTCCAACATGACCAGGAACTCCACAAACTTCGCAGTGTGGGGTAAGTGCAGCCACGGTGGCTGCAGGAGGTAAGGTCAAGCTTTCTATCTTTTGCGTAAGAGCATCTACCTTAGCATTAACTTTATCTAGGCTACTAATCTCGTACATCCCACCTTTAGTTTGAGTTTTCTCCATAGATGTTCTTTCTCCTCCCCACTGATAGTGGTTTTGAGCCATATTTTCAATGAGTTGGTTAGCTTCGTCATAAGGCTTGTCCATCAGTGTACCACCTGCGGAGGCATCTATAGAGAGTCTTGTGTTGTACAAGAGTCCATTATAAAACGTGTGGATGATCAACCATTTTTCTAATCCGTGATGTGGGCACATTCACATCATATATTTGTAGCGTTCCCATGCATCGAATAGCGATTCGGTATCCTTCTGCCTAAATCTGTTGATTTGGGCTCTTAGTGCAGCAGTCTTGCTTGGGGGAAAGTATCGTGCTAAAAATACAATCTTAAGTCCTTCCCACGTAGTGACGGAATTTGATGGCAAGGATTGCAACCAAGCCCAAGCTCTATCTCTTAGCGAGAAATGGAAAAGACGTAATCTTATTGCATCTTTACTAACACCATTTGCTATAACTGTGTCGACAAATTGAACGAATTTTGTAAGATATTCATTTGGATCCTCAGAAGGATCTCCATAGAATGCCATTGTTGGATAACTGATATCAATGACAGTTTCAACTCAAAATCGTTTCGGTTTATTGTTGGAGCAGCAATGCTGTTGTGGGGTTCTTGTTGTGATGGAGCTGCGTACTCCTTCAGTGGATGGGTCCTTTGTTCTTCGGCCATGTCTAATTCTGGATTAGTTTCGGTCTCAGAGGAAGAATTAGAATCTATTTCAGAATCAATCTTGATTTCGGGTTTGGGTAAAGGAATAGCGTGATTTAAACAGTAATCCCTGACTGCACGTCTTACGGAAAGGATGCGTTCAGGTTCGTCCGTCGATTTATCAAGTGGTTCGCCTTGTGAGCGAGTCCTTGGCATACAAATCGAAAAAGAGTTTTCCGTTGCCTAGTCTAAACGCGCAACAGAAGAATCGTAATTAATTGACTAATCAGTCCCCGACAACGGCGCAAAAAACTTAATCGGGACTTTATGAGTCTATCGGGATACTAACTACAAGTATACAGTTTAGTCGTTATAGTTTTAAATGATTATCGAACCCACAGAGACTGAGGATCAATCGCATACGATCTAATGCTACAGTTTGTTTAACTAAGCGATGAATATTTGATTTTAGGGGGGAAACAGTTTAATTAAAAGTAATAGTAATAGTTATACCGGTATGTGATAGTCGGACTTCGGGAATTCGATGAATTGCTTGGCCTATAAAGTATTTCGGTAAAAGCTAATTGTTTAAAAACCTGAGACATACACTCTCGTGTTCATGAAATAAGTCATGCTACTAAACCTAGTGGATGCACTTTAAATTTAATAACACTTTTTGAAAACAATTTGGGTTTAATTAATTTATTAAAACACTCTCGTGTATTTAAAAATTAATGTTTCGTTACCACTATCTAGGTTGAACCCCAGCTCTCGCATGCAGGTTCATGCCTTAATTAATTTCCCACTCTCGTGGCAAAATCGTGTTAATTAACCTCTCACTCTCGTGACAAGGGTAGTTAAATTAAGCATGGAAATTGGAAACCAGAAATTGTTTTATAAATATTTTTGGCCAAGGTATCACTGAATTCTTTCGGTTCTTAAGAGTCACATACCGGTACGAATAATTTAGCCGGACATAATAGATTTAACAACAATGGAATTCAAAATATAATCCATAAAAATAATTGGCATAATACAAGAATGAATAAATATTAATTGCAATAAAAACCTGGAAATAACGTTGCTATGGTAATCTTGAAATGTTACAATATTCCTTGCAGCTTGATTGAAGTAAATAAATTGTGTTAATTCTTGAATGAAGAATTAACACCCTAAAACTAATGCTTGAAATAATGCTGGAAGTAGAAAGTACAGTTCGTAGAAAATGCTCAAAAACAAGGAAATAAAAATAATTGCAAAAGTAGTAATTTTGTTCTGGGAGAATTCCTTCGACCCTCTTCCCTTTGCACTACCACACACATATATATATATAGGAGAGAATATAGAAGTTGAAAGAATCTTGAGAAAAGGCTTGAGTGGAGGAAATATAGGTGCATGGTTACTGAGTGGAGGGAAAATAGGAGAACACTTCTGCCCTCATGTTGCCCACGTCTCCACCAATTCACAACGTTCATCTTTTCGCGCGTGATGGTCGTCACAGGTGGGTGACGGTCGTAATGTGCTTAAATAGCGCATTACGCTCGTCAGTGATGTGTGACGAGCATTGTTTCAAGTTGGGGGTCGTTACGGTCGTCACGGGGTGTGACGGTCGTCACTGCTCCAAAATCTCCAAACTTTGCAGATTTAGTTCTTTTCTCTTTGTTTATTGTCTAGCCTCCTTCTTGTAGTCCTTTTTCATTGGTTTGAGTTGACAAATGTTATACCTCTGAAAAGACAAATAAACTCGGAATAATCGGGAGTTAGACGACTTAATGTATTATAAAATCGGTAAAAAAAGCATAGTAATTATATGATACGATTTCTCGTTATCAGTGGCGTAAGGATAGTTCTTTATATTGTATTAAAAACCACTCTCATTGTGAGCGTTAGGAACAAACAGGTGGATTTACAACTATCTTTCTTTACTTAACGGGTCTCTGTTTACAAGCTTAATAGAAAAATATTATTCATAGGAAAAGGTGGAAAGCTATCATTGAACAGTGAAAAGATACAAGAATATCATTTTATAATGTCTAAACTCTTACACCTTATTCTATTCATTGGGAACTAACAGTTTGTGCAGAAAAAATTTGTTCTATCCTCACAACATCTCTCTCTGTCTAGGGCTATAAAAGAAGATCAAAGCTTCAAAGATAAATTTTTGGTAAGAGTTTTAACTGTTGCCATTGGCCAACAAGCTTCATTATCTGGAAGGAAAGCAGTGGACTCTAAAGATGTTAAAGTTGTAATGCTATACATACTGAAGACCACTAAAAGAAGAGAGAAAAGAAAGAAGAAGACTACAAGATGTTATTAAACTTCCAATCACATAAATTTGGTAAATCTCAGAAGAAGCAAGGAGTTATTTCTTGTAGCTTGCTCTACAAGAAGATGAAGAAGAACACTACAAGATGATACTCAAATTATGATCATATACATCTTTATAGAAAATTGTAATGAACACTAAAGTTGTTGCTCAAATAGTGTTTATGTTCATATCTCTTCATGTAAACTGTTTTAACACTTGAGTTGTTGCTCGAAGAAGTGTAAAACAACATGTGCTCAAAACACTTGTGTGTCTTCTTAGAAGAAACATTCATGTAAACACGAGAAACCCCATCAATTGTTGTTGATTAGTTCCTTGATAGACTGAGTGAAGGTATGATCTCAAGAAGACAATGGTTACTGGTCATTATGGGAAATCCTGATAGGAGTTTCTGCGGGATTGGATTATATTGGGTCAATGATTGTTATATTTGGTTGGATCACTAAACATATCATTGAAAGGTTCCTTGAGAGACTGAGTGAAGGTCTGATCTCAAGAAGATAATGGTTGCTGGTCATTATGGGAAATCCTGATTGGAGATTCTGAGGAATCAGATTTTGTTGGGTCAATGGTAGTCATATCTCAAAGAGGACCGAGTGAAGGCCAGACTCTTGTGAGGTCCCTGATGGATAGCATTGCAAGGATATCATGGTAAGAGATCTTAAGGGATCAGATTATATTGGGTCAATGAATGTTATATTCAGTTGGATCCCTTAACGTCTCATTATGTGTTAGTCACTAGCGGTTGCCCGTGAGATTGTAATCAGTTTGGTTATAATGGATTAAGTCCTTGGATAAGGAGAAATCATCCTTGTGAGGGTGGACAAGAGTAGCCTAGTTAACAGAGAACCTAGATAAAATACTTGTGTCTTTTATCTTCATTGTCTTTATTGCTATTATCATTTGAGTGCAAAGTATTTATAATGGGGAATGTTTTCTATGAAAACAATTCAATCCCCCCCCCCCTTTCTTGTGTTTTCTCTACCTTTAATTTATATCAGAGCCTGACTTTGTTATTGATTTAAAATCAAACAGTTAACCGTGTAGAGAGATCTAGTAAAGATAAAATTATATAGATGTCTGCTACTCAAATGATATAAAGATTTTCTGATTCAAAAACCGTACTAGAGAGGATTCAAAAGTCTAGCCTAGAATCAGAAATATGAAGACAGAATCCCTGAAACAAGATCTCAAGATTCCAAAGGCTCAAGTACCTGATGGAAATGGATTTATCTTCTCAATTAACAGAAGTTTTCCATCACAAGTAAAAGACAACTTTCAACACTAGAAATCTTCAACTGAAGTTGTCATTCAAATGAAAAACCGCTGCAAGCTGTTGTAGATCAATTCAACGTCATTTCAGGAAGATCCATCAAAAATTTTGATAAGAACAAAGCCTCTCAAATATGCTCTTCATAGTCAAGAGAAGAAGATGTCATCCACCAGAAAGCAGAATTTAGATTCCGAACGAAAAATCTACAAAGGAGAACAACAGATCAAAAACAGATAAGGAAACTTCTTCAGATTCTGGAAAAGATGAAGCTACTACCAAAGTTCAAGAAGTAAAAATCTCAGAAGATGTTCAATCAGAAGCTATTATTGTCTAAAATCTTAGAAAGAAGTGTTCAGATTCTACATCGGTTGATCAGGAAAATACTGAAAGGAGTTTGTATATACAAGAAGAAAATCTTAATAAGGGTTGTGCAGAAACAAGCTTGTTGACAAAATCTCAGGTTAGTATTTACATGTTTTCTAAACAAAGTACTGACAAATACTTCTACCAGTTAGAAGCTATCCTACTCAGGAAAGACTACTTGTTTGAAATATCATAGGACAAGATTTTGTTCAGTATCATTGATTTTTCTCAACTTGTTAATATTATTTTCTATGTACAAACTCTTCTTCTCAACTCATCCTCAGTTTCAAATAACTATTTAGTTGTTTTTCTTTTCATTAGAAGTCTTGAAAAGTCTAAATAAATCTCTAAGAAATATAGATACGAATTAAAAACTAAAAGAAGTCATCTAAAAATTATTAACAAAAATTAAGTAACTAAATCATAAAACCTAACTCTGAGTAGTATTCTCCCCATCCTAAAAATTCTCCTTTGTGTGCGTCTATACCTATTCCTTCAGTCCTGTCCTTTTCCATATGTTAATATTTTTTAGCCAGTCAGTTACGCTTCCTTCTCATCTACTTAAATTCCCATTCAATTCATTTGGTGTCATCTCTCTCTTCCAAATGGCCGTAAGAACCTATCAAAGGTTTGAAGAACTTCTTAAAGTCATCTTTGAACTCTATTCTCATCTCAACATGGCTACTTTTGGTATCACTGAAAGCTTTACTCTTCAAGGATGGTCTCATAACATCTCTATGTTGCATGGACCTATCTACCCTTATCTGATCCATGATTTTTGGTTATATGCTTATGTTGATGATGTTTATATATCCTCAACTATCTTTTGAAAATCCATCACCATCACTCCCTCGTCAATTGTTGTCACAATAGGGTGCACTAAAGCTGGTACCGTTATTGAAGCAATTCCAAATACTCACGTTCTTCAAGAAAGTCTCAGATCTATTTATGATCCCTCTGAGATGTTTGATCCAAACAATCCTGAAAATCTCCTTCCTACCGCTGCCATATGGTTTCAACTCGTAGTGACAAATTTCCGTCCCAGAGGAGTAAGTATGCATATTCTAACACATGAAGACAGGGTTCTCATTTATTGTCTCATGCATCATGTCAGGATAAATCTTCCCCAAACCATCTTAAACTTTCTCTGAAACTCAGTTGTTGCATCTAGAAATCAACATCTATCCTTTATCCTTTATGGAAGAGTTCTCTCAGCTCTGTTTTTTAAGGCAAGGATTGTTGAAGAAATTCGTCAAAATGGACCTGACAATGCTCTTATTGAGGAAAGATGTGAATTTTTTGAAATCTAGTCTGTAGTCAGTATGCGTCTATTAGAAAGTAGGTTATGAGGGTTTCTTAAGTAATATGTGTGTTATCTTGTTTGTTTAAATGATGTTTCCATTTTCTCCATGAATGAATAAAAAGATTATGTTATAAAAAATAACTCTCTGAAATTGATTTTTTTAAATAACTAATCTAACAAGGGTCAAAGTAATTAAGTAAACGACCACTAGTTAGATCCTGATAAGAAACTACCTAAGAATTAAAAATCTCACAGTGATAAAATTTTGGACAAAGCAAAAATTTCTCTGCTAGCACGACACTATAATAGATGTAGCTTTCTTAAAAATATACAAAAGTCATCTTGTTTTTCCCAATGATAGAATCCCCATAGGCTTACTAGTATCTCCCCTGACCCTAGCCTTAACTATTGTGTCCTAATTTGTCTACAAGTCCTTAGAAAATCTTATGTGTGATACGCATCTAAATCTCTGTCACCTCTTATATTTCCTCTCGTCCTCGTGCCCTATATTTAGTCTCTCAATTATTTTATCTTCACAAATCTCCAAACACCTCTCTCAAAAATGTCTATCATCTCAAATTAAAGAACTTTTCATGGATATGATGATCTTTTGGAAGTCATCAAGGAAAGACATCCAATTCTTTTTGGTGCTAGTCCAAATTTCCACTCTGACATCCTTCTCCAAGAATGGAATAGCTATCTCTCTCTTCTGGTTAAAGGGACCATCTATCGAAACCTTGTATAAACCTTCTGGAAAAATGCTTTGGTTAGTCTTAACGGCTTATGAATCTCTTCAACCATGTCTCTGTAACTGCTGGAAGCATTGCCGATTTAATCAACCATCCCCAAAAAGGGTTCACGATCAATTATGTTTCTCTTGACAGTATCCCTGATTCAAAAATAATTTCTATCTTCAAAGTCTCTTCTGAGTTTGATTCCTCAGATCCGGAAAATCTTAAGCCTCTTGCCAAAGACTGGTTTCGCTTTCTTCTAACAAACATCTTCCCTCGTGGTACCAACAAAAATATACTGTCTAATAATGACAAAATCATTATCTACTTCTTGATCAAACACATTCAAACTAACCTTCCTCGTACTATCTTCAAACATCTTAAAGAATTTATCTCCTCGTCTAGAAAGTTGAACAATTCTTTTATTCCTTATGGAAGAATCTCGTCAGAAGTTTTTATTCAAGATGAACTTATAAGAATATTTCATAGACTTAAAATTGGTCCAAGTGATGCTTTGAAAGAAGATAGGTGTGCACTTTTGATAATCAATGGTTCAAATAGTTGTTAAGTCTATTATGATTTTTTTAATAGCTAATGCAATATGTGTTGTTTTCTATTCTGATTAGTGTTTGTTTAATCTAAGTCTGTTTTTCCTATTTGTCAGTACTTCTCTTTCAATTAATGAATAATGTTTCCTGCCTTAGTTACCTTCTCATGTTTCTTTTATTCTTCTCTATGCCTATACTACCTTTCTGGTATTTTAGTTTAATCTGTGTGATTTAAATTCTCCTTGCATATCTTCTCTAATTTTTATCTAGTCTCTTTATCACCTATTTCCTTCATATGGTATTTCAATACTTTTCCTGGTTAATCAATAAAATTATTTTGGTGCATGATTGCATTGGATATATGTGTGATAAATCAACATTTCCATAAAATCTTACCAAACAAGTTCTTTTAAGTATCTCATGTTTAAAAACAAAACTTAACTTAACTGTTACCCAAACAATTCTCTAGCTTGAATATGTTTTTCTTAAAAGATCATTTATTTTTCCCTTATCACCTTTTTTATTTCTGACAAAGGGGGAGAAAGTAAAATATGATTTTGATAACAAATAACAAACAAATAAAATGTTGTTGCTACAAACTATTTGTTTGATGTTTCATTCTGGGGACTCTAAACAAGTTCACCAAGTATTCAAAGACAAGTTAAAGATAAAGATCCTAATGCAAAGGTTGAAAACCTTATTAATGATCTATATCTAATAAGTTGTACACTTTGTGAATATATGAATATTCAAACGGATGTACAAAACACAATTCAAATGTTATAAACATACTGAAAGTAAGGTAATCTTGCTTGATATCATAATGTTTAGAAGTTGTTAACTTTCTGAAAGTATGAAATCCAGAATAACTGAAGAAGAAGATCTTGATGCACGAATAAAGTCAACTCTGGTTTTATATCTAAGATATTGTACATCTTATGAATATATGAATATTCCAACATATATACTAAACATAATTCACAAGTTATAAACTTACTGAAAGTAAGGTTACATGGCTTGATATAATAGTATTCAGAAGTTGTACTTTCTGAAAATATGAAATTCAGACTCAAATCTCAAAAGTTATGCTCTCCTGAAAGGAAGACAAGTCAACATTATGATGCATGCTCTCATACAAAGATGCCACTTAGATTTTTGCTCTAATACATGTGCTTTAACAATGTATGCTCTATTCAGAAGTTATGAACTGTCTGAATGTATGATACAATGGAGAATATCATATTAAACTTTGTTGCTTGAGAAGCATAGTGTTTTGGTTGTGATATTAGAATCATGGTCTAGAAGTGTTGATACATAATGCATGGCATTATTCAATCAGGCTCAAATTAAGTTTTGATTCTTCATCAAGTGCTGATAGAAACTAGGTTCTAAGATGAAGATTAGGCTTTCTAGCCATACTCTGATGAGTTGCTGTAGGGAAGTGCTACTTCTCTATTCTTATGTTATAATACTCAAAATTTATTTTATGAGTCTTGGGCTCAGGGGAAGACTCTGAACAAGCTTAAATAGATTTTTGGGTTTAATAGATTCAAGGGGAGTTGTGAGCTTAAATTTGAATTTTTCAGTTATGGTGATTACCCTGTATAAATTGTTCTATCAAAATACATGGTTTTGTCATCATCAAAAAGGGGGATATTGTAAGAACAAGAAGTGTTACCTACATCTGGCCTTGAGATTTTGATGATAACTTCACATGTTATCTTATAGAACAATTGTATACACTAATGGTTTCGTCTAGTGTGTAGCTGCTGCTATAATGTTCTGACTCTATTACAAGGCGTTTGACGTCATCAAGTTCTGAACATACACTATGGAATAAAACATGTGGTTACATGTTTCGTTAAAGTCAATGTTCTGAACTAATCTTCTGCAACGTGTCTTAGGAACATTCGTACAAGCAGTTATGGTTGTGGCTTTGTGGTTTAACTTTGGATTCCTTCTAAAGCTTTACTTATGTGTTACAATTTCTGAACATTATGAAGATGAGGTTCTCCTAAACAAGTACTGATGATCTGAAGAAAAGGAAGTTCTTACAACCAAGTGTTGAAGACTCTTAAGAACAAGGTTCTATGTGACAAGTTTTAAAGACTCTGAGACTTAGGTTCAAAGGCTCGTAAGAAATATTATTCTACAACAAGCTTCAACGTTCAACATTCAAATATCTTTAGCCTCTGAAGATAAGAAGAAAGTTCAAATGGTTAACGTGTGATGTTGTGCAAAATGTACCTAAAGTGTCAGTGACCTCTACCCTCTAGGGTGGCGTAAGAACAATCCTTTATATTATATTGACAACCACTCTCATTGTGACCGTTGGGAACAAACATATGGGTTTACATCTATATTTCTTTACTTAACGGATCTCTGTTTACAAGCTTAATAGAAAAATATTATTCAGAGGAAAAGGTGGATAGCTATCATTGAATAGTGACAAGATACAAAAATATTATTTTATACTGTCTAAACTCTTACACCTTACTCTATACATTGGGAACTAACCGTTGGTGCAAGAAAAGTATGTTCTATCCTCACAATGTATCTCTCTGCTAAGGGCTATGAAAGAAGATCAAAGCTTCAAAGATAAATTGTTGGTTAGCGGTTTAACTGTTGCCATTGGCCAACAAGCTTCATCATGTGGAAGGCAAACAGTGGACTCTGAAGATGTTAAAGCTATAATGCTATACATACTGAAGACCACTAAAAGAAGAGAGAAAATAAATAAGAAGACTACAAGATGTTATTGAACTTCCAATCACATATATCTTGGTAGATCTCATAATAAGAAAGGAGTTGTTGCTCGTAGCTTGCTCAACAAGAAGATGAAGAAGAACAATACAAGATGATACTCAACTTCTGATCATATACATCTTTGTAGAACATTGTAATGAACACTAGAGTTGTTGCTCGAATAGTGTTCAGGTTCATATCTCTTCATGTAAAATGTTTTAACACTTGAGTTGTTGTTCGAAGAAGTGTAAAACAATATATTCTCAAAAAACTTGTGTATTGGCTTTGAAGAAAAATTCATGTAAACACAAGAAACCCCATCAATTGTTGTTGATTAGTTCCTTGAGAGACTGAGTGAAGGTCTGATCTTAAGAAGACAATGGTTGTTGGTCATTATAGGAAATACTAATAGGAGATTCCGCGGTATCAGATTCTATTGGGTCAATGATTGTTATATCTGGTTGGATCATTGAACATATCATTGTAAGGTTCCTTGAGAGATAACGAAGGTCTGATCTCAAGAAGATAATGGTTGCTGGTCATTATGGGAAATCCTATAAGGAGATTCTAAGGAATTGGATTCTGTTGGGTTAATGGTAGTCATATCTCAAAGAGGATCGAGTGAAGGTCTGACTCTTGTGAGATCCCTGATGGATATCATTATAAGGAAATCTTGGTAGGAGATCTTGAGGGATCAGATTCTATTGGGTTAATAAATGTTATATCTGGTTGGATCCCTGAACGTGTCATTGCGTGCTAGTCACCAGCGGTTTCCCATAATCAGTTTGGTTATAGTGGATTAAGTCCTTGGATAAGGCGAAATCATCCTCGCGAGGATGGACAAAAGTAGCTATGTTAGCGGTGAACCTGGATAGAATACTTATGTCTTTTATCTTCGTTGTCTTTATTGATATTATCATTTGAGTGAAGATAATTTCTAATAGGGAATGTTTTCTATGAACATAATTAAAACCCCATATTTCTTGTGTTTCTCTACCTTCAGGATCAACCTAGAAATTAAATAGTTGGAGACAGATTGCAACTACCATTTATAAGACTAGTAAATTCTAGGCGTTCTTCAAAAGGAATCTTCAAGTTGTCCTTATTTTCAAGTGAGGTGATTGAAGATATAATGAGAGCAGATATGAGGAAAAGATTTGGGAGGAAGACACAGAATACTGTAAAACAAAAGAGGGTATAAGTAAAGAAAGATGACATAAGACTGATAGGAGAATTAATTTTCTTACTCAATCAATCAATCTCAAGTTACCAAAAGAGGTTACTATTTCAACAAACATAAAAAAGAGTCAGAAAATGCAGGAAAAATATGAGAAAAGAATGCATAATAAGATAAAATAAATTGATCTTAAATGAAAGGACAGAAGAAGTGACTGACTGGCTATAAGATATCGAAACTGACAACACTATAAGTGAAATTTTATGAGGGAGGATATATTATCAAGTTCCAAGAAGAGATAATAAAATGACACACACTTATCAGAGAGGGAATACAAAGTGAAAACTTAACTTAGTAATAAATGGACGTATTAAAAGATTCCAAATTTTTAATAAATGAGGTTTTTGATTTATCCTAAAATAGACAAGAAATGGGAGAAAAGCATTAATATTTTAAACCTATCCCCAAGGGAATCAAATTGCTCTAGATGTTAATCATACGATATCATTTAACAAGAGGTATGGGTCACAACCATTTGTTTGGGGTAACATACAATTATATATATATATATATATATATATATATATATATATATATATATATATATATATATATATATATATATATATATATATATATATATATATATATATATATATATATATATATATATATATATATATATATATATATATATATATATATATATATATATATATATATATATATATATATATATATATATATATATATATATATATATATATATATATATATAATGAATAAAAATAAAAAATTTCTAATTTGAGTTTCTGTTTCAAGATATCTTCTAATCGGTAAAAGTATCTAGACATACTCCATCAGAAAATATGTAAATTCTAACTTGATGTATTTTGTCTACGACAAGGTCACATTCCTCATCAAACTTGTTTCTGATGACCCATTTGGTTGCAACAATGTAAGTTTATTTCAGTTTATTTTCTCTAACCCAATCATCACTTCTGGAGAACTGGTTTTGCTCTTCTTGTACTTCCAGAATCCATCCATCATCATGAAGTGTTTCATCACAGTAAATTTCTTCAATTGAGGATACCAATCCCATATGTATTTATTCCGTTTGTTTACAGGTGGATCTTGTTCTTGTTGTACCCCAATTTTTGCCTCTAAGATCTCTTCATCATACCATGTTGATTCAATCACAATAAGATCACATTAGGGTTTTTGGTTCTCCTCCCTATCTTTATCTTTGCTCTTTGAGGAATCACCAAGCACCTTGACTTGTTTTCTTTTGTGATCATGAATGCTTTGTCTTGATTTTATTTTAATTAATAAAATGCAATTTTGGTTTGTCTTATCTGTTAATAATGTAAGTAAAGGCAATGTGGCTTAGCAAGTTGATCCATGGGTTCATGAGTTTATTTCCATGCCCTAGTCAATAAATCTTGATAAGTTCAAACCTCATCATTGAAGTTATTTTGGAAGAATTGGCATGGAAAGGTTTATCTTGGTTCACCATATTTCAAAGTTATCAAAATTTATTCAAAAGTACAAGGGGTTGATTGAAGAAGTTGTCATGGTTGGACAAGGTCTTGTTCCCATTGGTCCCAAGTGCATATTTCTCTCAATTATCAAAATATGGAAGTGGTTTTGGTTTCTATGAGTTATCATTATCATCCTTAACAACTTCTATCTATAAATCAAGGGTTTTGGTATAAGAAGGTGGTTCAAAATTGTCAAGGTTCCTCCAAGCATTTTCTTGATCTAGGAGCTAGGGTTTTGAACTTCAAAGGAGTATATCTTGCTTATCTTTTGCTATTTTTGAGTGTTTCATCACATTAAATTTCTTCAATTGAGGATACCAATCCCATATGTATTTATTCCGTTTGTTTACCGGTGGATCTTGTTCTTGTTGTACCCCAATTTTTACCTCTAAGATCTCTTCATCATACCATGTTGATTCAATCACAATAAGATCACATTAGGGTTTTTGGTTCTCCTCCCTATCTTTATCTTTGCTCTTTGAGGAATCACCAAGCACCTTGACTTGTTTTCTTTTGTGATCATGAATGCTTTGTCTTGATTTTATTTTAATTAATAAAATGCAATTTTGGTTTGTCTTATCTGTTAATAATGTAAGTAAAGGCAATGTGGCTTAGCAAGTTGATCCATGGGTTCATGAGTTTATTTCCATGCCCTAGTCAATAAATCTTGATAAGTTCAAACCTCATCATTGAAGTTATTTTGGAAGAATTGGCATGGCAAGGTTTATCTTGGTTCACCATATTTAAAAGTTATCAAAATTTATTCAAAAGTACAAGGGGTTGATTGAAGAAGTTGTCATGGTTGGACAAGGTCTTGTTCCCATTGGTCCCAAGTGCATATTTCTCTCAATTATCAAAATATGGAAGTGGTTTTGGTTTCTATGAGTTAACATTATCATCCTTAACAACTTCTATCTATAAATCAATGGTTTTGGTATAAGAAGGTGGTTCAAAATTGTCAAGGTTCCTCCAAGCATTTTCTTGATCTAGGAGCTAGGGTTTTGAACTTCAAAGAAGTATATCTTGCTTATCTTTTGGTATTTTTGAGTGTTTCATCACATTAAATTTCTTCAATTGAGGATACCAATCCCATATGTATTTATTCCGTTTGTTTACAGGTGGATCTTGTTCTTGTTGTACCCCAATTTTTGCCTCTAAGATCTCTTCATCATACCATGTTGATTCAATCACAATAAGATCACATTAGGGTTTTTGGTTCTCCTCCCTATCTTTATCTTTGCTCTTTGAGCAATCACCAAGCACCTTGACTTGTTTTCTTTTGTGATCATGAATGCTTTGTCTTGATTTTATTTTAATTAATAAAATGCAATTTTGGTTTGTCTTATCTGTTAATAATGTAAGTAAAGGCAATGTGGCTTAGCAAGTTGATCCATGGGTTCATGAGTTTATTTCCATGCCCTAGTCAATAAATCTTGATAAGTTCAAACCTCATCATTGAAGTTATTTTGGAAGAATTGGCATGGCAAGGTTTATCTTGGTTCACCATATTTAAAAGTTATCAAAATTTATTCAAAAGTACAAGGGGTTGATTGAAGAAGTTGTCATGGTTGGACAAGGTCTTGTTCCCATTGGTCCCAAGTGCATATTTCTCTCAATTATCAAAATATGGAAGTGGTTTTGGTTTCTATGAGTTAACATTATCATCCTTAACAACTTCTATCTATAAATCAATGGTTTTGGTATAAGAAGGTGGTTCAAAATTGTCAAGGTTCCTCCAAGCATTTTCTTGATCTAGGAGCTAGGGTTTTGAACTTCAAAGAAGTATATCTTGCTTATCTTTTGGTATTTTTGAGTGTTTCATCACATTAAATTTCTTCAATTGAGGATACCAATCCCATATGTATTTATTCCGTTTGTTTACAGGTGGATCTTGTTCTTGTTGTACCCCAATTTTTGCCTCTAAGATCTCTTCATCATACCATGTTGATTCAATCACAATAAGATCACATTAGGGTTTTTGGTTCTCCTCCCTATCTTTATCTTTGCTCTTTGAGCAATCACCAAGCACCTTGACTTGTTTTCTTTTGTGATCATGAATGCTTTGTCTTGATTTTATTTTAATTAATAAAATGCAATTTTGGTTTGTCTTATCTGTTAATAATGTAAGTAAAGGCAATGTGGCTTAGCAAGTTGATCCATGGGTTCATGAGTTTATTTCCATGCCCTAGTCAATAAATCTTGATAAGTTCAAACCTCATCATTGAAGTTATTTTGGAAGAATTGGCATGGCAAGGTTTATCTTGGCTCACCATATTTCAAAGTTATCAAAATTTATTCAAAAGTACAAGGGGTTGATTGAAGAAGTTGTCATGGTTGGACAAGGTCTTGTTCCCATTGGTCCCAAGTGCATATTTCTCTCAATTATCAAAATATGGAAGTGGTTTTGGTTTCTATAAGTTATCATTATCATCCTTAACAACTTCTATCTATAAATCAAGGGTTTTGGTACAAGAAGGTGGTTCAAAATTGTCAAGGTTCCTCCAAGCATTTTCTTGATCTAGGAGCTAGGGTTTTGATCTTCAAAGAAGTATATCTTTCTTATCTTTTGGTATTTTTGAGTGATTCCAAAGGCATCCTTCTATTCAAAGGGTTATTAACAAATCACTTCAAAAGTTTCAAGGAGTTTTAATGTGGAAGAAACTTGATGATGAAGAAAAATTACAAGTCCTCCAGATGAACCCCCAATTTCTCATGTGTGCCTTCAAATGATCATAACTTGGTCTATTTTTATCATCTTGAGCCCACTGTTTTTCCATAATTATCTTGAGGGTGTGAACTTTATTCCTTATTTTATATGAAAAGTGATAAAATGGATGGAAGATGCCCTAAAGATAAAAAAACTTATAGGTCATTTCATGATTTTTTGCCAACTACAATAATTCATAACTCTCTCAATTTTTGGATATTTTGAATGGTTAAAGTCTCAAAATGTCACTTAATAGGTCTATTTCTTGCCATATTTTTTGGTCAAGAACAAATTCCAAGTGGAAGGCCATGTTTGGATGCAAAACATTATAGGTCACTTTTGAAGAAAAATTTGAAATATATGGAAAGTCAACCTCTTTTCCCCAAATTTGACTCAATGCAACATTCAGCTCAAGCATCCATTTGATTCCATTCTTTTTCCATTGCAAAGCTTGTAGCCTCATCTTTCTAAAGCATCAAGAATCATGCTCTAAGACCCCTTGAGCTGAGAATGCCATTGATTTGAACTTGGTAACTTGGAACTGAAGTTTCTTCAAAAGTTAGAATTTTAAATCATTGGTTTAGCTTCTAAACACTTTGTTTATGCACGTTTTTCCTCTAAACATGTTTAGTGAAGTTCCAGAAGTGATTAGCACAACAAAACACGTGTTTTGGATAAGTTTTGATCAAATTAGAAGTCACACTTTTCTTGTTTGCAACTTTACACGATTTCCCTCCAAACTTCATCATTTCACATGATTGGACATTCCATTTGATTCCCTATAAATAAAGGGTCACCCCTCATTCATTTCTCAAACTTAGATAGCCAGAATCACCCTGCCAAACTTGTTCCATAACTCAAAATTCTGCAACTTCGAAATCTGTTTTCAATCCAATTGATCTTTCCTGAAGCTAACCATATAATTACATTCAAGAATCTTGTCCTATATTGCTCCATAGAAGTCCAGTTTCAGAGCTCTTCAACTCAACTTCAATAGGTAGATTCCTTCATCAATTTTTCAAAACTTTGATATCATTGTGATGCTCTCACTGTCCTAGTTCTAGTCGTAACACTTACTTTTATCTGGAAACTTGTTTTGACCATGAAATTTCAAATCCCTTTTCAAAAATTTCCTTCCAAATTGCTTGAGCTATAGTTTATATAAATTTATCGCAGAGGTGTGGTTGTCTTCGTCTTGAAGAGACGAAGCGAATGGCATAGGTCTCGCGTTCTAATTTTACAGATTGATCAACCTGGTTTTGGAACTGGCTGGAGGTTGAAGATAACCAATGTGTCATCCTTCAACCAATGAAACAACGCCATTTGGATTTTTTTTTGAATTTTTGATTTACATTTGATTCAGTGCTTTATACACTAATGTCCATGATATGCACAGTGCGCCAGATCCCTTAAATTTGATTACTAACGTTTTTGACTCTCATCCAATGGTCCACATATTTTTGACTTTATTTTTCTTCTTCTGATTTTTATATTTAATTATTTTAAATTCCAAAAAATCATAGAAAAATCATTTTTAGTCAAAAAAATCTAAAAAAAATTTGAAAAATATTTTTGATTTTTCTCTTTTTGATTTTTATTTTTTCACAATTTTATTTTGTGTTTTGATATTTTTTTATAAATTTACACTTTATTTGAATTGTTTTAAATGTTTAAAAATACTTTAATGCATTTTTAAATTTTGAAAAAATTATGGAATGATCCAATGATATTGTGACAAATATTGGTGACCTCATTTATTTTTTATTTCTGACTTTGCTATTTTTTATCATTTTTGGTTTATTTTACTCATTTCTTTTAATTTTAAAAATAGTTTCTGACTTCAAAAAATTACCAAAAATTTTATAAAATCATTTTAGTTCATTTCAGATTTTTCTATAAGCTTACTTTTTATTTCTTGATTAATTTGAACAGAGTTAATATTTTTCTCTTTTATTTCTATTTTAAAACTTTTAAAAAAACCTTTTTAATGTATATATTAAGTGCAATATTATTTTGTGATTATTTTCTGGATAATCTTGGGTTGAATTTTTAATTATTAACTTTATTAACATCATTGGATCCATGGTGTTGAGTCTAATTCCACATAAATGGATGAATGATTTTAATAATAGTTTGATTAAATTTTAATTCAAATGTGGTTTGTATATTCCTCCCCACCCTTCTCCATCTTATCCCTTTCTTATTGCACTAAGTGTTATTGGAGTATGATCTCTATATCATGTCTCAAGATAAATGGTGCATAGATTGCTATTGACCGGCCTCAAAATAAGTACGACTTCTACATAAGTCCACTTACGATTGCTTAACATGATGCTAAATTTTTTCCCTCTTTGAATAAATGATCATTTGTGGCCCAAACTTTTGTTTGCGAGCCCAAGTATGTTAATTTGATCTCTTTGATCCAATAACCTTCAGATTCATTGTGTGGAGGCTTTGGTTCTACCAATCCTCTAATGGATCTACAACACTTTTAGTCAATGCGGATCACTTAAACATCGTTGATCATTAAATGGTACTTTTGAGAATTCCAAATGGATGACATACTTGACAAAAAGAAAATACAACTTGTTGTGTGGAGGCTTTGGTTCTACCAATCCTCTAATGAGTTCTAAATGCAAGTTTCAAGATGGTCATCCAACTAACCACTAATTATTAAATTGTTTTTACTTGGTGCCCTTTTATTTTTTATGCTTTATGTACCATTTACTTTAAGCATTACATTTCATGTCATTTTTATTTTGCTCATTTGAGCTTTTCTTTTCTCTTCTAAGACACTTAATAATCAACATGAACCATAAAAATATCTAATGGTACTTGGACTATTTGGTTACTATCCTTGGCATTATGGAGAATTGGACTTCTTGGACTTAGGATTAGAAACCCTGGCCTATGTTGGAGACCTTATGAACTTGATTGATATTTTGTCTGGAGTTCTTTAGGTTTATCTCAAGACATTGGATTGTTTTGTTTGTTTTGGATGCAGGTTATTGTGGTTACATACTTTGTTTGTAATCTGGAATTCACCCATATACAATTATTACTCTGTTCAATTTTTATGAAGACTTAATGCACTTGAACTTTGGTTCTCTCAAGAGGTCAAGTGTCTTTGCTTACTTGGTTTCACTCAAAATAATGGGAACTCTATCTTGACTCATAATGTCAAGTATTGGCTTCTTGTTGGTTAGATGGTCCTTATCCCTAGATTTTTTCTTATGCTTTAGGATAGTCTCTTCTTCTCCTCCCATATTCTTTAATTTCAAAAATATTCTCTCTCCTTTTGAAAACTCTTCTTTTTTTTTAAAACTTGAACCACTTTCATAATAAACTTGGACTTAGGTCCATGCATTTTCAACACCTTTTCATAAATAAATTTCAATCAACTTAATAATACCTTGACATTTTTTGTGAGAAGACTAAAAGTCAATAAATCTCATTTCAAATTATTTTGCCACTTTGGCTTCTACTTTAAAACTTTTCTCAAAATATTGGACTCTTGTCAATCCTTGTAGTGATGAAAACAACTATACTTCTATAATATGTAGTGAAGTGAGATATTTTCCACTTGGGTGTTGAGTGAGGCATTGTTGATTTTAAAATCCAAGCCATATCCTCCACTTTGACATGATGCAAATTCTCCTTTCTCATGATTGTGGGTAGTAAGTATGTTTTCCACACGAACAATGACGATGATGTCTTATCTCATAAAAATAACCAACACACTTATGTTTTAAAAATACTTTAAAAGAGGAAATACGTGTACCTTGATCCCCTATTGCACGAAAGGTTGTACGTAGGCACTAAAGGTTCGCAACCGCGACAGGTGCAAAAACCATAAAAATATATTTCTTTTCTCACCTCCACCATCCATTTTCATACAAAACTTTATAGCCAAAATATACAAGTTTAACAAAGAGGTTCTTGTGGAGTACCGTAGATGTTTAGGGTGCTAATACCTTCCCTTTGCATAACCAACCACCTTACCTTGAATGTTTCCCCCTCTTTTTGGATTACTCGCTCTTTTCCCATTCCTTTGGAAACAATAAAGCGTGGTTGTGATTTTTACTTTGATCTTATAAGTCTAGTCAATCCAATGGCTTAGTCTTAAACATTTCTACCGCTACCGAAAAAATGACGACTTCACTGGGGAAAGATTGACCTCTTGCTGGTCCATCCGTAAGTGGGTTGAGCCTATCTTTGTTTATATCTATATATGTGCTATTGTTGTTTATGTATTATATGTTGTATATATGTTTGTCTGGATTTTCCTGGGTTTCAGGGTGCTTGGTGATTTCACATAAGTCATATACCCTGACTTGGGCAAACTTTAAGATAGGACGGGCGGTATAGTCATGTTAACTTTGAGGGATTAATCCCAAAAAAGGAGGCATGAGATCCCCCTCTCAGTGGAGTCCCCTTTTACTGTAGTGTCATTTACCGAGTAATCGGGAAGACGTACTGCTTTCGACCTGGGAGCCTGCTGAAGCTGAGGACCGTAGAATACCTAACCCATCTTGGCCTTTTAGGTGTAGTGCAGAAGCTATGACGGAGTAATCCGAAAATAGTTGTCACGCCATACTACGCTCAGACGAGTTTTTCTTGAGAATATTACTAATTACCAAGTTAATCGGGAAGGTGGTCATATACGAAGAAAGGATGTAGACTCTGGGAACCTCTAGAACCTTGTTCGGTAGGTGATAACTTTTAGACCAACACCTTATGGGTAGTACCTTCGACCTCATGCTCGTGACGTTGAACCTATGAACCCTATGTTTGTGATATTGTGTGTGATTGTTGCATTATACATCCATGCACTCATAAGCCTCTTTTGAATAAATTTTATTTCAAGGGACTTGAAAGTTGACCATTTATGAATATCTCAGGCACCTTTTGACCATGGATTCTGGAAAAAGAAAGAATGGAAAATACAGTTTCAAGGATCCAAAGATAGATGAGTTTATCAGTCTAATTCCCGAGATTGAATGTTCTGTAGAATTTCAGAAGAAGTATGGATCCATCATTCCTCCTATGAAGCTTAGGATGAAGGAGGGTTTTCTCTCGACCTTGGTCCATTTCTATGATCCGATGTATCATTGCTTTACTTTCCCCGACTATCAGTTGATGCCTACACTAGAGGAGTATTCTTATCTGCTGAATTTTCCTGTTACCAATCGTGTTCCTTTAATTGGTTTGGAGGGTGAGCCAAAACCACACGAGATTGCTGCTTTGATCCATCTGGGGAAGTATGAGGTTGAAGCATATATGATTACTAAAGGAGGGATTAGAGGATTACCATCTCAGTTATTATTGGAGAAAGCTCGTTAATTTTCCAGGATGAAGAGTATAGTCGCTTTTGAGGCCATCTTTGCTCTACTTGCTTACAGGTTGTTCTTATTTCCTAATATGGACAAGTTTATTAACGTTAATTCTATCAGTATCTTCATGATCGAAAACCCAGTTCCTACATTATTGGGTTATGCTTATTACTCCATTCATCTTCGGAATTCTTATCATGAGGGGATGATTATCTGTTGCACGCCTTTGTTATACCGGTGGTTTATCTCTCATATGCCTCAGTCTGATGCTTTTTGGGATGTCAGGAAGGAACCCCGATGGGCTCCTAAGATCATGGCACTTACTCACTCGGATATTGATCGGTATCATCGAGCTTACCAGGATGTAGAAATTGTTGACAGTTGTGGTAGTTTCCCCAATGTACCTCTTCTTGGTACAAAAGGAGGAATTAACTATAACCTTATTCTTGCACGACGACAACTTGGTTATCCAATGAGAGATAAACCAAATAGTATTCATTTGAGTAGTTTTTTTCTGAAGGAGGGAGATAAGACCATAAGGAAGCTAGGGAGAAAAATGCGAAGGCCTGGCGTCACATCCATAGGAAGAGTAGGAAATACTTTGGACCTAGGGGGCATGTTTCTTTAGAGCCATATCTTCAGTGGGTCCAAGCGAGAGCTATTCAGTTGAAGATGTTGTATTCTTGGGAAACACCTATGCCTTATTTGTTTGTGAAAACCATTCCTCCCTTATTGGATGATATAGAAGAGCTACAACTTTTATTGGTCAGGATGCAGCAGGAAAAGTATGCTTGGAAGAATAAGTGCCAAACTTTAGAGATTTCCTATAGAGCAGACTTGAAGGAGAGAGACGACTTGATTAAGATCCTTGAGAGTCGAGCGGTAGAGAATATGGAGAGGCAAGGGGATTTATTTTCTGCTAAGCCTCAGTCAGATGTTAGTTTCTCACTTCCCAGTTCAGGTGATTGAGAGGAGGTTGCCACCAGGTACGCTGAAGAAAACCAGAGGTTGAAGGCTGAGGTTGCCAGGCTTACAGGGAAGCGCCAGCGAGAGTGATTTCCTCTAGCTTTACTTATTAGGGTTTTAGAATTTATTTTCATCTTGTACTTGGGATTATTGAAACTTGTAATCCATTATTATAGAAGAATTCTAGTATTTCAAATGAGTTATTACTTTGATATATGAAATGTGTCTATAAATCTTTATGTCCCTTGAAATATTAATAATAAAAATAAATCATGTGCACTGCATATCATGCATCAAATTGCACATATTTCTTGCATTTGTTATGCATATCCAGGTGTCTTACCAAGCTTCTTTACTTCGTTCAGCAAGCTGACTCACCACTACAACACTCGGGCTAATTTCAAAAGAAAGATGGACAACTTAGAACAAGAGAATCGCGAGCTGCGTGAGGAAGTTACTGCTTTGAAGGCTGGTATGGCCAATCTTACTGCTTTGATGGAATATTTGGTGGATGCTCAGAATCAGCCACCGAGTGTTCAACCTCAACCAACAAGGGCTACTGCTGAAGCTCCGACTGTTCCTGCGTCTACTACCCTAGCTATTATTCAGAACCGCATGCCTCAAAGTTATCCATGGGGAATGCCAGAGAATTTTACGCCTAAAGGTTTCAATCTTGGTCCTCAAGAAGCTCTAGTTGTTCAGAATACGGTTACTCCTACACCTCCTGTGGTGCATGCTGCTCCTGTTGCACCTCCTTCGATGAATTTAGTTCCATTTGTTAATGATGATGTGTGTCGTCCTTTTCCTCCACCAAGTGAAGACTTAGTTCTTTATGACAAAATGGACAATTTTTAAGAGCAGTTTGACAAGATACAGAGAGAGATGAAGGCCCTCAGGGGAAAAGAGTTATTCGGGAAGAATGTTAATGAATTATGCTTGGTCCCGAATGTTAAGATACCTGAAAAGTTTAAGGTCCCGGAGTTCGAGAAGTACAAGGGAAACACTTTCCCTCATTATCATCTTGTGATGTATGTAAGGAGAATGTTTACCCATATTGATGATCAGCGTCTGTTGATTCACTTTTTTCAGGATAGTTTGACCAGTGCTGCGCTGAAGTGGTATATGAGTTTGGACAGTGTCAACATCCATACTTTCAATGACTTGGGAGAAACATTTATCAGACAATACAAATACAATGTTGATATCGTGCGTGACGGTGATCAACTCAGGTCCATGGTTCAGAAAGACAGGGAATCATTCAAAGAATATGCACAGAGATGGCGCGAGGTAGCCGCCCAAGTGATTCCTCCCATGGAAGAGAAGGAGACGAATGAGATTTTCTTGAAGACTCTGGGTGCTTTCTACTATGAAAGGATGGTATCGAGTGGGCCAAGTGACTTTACAGAAATGGTAGGCATGGGTATTTGTTTAGAAGAGGCTGTAAGAGAGGGTTGTTTAACAAAGAGTGAAGGATCTGGATGTGCGAAGAAGCCATCTTATGGGTTTAACAAGAAGAAGGAATGGGATACAAATGTTATTATGCAAGTAAGAAGGGTTAATCATCCTATAAGAAATTATTAGCGTCATCAGCAAGTCGCCTTAGTTACTCCAGTTGTTGGTGTAGTTCCAACCACTGTTGCTTATCAGAGGCCATGCCAACAGGGGAATCAAGGGTATAATCAGAGAAGGGAGATTTATGACCCTATTCCTATGAGTTATACAGAGTTACTATCGGCATTGATTGAAAAGAAGTTGGTTCAGACCCGACCACCTCCCGCTGTACCATCACCGTTGCCTTAGTATTACAAGGCAGACCAAACATGTGCTTTTCATCAGGGAGCACCAGGGCATAATGAGAATTGTTATCCTTTGAAGACTTAGGTTTAGAAATTGGTGAAGTCTGGTATTCTATCTTTCGAGGATATGGGCTCTAATGTGAAAGACAATCCTCTACCCAAGCATGGAGGAACAAATGCTGTTAATATGGTGGTCGGTTGTCCAGGCGACTTCCAGACTTTTGATATTAATTTGGTTAGAGGAGATTTTGTGAAAATGCATGCATACCTCTATAAATTTAGCTACTATACGCATGACTATTCCGGTTGTGCTATTTGCAGTACATACATACAAGGCTGCAATAAGATAAAGGTCGATTTGCAGAAGATGATGGATGAGGGCCTCATCAACATAATCAGGCCCAGGGCAGAGTATGAAGAGGAAGTGAATATATTTTCTGGATGTCCTGGAGAATTCAGAATCTTTGATATGGAACATGTGAATGGGTATCTTGTACAATTGCATGCTAACTTCTGCCACATGGTTGGTCAGGAAGAACATCAGTATGGATCTTGCCAGATTTGTTGTCGGGACTCCTGAGGATGTTCAGTTGTTAAGAAAGGTGTTCAGTTGTTAAGAAAGGTGTTCAGTTGTTGTTGGATAATGGAACTATCAAGGTTACAGGTCAAAGGGATGATTACCATGAAGTTGATATGGTTGAGGTTTGTTTGCCTGAAGAAGATTCAAATGATGAGTATGCCTCTGCAGATGAGTTCTTCTCCTCGGATGAAGAGTTGTTTTCCAGAGATGACTCTGCAATGATTGATTATGTTGAAGAGGGAGTAAATGTTATTGTGCCTTGTTTTGGTGCACCTGCCCATTTTGAAGTTGAATATCATAGCAAACCAGTTATTACTCCATTGGTGATTAGTTTGCCAGGTCTTATCCCCTACAAGTTAGATAAGGTTGTACCCTACAAATATAATGCTACAATCTTAGAGGATGGTGTGGAAGTTCCCATCCAGCCAATTCCTGATGTTGGAAATATTGCTGAGACTAGTAGAGTGACCCACAACAATCGTATATTTGCACCAGTTGTTCGTGGAGATGTTAGCGCAGGAAAGAAAATTGCTGAGAATGTTGAACCCAAGAAGGTTACAGGTGAATCTAGTGGAGCTACGTTGGAGAAAGAAGTGGATGATATTTTGAAGATAATCAAGATGAGTGACTACAGAATTGTAGATCAGCTACTGCAAAATCCTTCGAAAATATCTATTTTGGCTTTATTGATAAACTCCTCTGCTCACAGAGAATCTCTAATGAGGGTATTGGACCAAGCTTTTGTGGAAAGTTACATGCCTATAGATCAATTCAGCAGCATAGTAGGGAACATTACGTCATGTAATAATCTGAGTTTCTGCGATGATGAATTGCCAGATGAAGGAAGGAATCATAACTTAGCCCTCCACATCTCTATGAACTGCAAGAATAATTCACTATCCAATGTGATAATTGATAATGGATCCGCTTTGAACGTTATACCGAGGAGCACGCTTATAAAGTTGAAATATCAAGGAGCGCCCATGCGCCCAAGTGGCATTATTGTGAAAGCGTTTGATGGAACAAGGAAATCTGTTATTGGTGAAGTGGACTTGCCTATTCATATAGGCCCACAATTGTTTCAGATTACTTTCTAGGTCATGGATATTGTACCCTCTTATAGTTGTTTGCTAGGAAGGCTGTGGATACATGAGGCAGGGACTATCACTTCAACTTTACACCAGAAACTGAAGTTTGTACGTGAAGGAAAAGTAGTGATTATAAATGGAGAACATGCATTATTGATATCTCATTTGTCCTCTTTCAACATTGTGGAGGCGGATGAAGCTGCCGTTGGAACCCAGTTTCAAGCCTTATCCATTGATAACATAAGAGGAAATGATAATTCCATGGTTTCTCTTAAGGATGCGCAGCAAGTTATGCGTAAGGGTCGTAGTGAAGTATGGGGACAAATTGTTGATCCACTTGTAAACAAGAATAGATCTAGCTTGGGGTTCTTTGTGAAGAATGATAAGGGTAAGAGCATGAAGCCAAAGTCTGATGCAGCCAAGTATCAAGACATCTTCTGTAGTGGGGGTTATCTTCATCCAAATGTCTCCGAGATTAATGCCATTGTCGAAGATGAAGCAGAGTCGGAAATGCCAAATTACGTGACGCACAGAGTTAAAGTTTAGAACTGGATCACCATTGACGTTCCCTCTTGCATACATGTTTCAAAGTAATTTGTTTTGTTAATATTTTTGAAAAGCTTTCACTCTGCCCAAGGTGAAAGTATTAATATTGTATGGGCTTATCTGTTTGTTGTGACTTTTAAAATCAATAATAAAAGTTGTCTTTGTTTCTCCAAATTGTGTCTTTTATTTTCTGCTTTTTCTCGGAAAATGGTAATCAGAAAAAACATTTCAAAATAAATAATAACTGAAATTCAATTTGAAAATGATCACTTGTTATATGTGTCAGTTTCTAAAAGCAATCATAAATCATATGTGGAGATTAATTAAAAAACCCGTTGAATATAATGACCCTGCACCCTCTCCCAACTTTGAATATCCTGTGTATGGGGACGAAGAAGAACACTATGATGAGATTCTAGAATAGGTATCATGGTTGCTTGAGCATGAGGAAAATACCATTTAGCCATACAAAGAGCCATTGGAAGTAATCAATTCAGGTTTAGAAGAAGATCCGAAGAAAGTCAAGATTGGAGCATTGCTGCATCCTGATGTGAAGAGCAGGTAGATTGAGTTATTGAAAGAGTATGTGGATATTTTTGCTTGGTCTTATCAAGATATGCCTGGTCTAGATACAGATATTGTAGAGCACCATTTTCCGTTAAAGCCAAAGTGTCCGCCAATCAAAAAGAAAATGCAAAGAACTCACCCGAATATGGCAGTAAAGATCAAAGAAGAAGTTCTAAAGCAGATTAATGTCGGTTTTCTTATGACGTCAGTGTACCCTCAATGGATTGCCCATATTGTCCCAGTACCGAAAAAAGACGGAAAAGTCCGCATGTGCGTAGATTATAGAGATCTAAATAAAGCTAGTCCAAAAGATGATTTTCCATTGCCACACAATGATATGTTAGTGGATAGTACAGCAAAATTCAAAGTATTCTCGTTCATGGATGAATTTTCCGGGTATAATCAAATAAGAATGGATCTAGAGATAATGGAAAAAACAACGTTTATCATGCCCTGGGGAACATTCTATTACAGAGTGATGCCCTTCAGGTTGAAGAACGTTGGTGCAACGTACCAGCGGGCTGTGACAACCCTATTCCATGATCAGATGCACACGGAAATAGAGGTATATGTTGATGATATGATTGCTAAATCCCAGACTGAAGAAGGGCATGTAGAAGATTTGTTGAAGTTGTTTCAGCGTTTGAGGAAGTATCGTCTCTGCTTGAATCCAAATAAATGTACCTTCGGTGTTCGATCATGGAAATTGTTGGGTTTCATTGTTAGCCAGAAAGGAATTGAAGTTGACCCTGATAAAGTCAAAGAAATTCAAGAAATGCCAGCGCTGAGAACTGAAAAACAAGTCAGACGGTTCCTCGGGCGTTAGAATTATATTTCTAGATTCATTTCCCACATGACTGCAACGTGTGAACCGATATTTAAGTTGTTAAAAAAAGATCAAGGTTGTGTGTGGACATATGACTTACAAAGGGAATTTGAAAATATTAAAGAATATCTGCTTGAACCTCCTATCTTGATCCCTTCTATTGAAGGAAGACCATTGATTATGTATCTGACAGTGTTAGATAATTCCATGGGCTGTATTCTGGGACAACAAGATGAAACAGGGAAGAAAGAGTATGCCATTTATTATCTCAATAAAAAGTTTACTGATTGTGAGTCGCAATATTCCATGCTTGAAAAGAGATGTTGTGCTCTGGCCTGGGCGGAAAAATGTCTGCGGCAATATATGTTGAATCACACTACTTGGTTGATCTTCAAAATGGATCCAATCAAGTACATTTTTGAAAAGCCTGCACTTACTGGGAGAATTGCTCGCTGGCAGATACTGTTATCTGAATATGATATCGAATACCACACTCAAAAAGCTATTAAAAGCAGTGTGTTGGCATATTTTCTTGCTCACCAACAAGTTGATGATCATCAGTCTGTGAAGTATGATTTCCCCGATGAGGATGTGATGTTTCTGAAAGTGAAAAATTGTGATGAATCGTTTCCTGTGGATGGTCCTAATCCTGAATCTCGATGGAGTATGATATTTGATGGAGCTGTGAATGTATATGGTAAAGGAATTGGTGTTGTGATTGTCACACCACATGGATCATACATTCCTTTTACTGCAAGGTTGACATTTGATTGTACTAATAATATGGCAGAATATGAGGCTTGCATCATGGGTCTCGAGGAAGCTATTGATCTCAGAATTAAAATTCTAGATGTGTATGGCGATTCAACTTTGGTAATAAATCTGATTAAAGGAGAGTGGGATACTCGTCACCCTGACTTGATCCCTTACAAAGATTATGCTAGAATATTGTTACCATTCTTTAATAAAGTTGAATTCCATCACATTCTTAGAGATGAAAATCAAATGGCGGACGCTCTGGAAACTCTAGCTTCTATGTATCAAGTGAGTACTTGGGATGATATACCTCGAATTGTAGTTCGGCGATTGGATAGGCCCCTCATGTGTTTACAACAGAAGAGGTAGCAGATGAGAAACCTTGGTATTATGATATCAATCATTTTCTCCAAACTCAGGAATATCCGATTGATGCATCGAATAAAGATAAAAAGACATTGAGAAGATTGGCTGGCAGCTTCTTCCTCAGTGAAAGTGTGTTGTACAAGAGAAATTATGACATGGTCTTACTCAGATGCGTGAATAGACACGAAGCAGACATGTTGATGCATGAGGTTCATGAAGGCTCATTTGGCACACATGTCAATGGACATTCGATGGCTAAAAAGATATTAAGGGTAGGTTAATATTGGCTGAAAATGGAATATGACTGTTACAAATTTGCAAAGAAGTGTCATAAATGCCAGATTTATACGGACAAGGTTCATGTGCCTCCGACACTTCTTAATGTGATATCTTCCCAATGTCCTTTCTCTATGTGGGGTATTGACATGATTGGGATGATAGAACCTAAAGCTTCGAATGGACATCGTTTCATCTTGGTAGCAATTGATTACTTCACCAAATGGGTGGAATCTTCTTTGTATGCGAACGTCACCAAGCAGGTGGTTGTGCGCTTCATTAAGAATAATCTCATATGTCGGTATGGTGTGCCGAGCAGAATTATCCCTGACAATGGTTCGAATCTGAACAACAAGATGATGACAAAACTTTATGAGGAATTCAAGATTGTGCATCACAATTCATCTCCGTACAGGCCAAACATGAATGGGGTCGTTGAAGCTGCTAATAAGAATATCAAGAAGATCATCCAGAAGATGGTTGTTACTTATAAGGATTGGCATGAAATGCTCCCTTTTGCTTTGCATGGATATCAGACATCTGTCCGCACTTCAACAAGAGTAACCCCGTTCTCCCTTGTGTATGGAATTGAAGCGGTACTCCCAATTAAGGTTGAGATTACCTCTTTGCGTGTGATAATGGAGACCAAGTTGTCAGAGGCTGAATGGGTCCAGAACAGGTTTGACCAATTGAATTTGATCGAAGAGAAGAGAATGACAGCTTTGTATCATGGACAATTATATCAGAAGAGTATGAAGAAAGCTTTTGATAAGAAAGTCAAACCTCGTGAATTCAGAGAAGGCGACCTCATGCTTAGGAAGATCATGTCTTTTAATGCTGATTCTAGGGGCAAGTGGACTTCTAATTTTGAAGGCCCATATGTTGTTAAGAAAGCCTTCATTGATGGTGCATTAATTCTTGAAACTATGGATGGCGAGGAGTTCCCACGTCCCATGAATGCTGATGCAGTCAAGAAATACTTTTCCTAAAGAAATAAAAGAACAGCTCGCTAAGTTGAAAACTCGAAAGGGTGGCTTAGGAAAAAGAGAGCGTCTCGATAGGCCAAAAACCCGAAAGGGAGGTCTAGGCAAAAATTAGAGACATAAACAGAATAAATTTCCCGCTAAGTTGAAAACCCGCAAGGGCATCTTAGGCAAAAGTTAGGGACTTTCTTGGCAAGTAACTACATCAGACCAGACATGATCATTGAAGCAACAATCTTCTCGGATCCTCATCACACTTCAACAAAAGCTGCTGCTCAGGATTTCAAAAGTTGTTAGAGGGGATAGTGGTCATTGTATCTCAATGTATGTTTTCCATTATATATTACCATTTTCTGAATTTTGTAATCATCCATAGAGTCTCGCCATTCGCAGACTACCATTCTATTAATGAAATTTGAGCTTTTACCCAATTCTTTGTATTTCTTATTTTATTTAGCTTGCAAAGTGTGATACGGTGGGAGAACTGACTAGGGTTTTGCGTTTGTTTTCGCAAATGTTTCGGTTGAGCAAGAGTCGCCACCGACTTTTTATTTTATCCTAAGGAAAGGTTTAAAAAGCACAGCAAAAACCTTTGAGATTTTTCTTGGGTTCGGGGAGTAGATTATAGAAGGGGAAGGTATTAGCACCCCTTCTATCCATGGTTATCCATGGGCTCTTAGGTACTTGCTTAGATCAATCTTGCCTTGGTTTTCAATTGTTTGAAATGGTGCTTTGTGTGTGGTTTTGAAAATGTTTTGAAAAGATGCCTTGTGCTAGGCTAACCTTGTAACAATTCTTTACTCGAATGTTTTACGAAAGGTGTTTTATCTTTTAAAAAGATGTTTCAAGGGTTTGAAAAGTTGATTTTGAAAGTGTTTGTGAAGTGGGTTTTGAAATTAGGCAAGTGTTTTCTTTGCAAATTGACAAGTACTTAAGAGTTTATCTACCCTAAAGATTTTCTCAAAGATTTTTGTCATGTTTTAAGCCCTTTTGACAAATTTGTTCCACCATTGCATTTGGTGGACAGTCTTGTCTTAGGAGATGAAAGGGACGGGCGCGGGTCATCGTTTGGACCATAATTGCAATAGTGTTAAAGGTCTTTGGGCAATTTTCTTTAAGGGACTTGATCATTTGTTTTTGTTTGTTTTGAAAAGTTTTATCGAGGGACTATGATCATTCAATTTGTTTGTTTTGCCCAAAGAAGTTCAACATGCAATATGGCCCAATTATTTGAAGGCAACAAAATGGAATACCCTAGGGGTGCAAGTGTGAGATGTGTTGTTTATTTTCATGCTCATTTATCTTTGTATTAGGTCAAACTATTTTTTGTCGTTTTTCGCATGCAAACCCTAATTCTAACATGGCATAATTAGAAAGCGTATAAAGTGCGAAATTTAAATTCCTACGCTATTACAACATAATAATATAGGGAGGGGGATACAAATTTACAAATGGGGGATATTTAGACAAGAATTTAAATCTAAATTATTACATCATTTTTGGATATTTGCAAGGTAAATAAATTGCATAATTAAATAGAAATTAAATAAATATGCAAAATGCAAAAAGAAAGTTTTTATATGTATGAAAAAATGTTGTTTGTGTAAAATAAAATAAGAAAATAAAAAGGTATTATTTTTGAGTATTTTCATATTTAGGGCAAAAACCCTAATTTTAATCAAAATGTATATTAATTAACTAATTCACATAATATTTATTATTTACATACAAATATAAAATAAAATATGGTATATTTATAAAAAGGCCTTTTTTAGTATTAAATATTAAAAAATAAAATATGTACATTATTTGATATTTTATTCTAAGTATATTAACAAATATGTATTTATATTTACATTATTTTAAATATGTATTATGGATAAACAACAATAATAATATTTAATATTTTTTAGAAAATAGTATTTTTTATATGAAATATTTTCAGAGGGTAATATAAAATAAAAAATGAAAATGAGAATGTATTTACACTATTTTTCTATTTATCCTAAATAATAATATATATACATATATGTATAAATCAAAAGAAAATCAAATAAATACCAAATAAAATCAAAAAGTGATGAGAAAATTATTTTCAAAATTTTAATATGCTGAGAAAAAATAAACAAGTCAAACAAAAAAAGAAAAAAGTCAAAAATATTAAAAATGAAGCAAATGGGCTCAAGGGTGTGAAACAGAAAAAATGGTGTGGCTAGCAAAATGATACAGGCCCAGCCCAATCCACTTCTTCTTCAACCTTTGGCCAAAAACGCGCGCCTTGTTACAGAGATTCAAACATCCTGATTCTTTGAGATTTTTCACAAACTTTCAACACAAAACATGTCAAGCATTGAATCACGATTCCAAATATATAAAAAACTCATCCTAACACTCAGAAATGAGAGAGAATTTTATCAATCCCAAATCTTGACCTAAACTTTCTGCCATTTTCAAAGCTTAAATTCTCTCAACTCAGGCAAAAGAAATGAAATGTAAAGCTATGTACATGCTCAGGGCTATGAGTAGAACCTTGTTTCTTCACAAACTTAAGACTAAAGATGCATAATAAGAGAGATACGAGTTCAAAATTTTACCTATTCAGTTGAACTTCTATCTGGAGAATGAGGAACTTTCAGTGCAAGGTGATGATTGGAAAAGCTTCCTTGAGGTCCAGGGATGCTATTCCAATGTTTACTTTGTCTTGAAAGCTTCTGAATCAAGCTGTAGAACTTCACCTGCAAGTCAAAGATGTGAAAATGGTGGAAGTGGTTAGAGCAATTACAGATCGTGTCTTAGCTTCTGGATAGCTTGCATAGGTTGTAAGGAAGGTAGAGGAACAAGTTTGGACAAGAATGCTTGAAGGGATTGAGAGATGGCACTCAAACTGCAGGCATTGCCCTGTTTGAGAAGTTTGATGGTGTTTCTGAGATGGAGAGTGTTTGAGAGGTCAAGGATTCGTGAAAAAGCTTGGTTGGGATGTTTGGAATGTGTCTACAATATTTGCTTTCTTGTTCTAAGGCTGAGATGGAAGTTGTCACAAGTTATGGAACTTTTCTTCTTTCTTAAGCAACAAAAGCAAGCTGACTTTCTAGGCATGTAGGGGGCCTCCTAATGTGCTGCATAATCTTCTCTTGATCAGAACAATTTGTCCATAATCTTGTGCCAAAAGGATTTAGCTTGTACCTTCTTGATTTGCAATTGGACATAAAGCTAACCTTTTCAAAAATGGAAAGTTTGCTTTTTCTAGAAATGGATCAATCTTGTGTACAATGCTTGAACTCATGGAAAAACACTTTGGCATAATGAACAAGCATTAAATTATGGAGTGTAATTTGGTTTAAGGACCTGTAAAGTAGCACAAACTATGCTGAGTTCAAATTTGCAAAGTTATGGATATGGAACTTGGTCATGAACAAAGTGGTTTTTTGCTATATTGTGAAATTCGATTCTCTCTAACCATGAGGTTGTTTGAGAAGTTCTTGGACATTTTGGAAAGCTTGGAATGTGTACTACAATCTATCTTTGAAATGAAAATTGAAATTCCAAGTGGAAGGGTATGAAAAATGGCCTTGAAGTGGGGTAGAAAACCTTGTCAAAATAGGTTAAAATTCTACTAAGTTAAAAATGGTTTAGTGCCCTTATTCAAAAAATTGTAACTTGAGATACAAGCTTCAAATGAGAAAACTTTGTGAATAAAAGTTGTAGATTATGCAACAAGCTACAACTTTCATGTTTTGACTTTTGTTTGAATCCAAATGGATCTTGGTGAAAAGGTGGGGCAAAGTTGGGAAAAAATTAGGGTTTTTCTTAACTTAGAAAAATTCTAAGTTATGAAAAATTCCATTTTCTAACCCTAATTTGCAATTTGTGATTTCTTGGTGAAAAAGTTTCATGATTTGGCATATTTTGATGAAAAATGAATCTTGACTCTTGATTTTGACCAAAAAGTCAAAGTTTGACTTTTTAGTATACAGTCAAAACTGATCAATTGACTGGGAAATTCAACTGTCAATCTTGTGTACTTGGGATCTTTTGAGTTTGTTGATCAAGATAATTACATAGGGTCCTTGAGTCCATATGTGAGCTTGGTTTGCCATTGGCTAGGTCAAACAGTCAAAAATTGCCTTTGTGCAGTCAAAACCCTAAAAATGACCATTTTGCCCTTTTGGTGATCTGATCAAATTTCTTGTGGAATTGTGATCCAAACTTGATCAAATGGTTCATATAAGTTCATAATGTTGATGTGGATCAAATTTCATGAGATTTGACTGTCAATTGGCCACAATTGACTTTTTCCCCAATACAGCTGATTTCTAGGTCAACTGTCCAATTGACTAGGCAAAACTTGGAATCAAGACTTGAAACTTGGTATGGATAAACTTAGGAGGTCAATATGAAGCAAGAAAGTCATCTTGGGCACTTTAGGTCAAAACATCTTTGTGCAAATACAAACCCTAATTTGGGTTAGCAGTGCAAGGAGGAGTCTTGAGCAGATGAAACCCTAACTGGATCTTGAGCTTCAAGAGCTTTGTGATGAGAAATGTTGAGAAAATGGGAGGGCAAATTTTGGGGTACAACAGTTGCCCCTGTTCAATCTTCTTTGACCTGAAGAGTTAGATTGGCAAGCTTGCCTTTCGTGACTCGAGGGTAAAAGGAGATTGGACACTAGAGTGCCTGGAAATTTGCACTCATCAAAGCACTGGATGCGGGAATGGGCTTAGAGATGCCATTTGGAGATGGGCTTAACGATGCCATTTGGGAGAGTGATAGAAACTTGTCGGGGGTGGGCTTAAAGATGCCATCTGGAAGGGAATATTAGGAAAGTGTCCAAGCTTTGGACCATTTCTGGATTGGGGGTCTGAACAAGCAATAGATTGACATCCGTTGTTGGGAGGAACCTGTAAGCTGTTTTCAGGAATTTGCATCTGAACAAGCTGATAGATTAACATCCGTTGTTGGGAAGAATCCATGAACTGTTTTCAGAAGTCTTGAAGAAGAAACTGAACAAGTGACAGGTTAACATCCGTTTACTTGGAGAACCCGTGAACTGTTTTCAGAAATCTTGAAATTGAATCAGCAATAGAGCCGCGTCTGTTGTTGGGAAGCGTCCGTAAACTGTCTTTAAAAAGTTGCATCTGAACAAGTTGATAGATTAACATCCGTTACTTGGGAAGAATCCATGAACTGTTTTCAGAAGTCTTGAGAAGAAACTGAACAAGTGACAGGTTAACATCCGTTTACTTGGAGAACCCGTGAACTGTTTTCAGAAATCTTGAGATTGAATCAGCAATAGAGCAGCGTCCGTTGTTGGGAAGCGTCCGTAAACTGTCTTTAAAAAGTTGCATCTGAACAAGTTGATAGATTAACATCCGTTACTTGGGAAGAATCCATGAACTGTTTTCAGAAGTCTTGAGAAGAATCTGAACAAGTGATAGGTTAACATCCGTTTACTTGGAGAACCCGTGAACTGTTTTCAGAAATCTTGAGATTGAATCAGCAATAGAGCAGCATCCGTTGTTGGGAAGCTTCCGTAAACTGTCTTTAAAAAGTTGCATCTGAACAAGTTGATAGATTAACATCCGTTACTTGGGAAGAATCCATGAACTGTTTTCAGAAGTCTTGAGAAGAATCTGAACAAGTGATAGGTTAACATCCGTTTACTTGGAGAACCCGTGAACTGTTTTCAGAAATCTTGAGATTTGAATGATTTTAGTCTGTCGACTGATCTTACCTGAAAAGGTAAAGAGTTAGTTGTATGCAATGTTGTGATGCATGATACAATGTATATTATGGCGTTATGAATGTAAATGGATGCGTATGTAAGTTGGAGAGCTGTCTTGCACAGGATAGATGAATCCGGGATAGCAGAAGATAAAGGAATCTTGATTGCTGCCGGGGAAAATAAATCCTTGGTCGTTATTGGGGAACCTGGAGCTTGGGTTGTATACTAATCTTCTGGGGAATTCCTGAAGTCTTCTACTGGGGAGTACCAAACTAGTAGATTTAATGCTGGGGATGCCAGATTGAGAATCTTCAGCTTGGAGAGCAGTATCTCTGGAGATTTCACTGGGGAACTCAAGATTTTTCTTCCTAAAAACTCTGTGGGGAGAAGGTTTGAAAGTCTGACTCCGCTGGGGATTGTCCATTTGAAGCTTTTGATCTGCTGGGGATACTGAAGCTTAAACTCTGAGGGAAAATGATTTCCGGAAGATTCTCTGGCAGGGGATTTTGCAAAAACAAAACTCCTCCGGGGATTGTATTGATAAGTTATTATTGGGGAATTTTGAGGAACTCCGCTGGGGATGGGAAGAACTTTGGCGAGCGCGATCTCCCCTGGTTGTTAGCTGAGGATAACCCAGTTATAAGCCTTCGTGAGGAATAACTTTGAATAAAACTCGGGAGGGACGTCCGTACTCTGCGGGGAATACCTTCGGAACCTTATTGGGGATAAGCTTCGAGGGTCTGCTGGAGGTAGACCTCAGGGTTTGCCAGGGATGTGGATTACAAATCTTGAGGGATTTCCTTTGAAAGGGTGTCAAAATATCCGTTTGTACCCTTATCCTATCAGTAATCCTTTTCTTAGGTTCAATTAGGAAGTGATCATGTTTCAAATGCATATGCCTATTTAACAAAACATTGGACGTTTCTCAAAATAAAACAAATAGTGCAAGAGGAAAAGAAAAAGGGAAATGACACAAATTTTGGGAAGAGTATTTGTATTGATTTTCTTTGAGTATTTGTACAAAGGAGACAATCATCCTAGTAAGAGGATCTTGCCGTAAATATTTGAAAAATAAAGATGGCTATGTGAAATAATTCCAGGGGGTTCCATTCTGCTGTAGCTTTCACAACTCTGAACATCTATCCATTCAATGCTTCGTTTGACGATGGCTGGATTGATCAGAAACCTGGAACCGGTTGATGAAGAGACTTTCTTTTAAGTGATCTGACGAGACATAATCATACGCTTTAATTCCCTAACTTTTGCCTGAATCGCCCTTTCGGGTTTTCGATCCACCGGGAAACCCCTTTTTGCCCAAGCCGCCCTTTCGGGTTTTCGACTTGCCGGGTGTACAGATTTTTTGTTTTTATCCCTAATTTTTGCCTGAACCGCCCTTTCAGGTTTTCGGTTCACCGGGATGCCCATTTTTGCCCAAGCCGCCCTTTCGGGTTTTCGACTTGTCGGGTTATTTTATGCGTAGTATCTTTTGACTATGTCTGCGTTCGCAGGGTGCGGCAAATCGTTGCCGTCCATGGTGGTCAGAATCATTGCACCACCAGAAAATATGCTCTTGATCACAAATGGTCCTTCATATGTAGGAGTCCATTTTCCCCTGGGATCACTTTGTGGCAAGATAATCCGCTTGACTACTAGATCTCCGACTTGATACACTTGACGTCTGACCTTCTTATTGAAGGCCTTGATCATCCGTTTTTGATACGTCTGACCATGGCATATAGCCGCAAGTCGCTTTTCGTCGATCAGATTGAGTTGATCAAGTCGGGTCTGCATCCAATCATCTTCATTCAAACCTGCATCCTTCATAATCCTTAGAGACGGGATCTGAACTTCCATAGGCAAAACAGCTTCCATGCCATAAACCAAAGAAAATGGGGTTGCCCCAGTTGAAGTACGTATCGTCGTACGGTATCCATGCAGCGCAAACGGTAACATCTCATGCCAGTCTTTGTAAGTGACTGTCATTTTCTGAATAATCTTCTTAATGTTTTTGTTCGCAGCTTCAACAGCACCGTTCATCTTCGGCCGATAGGGAGATGAATTGTGATGATAAATCTTGAACTGTTTGCATAATGCAGTGATCATTGTGTTATTCAGATTTGTACCGTTGTCTGTGATGATTCTGTCTGGAACACCATACCGACATATGAGATTTTGCTTGATGAAGCGGGCAACCACATTTTTAGTAACAGAGGCGAAGGAAGCTGCTTCGACCCATTTAGTGAAGTAGTCAATGGCGACCAGGATGAAGCGATGTCCGTTGGAAGCCGTGGGCTTGATCTCTCCAATCATATCAATGCCCCACATTGCAAAGGGCCATGGAGCAGTCAGGACGTTGAGGGGAACCGGAGGGATATGAACTTTGTCAGCATAGACTTGACACTTGTGGCAGGTACGGGAATGTTGATGGCAATCAGCCTCCATGGTAGACCAGTAATAGCCTGCTCTTAGGATCTCCTTAGCCATTGTATGCCCGCTCAAGTGAGTGCCAAATGGCCCGCTGTGTATATCGGTCATAATCAACTCCGCTTCAGCTTTATCCACACACCGGAGTAATACACAATCATGGCTTCGTTTGTAAAGGATGTCGTTGCTCAGGAAGAACTTAGCAGCGAATTTCCTTAAGAACTTCTTGTCATTCACGGAAGCTCCTTCAGGATAATCTTGGGTCTCGAGATACCTTTTGATTTCATGGAACCAAGGTTGTTCCACTACTTCTTCGGTATTAACCTCGTGACAATGCGCAGGTTCATCCATTCGCTCGATGGTGATTTGGGGAGCCTCGTTATCCCAGTTGAGTTTAAACATGGAGGACATTGTGGCTAGAGCATCTGCTAGCTGATTCTCTTCTCGCGGAAAGTGCTCGAAGGTAATTTGTTCGAAGTGAGGCAACAATGTCAGAACATGTTCTTTGTATGGGATAAGATTAGGATGCTTGGTATCCCTGTAACACCCTCTAAAACCCCGCATATAATTTTCGCAAATATTAAAAATTATAAACTCAGAGTACATGTAATAATCGAGGAATGCTACAATTCTCTTTTAATAAAATAAATTCCTGTCATGCATAATTTTAGTGGTAACTCATACATGTCTACACAGCGGAATAATTTATTTAATAAATCAAATGTTATAATATTTTCCAAAATCATCAGGGATCAACACCTGGAAAAGTCAACGTCATATTATAACAATTAACAGAAAATAAACGAGTCTGACTAAAGCAGCTCGACAACCAAACGTTCCCGGAGTTACAACTATCAGAGCATGACCCGGACATACTAAAACAAAACTAAACTAGACACGATAAGCCTTCGCCAAGCACCTGAGCGAAGCTCCTCAATCTGAAATATTCAACAGTAAGGGTGAGCTTCTCAAATATACATTTGGTTATACATTCATAACAATCAATTCACGAAATCATAAGCATCACCCAATAATTAGCATATTTCATAGTTTACAAAACCTTTACAATTCATATATCCATGACATATTGCCTTTCATATTTGCAAATATTCATCAAACATCATCAACCATTTATCAATCATACGTGCATACAAACAATCAAATACAACATTGGAAAAATCATCCATTCATGTTATATTCGAGTAATGCAACACACCCATGCATGTGGTACCACTTCACCGCCCCATTAAATCGCGGGTCACGGATAACTCACCGTTCCATTATATCGCGGACACGGCTACCACCTCAACGTTCCATTAGATCGCGGACACGTATATTGGCCACCATGTTAATTCCACACAATGGGAATTAACAAATGCAACATGATATGTAAAGTATGTAACACTCAGCATACTATTAACATCAATCGACATATCATGCAACATCAACAATATCAAATATAACATGATATGAATAGCATGTAATCACTCAGCATACTATTAAACATCAATCATATCAAGTTATATCATAATTCATGCTTGATAACATCATCTAAAAGCATGACAATAAAATCCACATAGTGTTGGTATCATAACATACAATCGTTATTCGATACACGCATCAATCAACACTAGGAATTCAATAAACACATATTCAAAACATGTCAAACACTGCACATCAAAACCGGATCAATCCGTACTTAACAACATGCACGGAAAACATAGTTTAAAAACCAACACAGGAGGTTTAACACGGGTGCCCGTGTAAAACAACACTGCCCGTGTGGAAATGTGTCCAGAAAACACGTTTTTTTGACAAAACAGGGGATCAACACGGGCGCCCGTGTAAATCAACACGGCCCGTGTTGAATTGTGCCCAGAAAACCCATTTTTATGCCAACACAGTGAATCAACACGGGCGCCCGTGTTAATCAACACGCCCGTGTTGAATTATGGCCAGAAAACACATTTTCATCAGCATTACAGTGAATCAACACGGGTGCCCGCGTAAATCAACGCGCCCGTGTTGATGAGTGCGAACCCAATTTTTCTGTTTTTGCAGCAGCTCATATACCCATTTTTTTGCACGAAAATACCTCTCTACGGCGGTGCAATATAGTACAAAGACATCCAATCCATCATAGGAACCTAAAGTCTCTAATTGATTCATAAAATCGGGAACTTAAACCTTTTCTAAACAAAGTTCAATCCTAAGGTTATCGATCCCTAGAAACATCTAACAATTGGGATTTCCTACGATTACCCGAATCAACCGTACATAAACCCATAAACAAATATAAATCGAGTATAAACCCCCCTTACCTTATCAATTTGCAGCTTTGAACTCTTTGAGCGATGTTCTTCGTTCTTCGTACCTTCAGAGCTCTGCTTCCCAAATTTCCCAATTCTGTGTTATCGTGAATAATGAGAAAAATAGCTTAAGTTCCAAAACATATCTTTATTTCTCTTGCACCCCCACTCTTTACTAACAACCTCCAAGCCCAATAACATAAAAGAAACCCATATTTCTTATTTCTTTTATTCTCTTCCAATATTCCAAAATAAATAATTCCTTTTCATTTTATTAATTCTAATAAAATAATTTCTCAATTAAATAAATCAAATAATTGAAACTGGGGTGTTACAACTCTCCCCCACTAAAAGAGTTTTCGTCCTCGAAAACATACCTTAGACGAACAGTTCCGGATAAGCCTCTTTCATCTGGCTCTCCAACTCCCAAGTGATATTTCCATCTGCTGGACCTCCCCAAGCAACCTTCACTAATGCTATCTCTTTACCTCTTAACTGTTTCACTTCCCGATCTTCTATCCTCATAGGCAATGTTTCTACTGTCAGGTTATCTCTCACCTGTACATCATCTATTTGGATTACATGAGATGGGTCTGGAATGTATCTCCTCAACTGAGAAACATGAAAAACATCGTGCAAATTCGCAAGTCTCGGAGGTAAAGCAATACGATAAGCAAATTCTCCAACTCTTTTCGTAATCTGAAACGGACCAATAAAACGCGGAGTCAACTCCTTAGATTTCAACGCTCGACCAATACCCGTCATCGGAGTAACCCTCATAAACACATGATCTCCAGCACTGAATTCTAAATTCTTTCTCCTCTTATCATGATAAATTTTCTGACGACTCTGAGAAGCTCTCATCTTCTCTTGAATCAATTTGATCTTTTCAGTAGTCTGCTGAACAAACTCTGGCCCAATTACTGAACTCTCTCCAGATTCATACCAACACAAAGGCGTTCTACACCGTCTACCATACAATGCCTCAAACGGAGCCATACCAATACTCGAATGGTAACTATTGTTATAAGTAAATTCAATCAATGGCAAATAGTTATCCCAAGCTCCACCCTTCTCTAAAACACAAGCACGCAATAAATCTTCTAACGATTGAATCGTCCTCTCCGTCTGTCCATCAGTCTGAGGATGGTAAGCTGAACTCAACCTCAATTTAGTACCCAAAGCCTTCTGCAATCCTTCCCAAAATTTCGAAGTAAATCTCGGATCTCTATCTGACACAATACTAGAAGGAACTCCATGCAAACTCACTATTTTCTCAATATATAAATGTGCCAATCTCTCCATTGAGTAATCCATTCGCACCGGTATAAAATGAGCAGACTTAGTCAGTCTATCCACAACAACCCATATCGCTTCACAATTCTTAGGAGTCATCGGCAACCCGGATACAAAATCCATAGAAATACTATCCCACTTCCATTCTGGAATAAACATCGGCTGCATAAATCCAGACGGCTTCTAATGCTCAATCTTCGATTTCTGACAGATTAAACATGCATACACAAATTCAGATATTTCCTTTTTCATTCCCGGCCACCAAAACAATTTCTTCAAATCATGATACATTTGCGTGGCACCCGGATGAATGTTCATCCCACTGCGATGTCCTTCCTCTAATATACTCTTCTTGATTTCTGCGACATCAGGAACACAAACTCTATCGCCAAATCTCATAACATCATTTTCATCAATTCTAAACTCACCACCTTGACCTTGGTTGATCAATGTCAATTTATCAACTAAATTAACATCAGATTTCTGCCCGATCCTGATCTCTTCTAGAATACCACTAGTAAGTTTCAACATACCCAAACGAACACACTTCGGAGTACTTTCACAAATTAAACTCAAATCTCGGAATTGTTCAATTAAATCCAATTCACGAACCATCATCATAGACATATGCAAGGATTTCCTGCTCAAAGCATCTGCAACCACATTTGCCTTACCAGGATGGTAATTCAAACCAAAATCATAATCTTTGAGAAATTCCAACCACCTTCTTTGCCTCATATTAAGCTCTTTCTGATCGAAAAGATACTTCAAACTCTTATGATCACTATACACTTCAAATCTCGAACCGTACAGATAATGTCTCCATAATTTCAAGACAAACACGACTGCTGCCAACTCTAAGTCATGAGTAGGATAGTTCCTTTCATGAACCTTCAACTGTCTCGAAGCATACGCAACTACCTGCTGATTCTGCATTAAAACACCACCTAAACCCAACAGAGATGCATCACAATAGACCACAAAAGATTCCACCGGATTCGGCAAAATCAGAATAGGAGCACTTGTCAATCTCCGCTTCAATTCTTGGAAACCTTTCTCACAATCAGAATCCCAAATAAACGCTTGTCCTTTACGAGTCAACTTCGTCAACGGCAATGCTAACTTTGAGAATCCTTCGATAAACTTTCTGTAATAACCTGCAAGACCAAGAAAACTTCTGATTTCCGAAACAGTCTTCGGCGCTTCCCACTGAGATACCGCTTCTACTTTCGTAGGATCCACTGCAATACCATTCTTAGAAATCACATGTCCAAGAAAACTAACTTCATTCAGCCAGAACTCACATTTGGACAACTTTGCATACAACTTCTTATCTTTCAACAACTCTAACACAATTCTGAGATGTTCCGCATGTTCTTCGTCATTCTCGGAATAAATCAGAATGTCATCAATAAAAACCACAACAAACTTATCCAGGTATGGGTGAAAAATCCTATTCATATATTCCATGAAAACACCAGGTGCATTAGTAACTCCGAACGGCATAACAGAATATTCATAATGCCCATACCTCGTTCGAAAAGCAGTCTTTTGAATATCTTCCGCTTTCACACGAATCTGATGATATCCAGATCTCAAATCAATCTTACTGAATACACTGGCTCCAATTAACTGATCCATTAAATCATCAATCCTCGGTAACGGGTACCGATTCTTAATGGTTACCTTGTTCAATTGCCTGTAATCAACACACAGTCTCATAGAACCTTCTTTCTTCTTAACCAACAATACCGGAGCACCCCAAGGCGAAACACTTGGACGAATAAACTTCTTCTCCAGTAAATCTTCCAACTGACTCTTCAATTCAGCCAATTCAGACGCAGACATACGATATGGCGCCATCGACACCGGTCTCGTACCAGGAATTAAATCTATAGAAAATTCCACTTCTCTCTCAGGAGGTAACTCGCCAACATCATCAGGAAAGACTTCTGGAAAATCACACACCACTGGCAATTCACTACTCCTGACCTTTCCTGTTGCATCTAACGAAGCAAGTAACATAAACACGTTAGCACCATCTTCCATTGCTTCTTGCACCTGCCTAGCAGTCATAGTCAATTTCTCGACACCAACTGCTTCTGGGAAAATCACCGTCTTAGCAAAGCAGTTCAGATGAACCCGGTTAAATTCCAACCAGTTCATCCCAAGGATAATATCAATTTGTTCAAGCGGTAGGCACACTAAATCCATACCGAAACCTCTACCAAAAATCTCAATAGGACAATTCCTACATACGAGTGAAGTTGTCACTGAACCCGATGCAGGAGTATCAACAACCATGCTACCTCGCATACCAGATATGTCCAGTTTCAACCTCTCAGCACAATCCAAAGAAATGAAAGAATGAGTTGCACTAGTATCAATAATTGCAACTAAAGGTGTGCCATGAATAAAACATGTACCTTTAATCAATCGATCCTCTGGGGTAGTCTCAGATCCAGACAAAGCAAACACTTTTCCACCTGACTGATCCTTCCTAGGCTTAGGACACTGCGGACGAATGTGACCTTCTTCGCCACAATTGTAACAAGTAACAGACTTCCCTTTGCAATCAATAGACAAATGACCAGCCTTTCCACATTTATAGCACTTCTTCTCATCACTCTTGCAATCTCGAATGTGATGACCAGACTCACCACACCTGTAGCATCTGATAGGAGCCTTAGAATCTCCCCCACTAGGCCTTTTCCAACCGCCTGATCTCTGGTTATCTCTACCATATGGCTTGCCACGGTCCATATGTTGCTTCCCTCTTTTATCAACAGCCCCACGAGAGTGAGACGACCGATTCTTGGTAATATCTTCTTCCAAGATTCTGCTACAATCCACCAGATCAGAAAATCTACGAATACGCTGGTACCTGATTCCCTGCTTAATCTCATCTCGGAGACCATTCTCAAATTTGATACACTTAGAGAATTCTCCAGCCTCATCATTGTTGTAGTGTGCATAATACTTTGCCAGCTCAGTGAACTTAGTAGCATACTCACTAACAGTCAGATTGCCCTGCTTAAGCTCCAAAAATTCAATTTCCTTTCTTCCCCGAACATCTTCAGGAAAGTACCTCCTCAGAAAAGCTCTTCTGAAGTTAGCCCAAGTCAGTGCCTCTCCATCCTGAACCATTTCAGTCCTTGTGGCAACCCACCAGTCGTCGGCCTCTTCTGCCAACATATGCGTACCATATCTGACTTTCAGATCTTCAGCACAATCGATCACACGGAAAATCCTTTCAATTTCCTTCAGCCACTTCTGAGCACCTTCGGGGTCATGTGTACCTTTGAACAACGGAGGATTGTTCCTCTGGAAATTTCCCAATTGCCTATCAGCACCAATCACGCCTCCAGTTGGGTTTCCAGCAAGTACACCAGCTAACATCCCCAAAGCCTCAGCTAGTGCAGCATCATTTCGTCCATTACCTCTTCCAGCCATATTCCTGAGAATTAAAACATACTCCACATCAGAATACAGTATCGACAGTGTTACCTTGCACTAGTCGCATACGAAAAGGAATGACTGACTCAAGACTCTGGTCACAACGACCGACTATGCTCTGATACCACTATTGTAACACCCTCTAAAACCCCGCATATAATTTTCGCAAATATTAAAAATTATAAACTCAGAGTACATGTAATAATCGAGGAATGCTACAATTCTCTTTTAATAAAATAAATTCCTGTCATGCATAATTTTAGTGGTAACTCATACATGTCTACACAGCGGAATAATTTATTTAATAAATCAAATGTTATAATATTTTCCAAAATCATCAGGGATCAACACCTGGAAAAGTCAACGTCATATTATAACAATTAACAGAAAATAAACGAGTCTGACTAAAGCAGCTCGACAACCAAACGTTCCCGGAGTTACAACTATCAGAGCATGACCCAGACATACTAAAACAAAACTAAACTAGACACGATAAGCCTTCGCCAAGCACCTGAGCGAAGCTCCTCAATCTGAAATATTCAACAGTAAGGGTGAGCTTCTCAAATATACATTTGGTTATACATTCATAACAATCAATTCACGAAATCATAAGCATCACCCAATAATTAGCATATTTCATAGTTTACAAAACCTTTACAATTCATATATCCATGACATATTGCCTTTCATATTTGCAAATATTCATCAAACATCATCAACCATTTATCAATCATACGTGCATACAAACAATCAAATACAACATTGGAAAAATCATCCATTCATGTTATATTCGAGTAATGCAACACACCCATGCATGTGGTACCACTTCACCGCCCCATTAAATCGCGGGTCACGGATAACTCACCGTTCCATTATATCGCGGACACGGCTACCACCTCAACGTTCCATTAGATCGCGGACACGTATATTGGCCACCATGTTAATTCCACACAATGGGAATTAACAAATGCAACATGATATGTAAAGTATGTAACACTCAGCATACTATTAACATCAATCGACATATCATGCAACATCAACAATATCAAATATAACATGATATGAATAGCATGTAATCACTCAGCATACTATTAAACATCAATCATATCAAGTTATATCATAATTCATGCTTGATAACATCATCTAAAAGCATGACAATAAAATCCACATAGTGTTGGTATCATAACATACAATCGTTATTCGATACACGCATCAATCAACACTAGGAATTCAATAAACACATATTCAAAACATGTCAAACACTGCACATCAAAACCGGATCAATCCGTACTTAACAACATGCACGGAAAACATAGTTTAAAAACCAACACAGGAGGTTTAACACGGGTGCCCGTGTAAAACAACACTGCCCGTGTGGAAATGTGTCCAGAAAACACGTTTTTTTGACAAAACAGGGGATCAACACGGGCGCCCGTGTAAATCAACACGGCCCGTGTTGAATTGTGCCCAGAAAACCCATTTTTATGCCAACACAGTGAATCAACACGGGCGCCCGTGTTAATCAACACGCCCGTGTTGAATTATGGCCAGAAAACACATTTTCATCAGCATTACAGTGAATCAACACGGGTGCCCGCGTAAATCAACGCGCCCGTGTTGATGAGTGCGAACCCAATTTTTCTGTTTTTGCAGCAGCTCATATACCCATTTTTTTGCACGAAAATACCTCTCTACGGCGGTGCAATATAGTACAAAGACATCCAATCCATCATAGGAACCTAAAGTCTCTAATTGATTCATAAAATCGGGAACTTAAACCTTTTCTAAACAAAGTTCAATCCTAAGGTTATCGATCCCTAGAAACATCTAACAATTGGGATTTCCTACGATTACCCGAATCAACCGTACATAAACCCATAAACAAATATAAATCGAGTATAAACCCCCCTTACCTTATCAATTTGCAGCTTTGAACTCTTTGAGCGATGTTCTTCGTTCTTCGTACCTTCAGAGCTCTGCTTCCCAAATTTCCCAATTCTGTGTTATCGTGAATAATGAGAAAAATAGCTTAAGTTCCAAAACATATCTTTATTTCTCTTGCACCCCCACTCTTTACTAACAACCTCCAAGCCCAATAACATAAAAGAAACCCATATTTCTTATTTCTTTTATTCTCTTCCAATATTCCAAAATAAATAATTCCTTTTCATTTTATTAATTCTAATAAAATAATTTCTCAATTAAATAAATCAAATAATTGAAACTGGGGTGTTACAATCCCAATCTCCTTTGATCTGGCTGATGACCAAAGCCGAGTCCCCGAATACGATCAAAGATTTGATCCCCAAGTCTATAGCAGCCTTGAGACCCAAGATGCAGGCTTCATACTCAGCCATATTGTTTGTGCAGCTGAAGCAAAGTCGGGCCGTGAAAGGAGTGTGGCATCCTTCCGGAGAAATGAGTACTGCGCCAATGCCGTTTCCGAGTGCATTTGAAGCACCATCAAAGTACAGGGTCCATCGGGATCCCTTTTCGGGTCTGTCATACGGTCTGTCACCTTTAATGTTGTCCAAATTCATGATATCCTCGTCCGGGAAGTCAAATCTCATGGGTTGATAGTCTTCAATAGCCTGATGAGCCAGATGGTCAGCTAGTACACTCCCTTTTATAGCTTTTTGGGTGGTGTACTGGATGTCATACTCGGTCAAGATCATTTGCCATCTGGCTATCCTTCTAGATAAAGCGGGCTTTTCGAAGATATATTTGATAGGGTCCATTTTGGATATCAACAAGGTAGTATGGGTCAGCATATACTGTCTTAGTCGGCGAGCAGCCCATACCAAAGCGCAGCAAGTTTTCTCGAGCAGTGAGTAGCGAGTCTCGCAGTCGGTAAACTTTTTGCTAAGGTAATAAATAGCATGCTCTTTTCGACTAGACTCGTCATGCTGGCCCAAAACACACCCCATTGAGTTATCCAAGACGGTCAAATACATGATCAGTGGTCTTCCTTCGACGGGTGGCATCAGAATAGGAGGTTCTAGCAAATACTCCTTGATTCTATCAAAAGCAGCTTGGCAGTCGTCGTTCCATTCAACTACCTGATCTTTTTTCAAGAGTTTGAAAATTGGCTCACAAGTAGAAGTCAGATGCGAAATGAATCTGGAAATATAGTTTATGCGCCCCAAGAAGCCTCTAACTTCCTTTTCAGTACGGGGAGCAGGCATCTCTTGTATTGCTTTTACTTTTGCCGGATCGACTTCAATGCCTTTGTTGCTTACAATGAATCCCAGGAGTTTACCAGACCTAACTCCAAAAGTGCATTTGCTTGGATTCAGCCTTAACTTGTATTCTTTCAATCTGGCAAACAGCTTTTCCAGATGTTCAAGGTGCTCTTCCTCTGTTTGTGACCGAGCTATCATATCGTCTACGTAAACTTCAATCTCATGATGTATCATGTCATGAAATAGAGCTACCATGGCGCGTTGATAAGTTGCCCCTGCGTTCTTCAGCCCGAACGGCATCACTTTGTAACAGAAAGTGCCCCATTGTGTGACAAAAGTTGTTTTCTCCATATCCTCGGGAGCCATCTTGATTTGATTGTAGCCCGAGAATCCGTCCATGAAGGAAAACACCTTATGCTGAGCTGTATTGTCGATCAAGATGTCAATATGAGGTAGCGGGAAATCATCCTTAGGGCTGGCCCTATTCAAATCCCGGTAGTCCACACACATTCTGACTTTGCCATCCTTCTTAGGCACTGGCACAATGTTAGCGACCCATTGAGGATAGGACGTAACAGCCAGAAAGCCAGCATTGAACTGCTTCATTACTTCTGCTTTGATTTTTTCAGACATGTCAGGCCTCATTCGGCGAACTTTTTGCTTGATCGGTGGACAGTCTTCTCTTGTGGGGAGACGGTGAACCACGATGTCGGTGTCTAGACCTGGCATGTCTTCATAGGACCAAGCGAAGATTTCAACATACTCATTCAGTAACTGTACCAAGCGTTCCTTAACTTCTGGTTCCAGGTTGGCACCCACTTGCACCTCCTTCTGATTCTCCTTGGTTCCCAAGTTGACAGTTTCCAATGGCTCTTCATGCTGTAAGATGGCCCTTTCCTCTTGTTGCAGAAGTCTGGCTACTTCCCCTGGTACTTCACAACCTTCGTCATCTTCATACTCGGCTAGATTGACCAGGTCTTCAGAGTTATTGAAAGATACAGCAGAATAGTCACCCATGGAATCCGGAGTGGATGGGTACCTGCATTGGTGAGTGTGGGTGTGTGTAAGGGATAGCCATCCTTAAACAAAAAATGCAAAAGGAAAGAAAATGAACACAAGCAGTTTTATCAAATGAAAAACGTCCAATGAATCATTAAACATGGCATATGAATATGAAAAATAGTCAAAACCCTTACAAATGGACCTACATGCCCCGGGTAAGGCAGGAGGCGAAAAGATAGTGTACGGATTGTTTGAAAGTAAAATATTACAGACCAAATAGGAAATGTTTGATAGATAAATTACTGAGGAATAAAAGTAATGGGGACAAAGTCCTTAGCCTCCCAATTGCTCAACCCTCCTCTGACAGTTGGATGAATCCATTCTTCAAAGTTGCTTTCTTTGTCTTCATCTTCCAGGGCGTTGATTCGGTGAGGAGAAATTTTGATTGGCGCTCTTTCAATCTTTGACTGGCGCATGGCCTTCTGGCCAGCAGCGGTGAAGCCTAATCCAAGCTTATCAACCTTATGCGAAAAATCGGGTAACTGCCCCCACGCTGAATTCTTCCCTTCTTTAACTGCAGCCCTTGCATCCTCCAGAGATGCCATCCTGGCCATCTGTCTCGGTGTCTCAGCTGCCAACTTCGCCATTGCTATCTCAGGAAGCACTTCTTCGAAATGTTGAAACGGTGTCTCAATGAACTCCCCTTCAACCTCCACATATCGGAAAGAATTTAAGTGGCTAATCATGTACTCTTCTTCGCCGTGGACCGTAATGATCTTTCCCTTTACAAGATATTTCAGCATCTGGTGCAAGGAGGAGGTGACTGCCCCAGCATGGTGTATCCAAGGTCTACCCAGCAGGCAGGAGTATGATGGACGGATGTCCATTACATAGAAAGTGGATTTAAACACCTCAGTACCTATCTTGACAGGAATTTCAACTTCTCCATGGACCATTCTTTTCGACCCATCGAAAGCTCTGACGACAATATCACTCGTCTTCAATTCCAAACCTTCGCAATCTAGCCGGTCCAAGGCCTTCTTAGGCAAAACATTCAGCGATGAACCGATATCAACCAAAACATGTGCAAGGGTGGTTCCGCGACACTCGATTGAAATATGCAACGCATCATTGTGATTTCGGCCTTTAGGGGTCAGGTCGGCATCAGAAAAACCTAATCCATTGTCTGCAGTCAGACTAGCCACGCAATGTTGGAATTGATCTGCAGAGGTTTCCTGGGGCACATGAGCTGCCTTTAGAAACTTAATTAAAGCTTGAGCGTGCGCTTCTGAGCAAAGCAATAGTGCCAGCATGGAGATCTTGGAGGGGGTTTGCCCCAACTGTTCCACCACACCGTAATCACTTCTCTTGATTATCCTCAAAATCTCGTCCATTTCTTTCTTGGAGGCTTCCGGAATCACCAAAGGTTGAGCCCTCGTCCTGACGGGCTCATCTTGTATTCCTTTTCCTTTATCGGCAGTGGTAGGAGAGACCGCACTAGGAACGAAAATTTCTTCAATCAAAGGAGTTCTAGCAGAGAGCTTTACTGGTGCAGGGAGGACTTCTTTAGCTGACGAGGGTCCAAAAACTGCTCTTGGAGGAGCAATCTCTGGAGAAAATATTCTCCCGCTCCTGGTGATTTTGCTGGTGCCCGCAATGTTACTAATGCTGGCTTCTTCATCATCTGAATTTTCTTCAATTATCTCAACTTGCTTAATACCATGGTAGTAGATGTCACCACCATAGTTCCAAGGTATCGACTTCTCAGAAACATAGGGAACAGGCCCCGGCATTGTTATCTTCAAAGGTATAGACTTTGCAGCTGGTGTAATCTTAACTGGCTTTTTGACGGCCTCGGAAAGATTGGCGTGAATGGTTATGATTGAGAAATTTTCTACATGAACTGGAACAGCAGGAACTTTTTCGAACAAAATTTGTCGGCTATCCATAAGGCCTTGGATGCCTTTCTTCAATAGCGGACAATCAAACAGCAGAGAGTGGCAACAGTAGCAGTCTTCTTTACATCCCGGGAAGATCCCGGCCCTTAACAAATTCAACTTAATGGTTAGCAGTGGAGTAGTCAGATCACTAACGTCAGCAACATACAGATCCTCTTCAATGGCATTGACATTCCGACCGTGCTTCGGCATAGGTGCAGATATCACATTGGGTTTTTCTGGAGCGTCAAACTCTACTTCCTTAGCCTCTATCAGGTCCTGGATCTTATGTTTGAGTGCCCAACAATCATTGGTGTCGTGTCCAACACTGTCTGAATGATAGGCGCACTTGGCATTGGCATGATAATGCGGAGAGGATGTATTTACATTTTTTGGCGCCTCCTTGATAGTGGCAAGATTCAATTTCAACAGATGGGGAAGCACCTGCGCTGGAGTCATATTAATACGGGTGAACTGCCGTTGTGGCCTTTCCACCCGTTGCTGGTTTGGTCTGGATTGGTTGTAGCGAGGCTGCTCACTTGGAGTGTTTTGAATCATCACGGCCCCCACAGTTGGCCGATGCTCCATCTTCCCTGCTCTTTTCTGAGAATATACCATAGCTGTCTCCTTCTTAAACGGCTTCTTCTCAACACTTGCAGCGACACCCTTCTGAATCTTTCCTGACTTGATGCCAGCCTCAATTCTTTCGCCCGTTAAGATCAAATCGGTAAACCCTGCGGAAGAGTTACCAATTAAATGATTGAAAAATGGCCCAGATAGGGTCCCAAGAAACATATCAACGAGCTCACGATCGGTTAGAGGAGGCTGCACCCTGCCAGCCAAATCCCTCCACTTTTGTGCATATTCCTTGAATCCCTCACTTGTTCCTAGTGACATACCCTGAAGTTGGGTACGGGCAGGAGCAAGATCAGAATTATACTGGTATTGTTTATAGAAAGCAGTGGCCAAATCTTCCCAATTTCTGACACTGGTTCCTTCTAACTGATAAAACCATTCCAACTGAGCTCCCGACAGGCTGTCTTGAAAGAAATGAATCCAGAGATTTTTATCTGCTGTATAGGGTTGAATCTTTCTCACATAGGACCTGAGATGCATTTTGGGGCAGGACAAGCCGTCATACCTTACAAACACTGGCACCTTGAATTTTGGGGGAATCACAATTCCGGCGACCAAGCCCATGTCTTCAAAATCTAAACCCGGTACCCTTTGCAATTCCATAGCAGCCAATCTGTCTTCTAAACCCTTGTACTTATCATCAGCTGGAGGATACTGCTGGTCAGAATAATCTTCGTCCTCTTCAACCTCTTCCTCCTCTGCATCAGACTCGGAAGGCACCGCAACCCGATCTCTTTTACTAGTCCCTTCATCAGAAGTAGGAGGAAATTCAAGCACCCTCCGAGCTTCTCTGTCAAATCTTCTCCCCAAAGTAGCCACTCCGACCCTCTTCTTCTTCTTCACTGGGTCCCTACTCTCTAGATGAGCCTTGATATCCTCTTGACTCTTGACCAAGGTCATCAAGAGTTGCTGGAACTGTGCATTCTGGGCTTGTAGGTCTTTGACTGTTTGCTCGAGATCCATCCTACTGAAATAAACAACAGATAGATGAGGAAACCTGGAGTGAGACCTGCTTATGCACATGATGAATGGTATGCAGATGTATGCAATGCATTCAAGGATTTAGGACATTCAAAATTGTTTCAGACAAAGAAGAACGCACGTCATATTAATAAGAAGAAATCTGTTAGTACATAAATGCCCCATGGGCCAAATATTACAACATAAACTTCTCAAGGCAGAAAGACATTGCGCATCCTCTTTGGTGCGATGTAGGTATTGAGGGCCTCTTGTTCGTGGAGTCGGCGGGTAAGCTCTAGAACCTTCTTTTCACTGGCGTAGTAGCTAGCTTCAAAAGTGTTCCGTTCCTCCTTGAGCTGAATCCAACTCTTCTGCATTTCCTCCCACGATGTAGGCATGTCTGGATGCAGGATGGTGTAGGGAACCTCTCCTTCATTGACGGGCTCTTTAATCACTGGGAGTACATGAGGATAAGGCATCATTAGACTTTGGGCTCGGGCTCGTACCCACTTGAGATAGGGCTCAAGAGGGATGGAGTTCTTGTGTCCCAGAGTCTTGCTATCAACCTTGTTGAGTTTTCCCCAAGCTCTGATGAATCTTTGGCGAAGTCCTTGCGCATCATTGTCGAAGTCAAAAACTAGGCTAGGAATCAACATGTCATGAGGGCCATCCCTCCGTGCATATCCAAATTGTCTCAAATCTAGGCAAGGATTGTAGGTGATACCTCCTCTGATTCCAAGCAAAGGAACATTAGGAAACTCTCCGCAACGATCGACAATGATGACATTTTCTCTGGACCGAGAACACCAATGTACATCAGAATGGGTAAGAGTCATCAATCATTGGGACCACCTTGTACCTTGGTCATTCTTCAGGACAGATTGTGGAAGGTGCGAAATAAACCACCTTGCAAGGAGAGGAGTACAGCACATGAGAACACCCCTCTTTCTCATTGTTCGTGTGTAAAATGAGTGAAGGATGTCCCCAAGCAATGTTGGTATTGGGTTTCTGGACAAGAAGATTTTGACAGCGTTGACATCTACCAATTGGTCAGGATTTGGGAACAAGACCAACCCATAGATAAGGAGTGCCACAATCTCTTCAAAGGCTTGTAGGTCCAATGAGTTCCAACATTCTTGTGCCTTCTCAAACAAGAACTTTGCTAAGAATCCTTTGACGCCGCTTCTGGTTTCCCAATGCCCCTTGATTTCAGATGGTTGTAGATGTAGTGCTCGAGCAACATCTTCAGGCTTTGGTTCCTTCTCCGTACCGTTGAAGGGTAGTTGATTAAGGATAGGGATTCTTAGGAGTTGAGAAAACTCCTCCAAAGTGGGAACCAACTGATAATCAGGGAAAGTGAAGCAATGGTGAAGAGGGTCAAAGAACTGGAATAGCACTTTTATCATGTCTTCTTCAATGTTGGTGTTGACTAGGCTGAGCAGTCTACCATGTCTTTCACTGAAGGATGAATTTTCCGGAATTCTTGAAGTGATCTCCTTGAGTTGAGGAGAGATTCTCACAAGGTTGACTTGAATGGTATTTCTGCGAGGCATTTCCATGACCTACAAAACAAGAACAAAGATGAAGATCCAAACCCTTGAAATGGTTAGTAAATGCATATGATGCTTCATGATGTTTATGATGTATGCACAAAACATATGTACAAGCAAATCCCACCAAACCCTAATTTCAGGCTTGCATGGGGTTTCATAGGTAAGTACCCTCTTGAGTGTAGTTGGCTTAAAAACCTGTCCTATAAATAGTAACCGGGTTCTAAGGAGCTCAATATCACTGGATTGTTTTCATTGTTCATTGTTTTGGTTTAGCCACTTAACTAGCGACCAAAATATTCCAAGAAAACAACCCTCAATGAGTGTAGTATCGAGTATCTACCAACTTCGGACTGCACCAAAGCCGGTCATCTCACTACCCCTAATAAAAGGCCAAGATGGTCAAGTAAGGTTCTAGGTCATTAGTGCTTAGTGACATCACTCAGCGGCCCCGTACTCTCCTTGATTGAACTCAAGGGTTACCGGTACTCACAAATATGTCGCACTAATATAGCTATTGCTTAGACCGTGTCGGTATACCCCGCACAGTTTCCACAACGTATTGCTATCTATGAATGTTTCCCAAAATCCGGGTGGAGGATTGTAAACCCAAACAATAGAGCCCAAGTATAAAGCAAGCAAATCAAACAATTATTCATGCAAGAGGGTGATCTAAGCCCTAAGGTTACTCCACTTTTAAAATCCTCCCCAGCAGAGTCGCCAGTTCTGTGATACGGTGGGAGAACTGACTAGGGTTTTGCGTTTGTTTTCGCAAATGTTTCGGTTGAGCAAGAGTCGCCACCGACTTTTTATTTTATCCTAAGGAAAGGTTTAAAAAGCACAGCAAAAACCTTTGAGATTTTTCTTGGGTTCGGGGAGTAGATTATAGAAGGGGAAGGTATTAGCACCCCTTTTATCCATGGTTATCCATGGGCTCTTAGGTACTTGCTTAGATCAATCTTGCCTTGGTTTTCAATTGTTTGAAATGGTGCTTTGTGTGTGGTTTTGAAAATGTTTTGAAAAGATGCCTTGTGCTAGGCTAACCTTGTAACAATTCTTTACTCGAATGTTTTACGAAAGGTGTTTTATCTTTTAAAAAGATGTTTCAAGGGTTTGAAAAGTTGATTTTGAAAGTGTTTGTGAAGTGGGTTTTGAAATTAGGAAAGTGTTTTCTTTGCAAATTGACAAGTACTTAAGAGTTTATCTACCCTAAAGCTTTTCTCAAAGATTTTTGTCATGTTTTAAGCCCTTTTGACAAATTTGTTCCACCATTGCATTTGGTGGACAGTCTTGTCTTAGGAGATGAAAGGGACGGGCGCGGGTCATCGTTTGGACCATAATTGCAATAGTGTTAAAGGTCTTTGGGCAATTTTCTTTAAGGGACTTGATCATTTGTTTTTGTTTGTTTTGAAAAGTTTTATCGAGGGACTATGATCATTCAATTTGTTTGTTTTGCCCAAAGAAGTTCAACATGCAATATGGCCCAATTATTTGAAGGCAACAAAATGGAATACCCTAGGGGTGCAAGTGTGAGATGTGTTGTTTATTTTCATTCTCATTTATCTTTGTATTAGGTCAAACTATTTTTTGTCGTTTTTCGCATGCAAACCCTAATTCTAACATGGCATAATTAGAAAGCGTATAAAGTGCGAAATTTAAATTCCTACGCTATTACAACATAATAATATAGGGAGGGGGATACAAATTTACAAATGGGGGATATTTAGACAAGAATTTAAATCTAAATTATTACATCATTTTTGGATATTTGCAAGGTAAATAAATTGCATAATTAAATAGAAATTAAATAAATATGCAAAATGCAAAAAGAAAGTTTTTATATGTATGAAAAAATGTTGTTTGTGTAAAATAAAATAAGAAAATAAAAAGGTATTATTTTTGAGTATTTTCATATTTAGGGCAAAAACCCTAATTTTAATCAAAATGTATATTAATTAACTAATTCACATAATATTTATTATTTACATACAAAAATAAAATAAAATATGGTATATTTATAAAAAGGCCTTTTTTAGTATTAAATATTAAAAAATAAAATATGTACATTATTTGATATTTTATTCTAAGTATATTAACAAATATGTATTTATATTTACATTATTTTAAATATGTATTATGGATAAACAACAATAATAATATTTAATATTTTTTAGAAAATAGTATTTTTTATATGAAATATTTTCAGAGGGTAATATAAAATAAAAAATGAAAATGAGAATGTATTTACACTATTTTTCTATTTATCCTAAATAATAATATATATACATATATGTATAAATCAAAAGAAAATCAAATAAATACCAAATAAAATCAAAAAATGATGAGAAAATTATTTTCAAAATTTTAATATGCTGAGAAAAAATAAACAAGTCAAACAAAAAAAGAAAAAAGTCAAAAATATTAAAAATGAAGCAAATGGGCTCAAGGGTGTGAAACAGAAAAAATGGTGTGGCTAGCAAAATGATACAGGCCCAGCCCAATCCACTTCTTCTTCAACCTTTGGCCAAAAACGCGCGCCTTGTTACAGAGATTCAAACATCCTGATTCTTTGAGATTTTGCACAAACTTTCAACACAAAACATGTCAAGCATTGAATCACGATTCCAAATATATAAAAAACTCATCCTAACTCTCAGAAATGAGAGAGAATTTTATCAATCCCAAATCTTGACCTAAACTTTCTGCCATTTTCAAAGCTTAAATTCTCTCAACTCAGGCAAAAGAAATGAAATGTAAAGCTATGTACATGCTCAGGGCTATGAGTAGAACCTTGTTTCTTCACAAACTTAAGACTAAAGATGCATAATAAGAGAGATACGAGTTCAAAATTTTACCTATTCAGTTGAACTTCTATCTGGAGAATGAGGAACTTTCAGTGCAAGGTGATGATTGGAAAAGCTTCCTTGAGGTCCAGGGATGCTATTCCAATGTTTACTTTGTCTTGAAAGCTTCTGAATCAAGCTGTAGAACTTCACCTGCAAGTCAAAGATGTGAAAATGGTGGAAGTGGTTAGAGCAATTACAGATCGTGTCTTAGCTTCTGGATAGCTTGCATAGGTTGTAAGGAAGGTAGAGGAACAAGTTTGGACAAGAATGCTTGAAGGGATTGAGAGATGACACTCAAACTGCAGGCCTTGCCCTGTTTGAGCAGTTTGATGGTGTTTCTGAGATGGAGAGTGTTTGAGAGGTCAAGGATTCGTGCAAAAGCTTGGTTGGGATGTTTGGAATGTGTCTACAATATTTGCTTTCTTGTTCTAAGGATGAGATGGAAGTTTTCACAAGTTATGGAACTTTTCTTCTTTCTTAAGCAACAAAAGCAAGCTGACTTTCTAGGCATGTAGGGGGCCTCCTAATGTGTTGCATAATCTTCTCTTGATCAGAGCAATTTGTCCATAATCTTGTGCCAAAAGGATTTAGCTTGTACCTTCTTGATTTGCAATTGGACATAAAGCTAACCTTTTCAAAAATGGAAAGTTTGCTTTTTCTAGAAATGGATCAATCTTGTGTACAATGCTTGAACTCATGGAACAACACTTTGGCATAATGAACAAGCATTAAATTATGGAGTGTAATTTGGTTTAAGGACCTGTAAAGTAGCACAAACTATGCTGAGTTCAAATTTGCAAAGTTATGGATATGGAACTTGGTCATGAACAAAGTGGTTTTTTGCTATATTGTGAAATTCGATTCTCTCTAACCATGAGGTTGTTTGAGAAGTTCTATGACATTTTGGAAAGCATGGAATGTGTACTACAATCCATCTTTGAAATGCAAATTGAAATTCCAAGTGGAAGGGTATGAAAAATGGCCTTGAAGTGGGGTAGAAAACCTTGTCAAAATAGGTTAAAATTCTACTAAGTTAAAAATGGTTTAGTGCCCTTATTCAAAAAATTGTAACTTGAGATAAAAGCTTCAAATGAGAAAACTTTGTGAATCAAAGTTGTAGATTATGCAACATGCTACAACTTTCATGTTTTGACTTTTGTTTGAATCCAAATGGATCTTGGTGAAAAGGTGGGGCAAAGTTGGGAAAAAATTAGGGTTTTTCATAACTTAGAAAAATTCTAAGTTATGAAAAATTCCATTTTCTAACCCTAATTTGCAATTTGTGATTTCTTGGTGAACAAGTTTCATGATTTGGCATATTTTGATGAAAAATGAATCTTGACTCTTGATTTTGACCAAAAAGTCAAAGTTTGACTTTTCAGTATACAGTCAAAACTGATCAATTGATGGGGAAATTCAACTGTCAATCTTGTGTACTTGGGATCTTTTGAGTTTGTTGATCAAGATAATTCCATAGGGTCCTTGAGTCCATATGTGAGCTTGGTTTGCCATTGGCTAGGTCAAACAGTCAAAAATTGCCTTTGTGCAGTCAAAACCCTAAAAATGACCATTTTGCCCTTTTGGTGATCTGATCAAATTTCTTGTGGAATTGTGATCCAAACTTGATCAAATGGTTCATATAAGTTCATAATGTTGATGTGGATCAAATTTCATGAGATTTGACTGTCAATTGGCCACAATTGACTTTTTCCCCAATACAGCTGATTTCTAGGTCAACTGTCTAATTGACTGGGCAAAACTTGGAATCAAGACTTGAAACTTGGTATGGATAAACTTAGGAGGTCAATATGAAGCAAGAAATTCATCTTGGGCACTTTAGGTCAAAACATCTTTGTGCAAATACAAACCCTAATTTGGGTTAGCAGTGCAAGGAGGAGTCTTGAGCAGATGAAACCCTAACTAGATCTTGAGCTTCAAGAGCTTTGTGATGAGAAATGTTGAGAAAATGGGAGGGCAAATTTTGGGGTACAACACAAAGACTCCATTTATTATTGATAATAATTTTCAAAGCGAAAAGATTAAATAACTAAACCGATTTTCAAAAATAATTTACAATTTGCTTTTACTTTAGAATTTTTGATGCAAGAGAAAAACGAAAGTGGTGATCCCGGGAATGGAAGAACTTCATCTTGGATGTGATTTAGCCGAGTGTTGTTTGAGCCCGAGTTGGTTTTACCTGGTTACTCCCAGTGTTATATGTTTGTTCTGTCAGCATATACATAATAACACTCATACATTCATACATACATCATGCATATTTAAATTTAGCAAATCATTGTTCATTAACATTTGTTAATATTTTTGTTGACATACTACCCTGTTTTATAGAGTTGTGTTTCCTATCTCCAATAGAGTGTTGGCCTTAAGCAGAAAGCGTATATTCTTTCAATTTCCCCACTGAGTTATCCCTCGTGGAAGATTTTTGTTTTAGCCTTCTTGTACAGCTCCTTGTCTGGATGGATTTAGTTTTCCCTCTTGAGTTTATTTCTCAAAGGATGTATTTTAGTTGACTGTTTCATTCCATTTTATTTCTGGTTTGAATCTTTGGTTCCACAACAATATTATTACTTTGGAGTTCTGAAAGCTTCGAGTTTTGGTTTGAGAATATGCATTTATTTTGCACGAGAAGACTTTATCTCCTCAGCAGAAATATAGTGGCATTTCCACAGTAAGTCATATTTATTTCCCCAGGAAGCCATATTTCTCTCCCCAGAAAGTCATTTCTTTTTACAATCCTCCATGACAACAAGTAGCAGGTCTCTTTATTTGAGCAACTTGTGCTTCCCTGTAAAAGTCAACGTAACTTTTTTTGCTATCTCCTTTATGAGTGGATAGTTTGCAATCCGTTGTCAATTTACACCAGTGGATGGCAAGACTTTCAATATCGCAGAGACGATTCATTGTGAAATCTTTGCAGGTGATAGTCTCTTTATTTGAGACAGTTTATATACCCTTTCCAGGTAGAGTGCCTCGATTAAAGAAGAAGTTGAGACCCTTTCTAGGTGAAATGCCAGAATTTTGAGGAAACTTGTTATCTCTTTATACCTTCAGTGAAGGTTGGTAGGTCACTGTGGTACGGTGGGAGAACTGACTTGAGGATTTTGCGTTTGATCGCAAATGTTGCGGTTAGCCAGAGTCGCCACCGACTTTTCTTTTATCCAAAAGGAAAGGTGAAAAAGCATAGGAAAGACCTTTTAGATTATTTCTTGAGTTCGGGGGGTAGATTATGAAAAGGGAAGGTATTCGTACCCTTTTCATCCATGGTTTTCCATGGGCTCTTAGTTACTTGCTAGATCACTTGCTTTTGTTTGAAATTGTGCTTGGTGTGGTTTTTGAAAATATCTTGTAAAGAGGCCATTGTTTAGGTAATCTTTGTAATGATTCTCGTTCGTAAGAATGTATACAAATATGTTGATCTTTTGAAAATGTTTTCAAGTTTTGTAAGATGTTTTAAAAGTGTAAGTGCTTATTTTTAAAATAGCAAGGATGTTTGTTTGAAATTGAGCAAGTAATTATCAGCATTCTACCTACTCAAAAATCTTTCTTGTTCATTTACTTTTCCTTTGACATTGTTATCTTACCATTGATTTGGTAAGTAACCCTATCTTTGGATGTAAACGGGACGGGCGTGGATCATCGTATAACCATGATTAGCAGTGTTGCAAGGTATCTTAGCATTCTTTTTTAGGGACTAAGATCATTCGAAAGGTAACTTAGATAGCGTCATCGAGGGACTATAATCTTGTATTTGCTTGTTTTTGCTAAGATACCTTACATGCGTAATATGACCATTTTGTATAAGGCAACTAATTGGAATAACCCTAGGGGTTCTTGTGTGAAAATGTATTGTTTTCATGTTTGTTTTTGTCTTGAATTAGGGTTTTCTAAGTATTGGTTTTAGTCTTTCCATACAAACCCTAGTTACTAGCATGTTATATATAAAAGCGATAAATTGCGGAATTTAAAGTTACTACGCTATTACAACATTTGTGGGGAGGGGGTATACAAATTGAATGGGGATTGCAAGAATGTAAACCTAGTTAGTATATTACAACTATATTGAATGGGTATCAATGTACAATAAAATTAAATGGATATCATGTACAAAATGAAAAATAATGTACAAAAATGCAAAATATGAAGTAAATGGATATTTGTTTGGATTTTTAGAGAAAAGGGAATTTGTCTTAACCTAATTAATTAAAGAAAATAATTAATAAAAAGTAAACGCTAAATTTGCTAAGAAAAGATTTTTTAAGCAAAACCCTAATTCATTAATTGATTAAAGAAAATAAGTTTAGAAAAAAGTATTTTTTGGTATTTTTGTCTTGGAAATATTTATAGCACTATAGAATATTTTTAGTATTTTTTTCACATCAAAAATAAAATATTTTAATTGGTGTGAGAGGAAATAAATAAAACATAGTATTTTAATTTAAATTTACAAGACTAGTTAATAGGAATAAATAAAGTATAGTTGAATAAAATATTTTTTATGAGAAAAATAAAATAAACTTAGTTAAAATAAAAATCTAATTTTTTGTATTTTTTTAATATTAGGAAAAATAATTAAGAAATAAAAATGAAATAAATAAAATTAAAAAAAGGAAAAATAATTAAACTTGGGCCAAGGGCACAAACAGCCTGTCGGGGGTTAGCTAGCAAAAATAAAAACAAGCCAGGCTCAAAGAGGCCCAGCACCTGCCAAAAAGACAAATCAGAAAACAAAAAAAAATGTGAAAAATCCAAAAGGGTACCACTGGGGCTCGAACCCAGGTCCCAAAGGTTACAGGCGTGCGCTTCTACCACTAAGGTGGCTATACATCCATTAACATAGGCAAATCAATAAATATATAAGGCAAAACGCGCCCTGATGACTTCATCTTCAACATCCAGCCAGACCAACTGTAACTTGCTCATTTCTCATCAAAAATGAAAACTGTAAACATGAAACTTGTAGAAAATTTTCTCACGGTTTCAGAAATGTAAAGCATTAAAACTATAGATCAAAGATAAGCATGAATTTTAATGTCCCTAATCTGAACCCTAAAAATTTCAGAAATTCCAGTTTCAAAATTCTCTAAGCTCAAGCAAAATTAATGGAAACTATGGACATGGTTAGCTTTAGGGCAACGATATCTACATGTTTTGTTCACAAATAAATCATTGATGATGCCTGTATGAAGAGTTCAAAGTTGAGAAAACTTACCTCAAAACTGGAAATCGTGTTTTGAGTTTGAGCTTGTTTCAAGTGATGGTGATGATCAGGTTAGCTTCCTTGAGGTCCCAGGAAGCTAATACAATGATTAGCTTGAACAATGGATGGATGAAATGGTCTGGAGAAGTCAACGTGCATAGCTGAGTTTTTGTAAATGGAGGATGGCGTTAATGGTGTTACAGTTCTATAACAGTGTGTGGGATCAACTCTATATGATGTTTAGAAACTTTAGAAACCAAAAGGCCAAGAAACGCACGAGTAGATTATGAGTTTCAAGTTTTTGGTCAGTTTGTGTGAAAATTGAAGTGTCAAGTGTGATTCTGAGTTCTAGGTTCTTTCAAGGCTTGAGCATTCATGTTTTTATGGTCTAAGGTTTGTGTATGTATAAACAAAAGTGTTTGAGAGTTTGGACAATCAGAAGTACAAGTTCCTAGCTTTTGGCTAGGTTACTTGATTTTGAAGAAAAGAGGGAAACAAGTTTCAAGAAGAGGTACAAGCATGGGATGGGTGATTGTAAGTGTTTAAAACATTTCTCATGAGTTATAGGACTTGTTTGATCAGAAGAGAACAAGTGCAAGGCTCAAGAACAAGTTTTGTACAAAAAGTCACTTTATCCAAATGGCAATGTGATCTTTCTTCCAAAAATGGATATAAAGCATGTCCATGCATTGAATGCTTGAAGTGAGGCCTCTAACAGCTATGTAAACCGTGTCTAACAAGTTTGAGGCTTGCAAAGTAGTGTTTATGTAGCATAGTTTGAATTTGAATTTTGTTCATCACTAAAATTACTTGTAATTAAAGTGATAAAACCCTAACTTCATCTCTTCGATTCTCCCTACTCAAGAAGGATCTCAATGAGTTCTTGGACATTTTGGAAAGCTATAAATGTGTTATACAACCCTTCTTTTAATTGAATTTGAATATTCCTCTTGGAAATATATGAAAAAGACCATGAAATTGGGTCAAAATCCTAACCAAATTAGGGCAAAATTTCACTAAGTGTTTTGTTTCATGACACTATGTTCATAAAATTATAACTTGAGATCCAAGCACTTTTGGAAGGAGTTGTGTAAATAAAAGTTTTAGATTTCATTGAGATCTACAACTTTCATGTTGGAAGTTTCTCTTGAGTCATCTTTCATCACGGTGAAAAATTTGTTCAAAGTTGTGAAAAATATGAAATTTCCAACACTTAGAAAAATTTCTAAGTTTAGAAATTTTGACTTTTCAAAATGAAATCTTGACTTTTTGATTTCTTGATGAATAATTTTCATATTTTGACATGTTTTGATGAATTATGATCTTTGGCACTTGATTTTAACCAAAAAGTCAAAGTTTGACTTTTCAGTATGCAATTGACTTTTGATCAGTTGACTGAAGAATTCATATGTCAATCCAATGGACTTGCAAAGTTTTGAACCATGTCATTAGGTCAAAATTATGCAATTGGACTCTTGAAATCATGCCTTAAACCAATTGACCATTTGCTAGGTCAAAAATCAGAAATTGCCCTTTCCCAGTCAAAACCCTAATTTTGACCATTTTGCCCTTTTGGAGATTTGATCAAATTTCTTGAGATTGTGGTCCAAACTTGATCAAATGATACATATGAGTTTAAAATGTTGATATGGATAAAAAATCATGAATTTTGACTGTAAATTGGCCATAGTTGACTTTTTCCCAATACAACTGATTTTTAGGTTAACTTCTCAATTGACTAAGCAAAAGTGTGATCCAATGCTTGAAACTTGACATGAGTAATCTCGGGGCTCCATAATGATCCATGAAAGTCACATGGGACATTGGAAGTTCAAAAATCCTTGTGCAAACTCAAACCCTAATTTTGGTCATCAGGGCTTAAGGAGGTGTCTTGAGCTGATCAAACCCTAATACAGTCTTGAGTCAAGGAGATCTTGTGAGCAAATTATTGATAAGTGAGATGGAAAATTTTGGGGTACAACAGCTGCCCCTATTCAATCTTCTTAAACCTGAAGAGTTAGACTGGAGAGTTTTACCATTCGTGACTCTAAGGTGGAAGATGATTGGACACTAGAGTGCCCAGAAATTTGCACTCGGTGATGTCATGGTAGAGGGAATGGGCTTAAAGATTCCATTTGGAGAGATGATAGAAAGTTTTTGGAGATGGGCTTGTAGATGCCATCCATAAGTGATTGCTGAACTGTGTTTGTAATCTGAAATCGGATGAGTATCAGAATGGCGTCTGTGTCTGGAGCGTATCTGAACTATATCTGAAAGAGACTCTGAATGAGTACTAAAATGGCGTCCGTGTCTGGAGCGTATCTATACTGTATCTGGAAGAGACTCTGAATGAGTATTAGAATGGCGTCCGTGTCTGGAGCGTACCTATACTGTATCTGGAAGATTGAATCTGAACGTGTATTAGGATGGAACCCATGTCTGGGGCGTATCTAAACTATATCTGAAAGTTGAATTTGAATGAGTATTAGAATGGCATCCGTGTATGGAGTGTATCTATACTATATCTGAAGATTGAATCTGAATGAGTATCAGAATGGCATCCGTATCTGGGGCGTATCTGAATTGTATCTGAAAGTTGAATCTGAATGAGTATTAGAATGGCATCTGTGTATAGAGCGTATCTATATTGTATATGAAGATTGAATCCAAATTAGTATCTGAATGGCATCCGTGTATGGGGCATATCTGAAAACTTTGAACATTGTTAATGGAAATTGTTAACCTTATCCTGAAAAGGGTAAAATGTTAGCTAAAATGAAAAGTCATATTGTATGAAATGCATGGTATGATGCATTCATGTTATCAATGTTTATGATACATGGATGTGATGTATGCGTATGTGAGCTAATTTTCTGCACTGCTTATTGGATTTGGGGAAGATAAATCCCTGACTACTGCTGAGGATATGGGGTGTAAGTCTTCATGTTGTGAAGTTGAAGTGTTGATGAATTTCCACTTAGAGAAATAAACTCTGTTGTAAGGGAAATGTCGTGTACTATTTTGTAAAATCCTATTGAGGAATCTGGAGAAATTGAACAACTTCTACTGGGGATTGATAATTGGAAGCTTTGTTCTGCTGGGGATTAAACAGCATACTACGGGGGATTTTATGGAAATAACTTAGAGAGATTTCTCTACCTTAAATCCCTCAATGATTGTCTTTCTGTTTTGTTTATTCGTAAACAATAATTATATTCAAATGCATATGTTCAACAATAAATCATTGGATGATTTTGTAAACAAAACACAAGAGTAAAGAAAAACAGATAGTTTTGCACTTTCAAAGGGATATCTTTGTATTGAATTTGAGTAAGTATTTTTGTACAATGAGATAAACATTCTAGTAAGAGAATGCCGTCGTAAAAAATGGAAATTTTGATACAAAGAAAAGATAGTTATGTGAAATAATCCCATGGGGTTCCCATTCTGCTATAACCTTCATGTCTCTGAGCATCTTGTCTATTTATTGCCTCGTCTAAAGATGATTGAATTGATCAGAACCTCTGAGTTTGTCAGTGGAAGCCAAAGGTTATCCGTAAGGTGATCCAACGGGACATAGTCATACGCTTTAATTCCCTAACTTTTTCCTGGACCGCCCTTTCGGGTTTTCAGCCTACCGGGAAACCCTTTTTTTCCCAAGTCGCCCTTTCGGGTTTTCAACTTGCCGGGTGTACATATTTTTTTGTTTTATCCCTAATTTTTGCCCGAACCTTTTTGGTTCGCCAGGATTCCCTTGTTTTTCCTAGGTGTGTCAACCTAGCGGGCCTCTTATGTGTAGTATCTTTTGACTATGTCTGCATTCGCAGGGTGCAGCAGGTCGTCGCCATCCATGGTGGTCAAGATCATTGCTCCACCAGAGAATATGTTTTTGATTACAAATGGTCCTTCATATGTAGGAGTGAATTTTCCCCTGGGATCACCTTGCGGCAATATGATACGTTTGATCACCAAATCCCCGACTTGATATATTTGGCGTTTTACTTTTTTGTTGAAAGCCTTGATCATCCATTTTTGATACATTTGACCATGACAGACAACAGTAAGCCTTTTCTCATCAATCATGTTTAGTTAATCAAGTCGAGTCTGGATCCAATCGTCTTCATTCAGCCCTACATCCTTCATAATTCTTAGAGAGAGGATTTGGACTTCAATAGGCAAGACAACCTCCATGCCGTATACCAGAGAATATGGTGTTGCCCTGGTTGATGTGCGAGCTGTGGTACGATACCCATGGAGAGCGAATGGTAGCATCTCATGCCAGTCTTTGTATGTGACTATCATTTTCTGTATGATCTTTTTAATGTTCTTATTCGCGGCTTCGACAACACCATTCATCTTTGGCTGGTAAGGGGAAGAATTGTGATGCTGGATCTTGAATTACTCGCACAGGATGGTGATCATAGTGTTGTTTAGGTTCGTACCATTGTCTATAATGATCCTCTCTGAGATACCGTACCGACAGATGAGATTATGCTTGATGAACCGGGCTACAACATTCTTGGTCACGGAAGCGAAAGAGGCGGCCTTAACCCACTTTGTAAAATAGTAATTGGCCACTAAGATGAAACGGTCTCCATTCGAGGTTGTTGGCTTGATTTCCCCAATCATATCAATCCTCCACATAGCAAAGGGCCAAGTATCCGTCAAGAAGTTCATAGGAACCGAAGGTACGTGCACCTTGTCAGCATAAATCTGACACTTGTGGCAGGTTCGAGAGTGTTGATAGAAATCTGCTTCCATGGTAGACCAGTAATAGCCTGCCCGTAGGATTTTCTTTGCCATCGTATGCCCACTGGAATGGGTGCCAAAAGTACCTTCATGTAACTCAGCCATGATCCTTTCAGCTTCAACCTTGTCTACGCACCGAAGTAACACAAAGTCATGGTTGCGTTTGTAAAGAATGGCATTACTAAGAAAAAATTTAGCAGAGAATCTCCTTAAGAACTTCTTATCATTGACTGAATCTCCTTCTGGATATTCTTGAGCCTCGAGATACCTCTTAACTTCGTGAAACCAAGGCTGGTCCACTACTTCTTCAGTATTAATCTCGTGATAGTGTGATGGTTCATCCATTCGTTCAATGGTGATCTGGGGAGCCTCGTTATCCCATTTAAGTTTAAACATGGACGACATTGTGGCTAGTGCGTCTGCTAGCTGATTTTCTTCTTGAGGGAAATGCTCGAAGGTAATCTTCTCAAAATGTGGGAGCAATGTCAAAATTTGTTCTTTGTAAGGGATAAGGTTAGGGTGTTTGGTGTCCCATTCCCCTTTGATTTGGCTGATGACCAAAGCTGAATATTCGAATACATTTAACGATTTGATCCCCAAATCTATGGCAGCTTTAAGACCAAAGATGCACGCTTCGTATTCCACCATGTTGTTTGTACAATTAAAGTAGAGTCTTGCAGTAAAAGGAGTATGACACCCTTCAGGAGATATGAGTACAACACCAATACCGTTGCCGAGTGCGTTAGATGCCCAATCAAAAAACAAGGTCCATCGAGATCCTTGTTCAGGTCTGTCATATGGCCTGAATTCTTCATAATTGTTTACCATCATGATGTCCTCATCTGGGAATTCGAACTTCATGGACTGGTAGCCTTCCACAGCTTGGTGAGCAAGCTAATCAGCTAGTACACTGCCCTTTATTACTTTTTGGGTAGTATACTGTATGTATTCTGTCAGGATCATCTGTTATCTCACTATTCTCCCAGAGAGAGCAAGTTTCTCGAAGATGTATTTTATCAGATCCATTTTAGATATCAATAATGTAGTATGAGTCAACATATATTGTCTTAGCCGGCGAGCAGCCTACGCCAGAGCGCAACAAGTTTTCTCGAGCAGTGAATATCTTTTTTCACAGTCGGTAAACTTTTTGCCTGGGTAGTAAATAGCGTGCTCTTTTCGGCCAGACTCGTCATGCTGCCCCAGCACACACCCCATTGAATTTTCCAAAATGGTCAGATACATGATCAATGGTCTTCCCTCGACTGGTGGCATCAAAACAGGAGGCTCTTGCAGGTACTCTTTGATCTTGTCGAAAGCAGTTTGGCATTTGTCATTCGATTTGACTACTTGATCTTTCTTCAGTAATTTGAAGATTGGTTCACAAGTAGCTGTCAGGTGAGAAATGAATCTGGCAATGTAGTTTAAACGTCCCAAGAATCCTATGACTTCCTTCTCGGTACGAGGAGCAGGCATCTCTTGTATCTCTTTCACCTTGGCAGAATCTACTTCAATACCCTTATTGCTGATGACAAAGCCTAAGAGCTTACCCGAGCTTACTCCAATAGTGCATTTATTTGGGTTCAACCTCAGCTTGTACTTCTTTAACCTCTTAAACAGTTTCTGTAAATGATCAAGATGCTCTTCTTCTGTTTGAGATCTAGCTATCATGTGGTCCACATAAACCTCTATTTCGTGATGTATCATGTCGTGAAATAAGGCTACCATGGTACGCTGATAGGTTGCCCCAAAATTTTTCAATCCGAATGGCATAACCTTGTAGCAGAATGTGCCCCATTGTGTGACAAAGGTTGTTTTCTTCATGTCCTCAGGCGCCATTTTGATTTGGTTGTAGCCTGAGAAACCTTCCATGAAGGAAAACACTTTGTGATGTTCTGTATTGTCAACTAGAATATCAATGTGGGGGAGTGGGAAATCATCCTCAGGGCTTGCTCTATTCAAATCTTTGTAGTCCACGCACATTCACACTTTGCCGTCCTTTTTGGGCACGGGATCAACATTGGCAACCCATTGCGGATAATAGGTGACGGCCAAGAATCCAGTGTTGAATTGTTTCATGACTTCAACTTTAATCTTCTATGACATTTCAGGTCGCATACGACGAACCTTTTTCTTTACTGGTGGGTAGTCCTCTTTTGTAGGTAGACGATGTACCACTAAATCTGCATCAAGTCCTGGCATGTCTTCATACGGCCAGGCAAAGACCTCAACATATTCGTGTAGCAACTGAATCAGACGCTCCTTGACACTGGGTTCCAGATTGGCACCCAACTTGACTTCTCTTTTATCTTCCTCGGTACCTAGGTTGATCGTATCCACGGGTTACTTGTGGGGATGAATGGTTCTCTCTTCTTGTTGTAGTAACCTGGCGAGTTCCCCTGGTACTTCACAATCTTCCTCACCTTCGTCTTCGGCTTGGTAGATTAGATTTTCAGAGTCACAGAAGGCCATAGCAGAACCGTTACCCATGGGATCCCGAATGGATGTAGACCTGCATTGTGAGTGTGAGTGTGTGTAAGAGTATAGCTATCTTTGAAAGAAATGAAAATGTAAAAAATAAAAACAATGAGCACAAAGTTTGTATGCAAAAACGTCCATGATTCATTGATGTCATATGGAAATGAGATAATAACCCTTACAAATGGACCATTGTGCCTCGGGTAAGACACAAGGTTTTAAGAGTCTGAATTGTTTTAATATTACAGATCCAACAAAATGTAAAGACAAATTATTGTGGGATAAAAGTGATAGGGATAAAATCTCTGGCCTCCCAGTTGCTGAGCCCTCCACTGACAGTTGGGAAGATACAACTTTCCAGGATGTATCCATCTTCATCATCCTCTATTGTGTTGACTTCACGATTTCTGATCTTCAAGGGTGGTCCTCCAGCACGAGCGCGACGTACAACCTTCTGGGCACCTGAAGTGAAACCTAGGCCAAACTTTTCAGACTTGTATGGGATATCTAGGAGTTTTCCCCAAATAGTGCACCCACCTTCTTCTATTACTACCTTGGCATCCTTCAAAGATGACATCCTGAGTGGAGGCCTTGTAATCTTGGTAAGTTGAGACACAACCTTAGTCACTACCACATCTTGCAGGACTTCTTCAAAATGTTGGAATGGAGTTTCAATAAATTCACCATCTAATTCCATATATCTGAAGGAATTGAGATGGCTGATTGTGATACGGTGGCAAAACCGACTATTTTTACTGGTTTGCGTTTTGCGTTTTTTGTTTGCAAAATGTCGTGGTAAGCAAGAGTCGCCACTGACTTTTATTTCATCCAATCATGGAAAAGGAAAAAGAACAGAAAAAACCTTTTTTGAGATGTTTCTGAGTACGGTAAATTATAGAAAGGTAAGGTGTTAGCACCCTTTCTATCCATGGCTTTCCATGGGCTCTTAGGTACTAGCTCATCTTTTGAAAATTGCTTGTGTGTGTTTGTTTTGAAAAGTTTTTGTTTTTACTTCATTTTAACCCTTGCTTCTGTCTTCAAGAGTGTTCCGAAGTGTTTTTGAAAACTTTGTTTGTAAAAAGTGTAAGTGTGAAAAGTTTGATTTTTGAGCAAGTACCTACTAGCTTCTACGTACTCAAAAAAGATTATTTCTATTCTGGTTTCATTTAGACAACGCTATCCTACTATTGAGAAATAGGTAGCACCATCGTTGGAGTTGTAAGGGTCAATTCGAAAGGGACGTACGATCACTAAAGCAATGTTAGGACGTCTTAGTAATAACCCTAATGTCTTAAGATCATATTCGAGGCAACATTTCCGAGGCAACATTTCCGAACGGGACTTTTGATCTTTGTTTAGACAGGAGGGCGACCACTAAAACACCCTATACTTAATGATCGTTTACTAAAGGCAACCGAAGTAAGAGTATACCCTAAGAGTGTGCATGTGCGAGTGATTTGATTTCAGTTATTATCTTTGCACATTAGGGTTTGCTAGCCATTTTAAATTAATATGCAATCTTGTCATACAATCCTATTAACATACATCTAAACAGTTAATATTTACGAGAATTAAAATGCGAGAAATAAAACTTACGCTATTATAAGGCTTCAGGGAGGGGGATTAATTACATAGCCAAAAAGCCGTAAAATGATAAATAAAAAGGAAATCCTAATTAAACTATTACATACCATGAGCAGTTACATTAATATTGCAAAAATAATAAAGCGCGCACGATGAATCGAGATCGAGAGATCTAGGGTTTTGAGCCCAACTACCTAATTGTTAGAAAAATCATTCTTTGTGGTTTTTGTGATATTTTAAGAAAATAAGGTTTAATTGAATAAATAAAAACCTAATTACTAATTAATTTAAAAATTAAAGACAATAATTAAATTAACCTATTATTGTATTTTTGTTTTATTTGAGAAAGAAAAAATTAAATCACATGCTAACCCTAATTTTTTTTCTAATTGATTTTAAATATATGAAAAAGTTAGAATTAATCCTAAATTAAATTAGACTAATATTAAATTAAATTTGATAAAATAAAAAACCTAATTCTATATTTGTGAAATTTGATTCTATGATTTTTTGTGAAAAAAAAGAATTATTGTGTTAGAAAATAATTTAACCAAATTAAATTAAATAAGAAAAATTAGAAATGAAATAGAATGGGCCTGGGTGGTTTTCAGAAAAGGCGGTGTGGCTGGAAAATTCTGGGCCCAAATGTTGATGGCCTACTTTGACTTTGCCAATCCCATGCATGCGCTTGACTCATGCCCATGGTGGTCCTTCACGTGGGAAGCCTTGGATCTGGCATGCTGATGGTCTGGTGGTTGGACGCTGAGGATGTATGGTGGGTCCTTTGCCATGTGGTGCATTGAATCCTCCTGTAAATATTGAGAAAATAAAATGCACACGCCTGGAATCGAACCCAGGATGTGTGCATCAAAGACTAACGGCCTTACCACTGTGCTGGCTTTCTTAGTTGAACAAATAATGACAAATAAATATTATATAATAAAATAAATGTCTAACTCAAACCACGCGCGAAATTCATAACTGGCCATTCGCTGGATGCCACGCTATCATCTTCCTCGTTGCCTCTGTCGCTTTAGACATAAGACCTTTACCTACAGACACCAGGCGTAGGTATAACCCCGTGCTTCTCCAAAACTTCATACATGCATGATAAATGACAACTAATGGTACCAATCAACTCGTTGCAACCTCACGAGCATCATGGTACCATTATTCATGGCCAATTGTTCCTGTACAGAAAAACCCTAAAAACGAAGCAAGATCCCTAACTATGGCATCTTGTTGTACAGTTAATGAAAACGCAATTAAATATGACCATTAGCTTGCAAACATCATAAGGTTTAAGAATATATCAATGAATCATGCTAAATGTGCCAGAATTATGATATACGAATTCAAGAAAGCATGGAAATCGTGTGACACTTACAGTGCATTTCAAGTCGTGGAGAAGCTTGCTAATGATTGAATCTTGATCCTTGGATGTCCAATAATTGATTGGGATGGTTATAATGCTTTGAATTGACCTGAAAAATGGAAATCCGTTTGCCACTTTTCTTGAATTTTTTGAAACTTGCTCTCTCTTTTTCACGCCTCCAATCTCCCGATTTTTTGTCTACAATCCTTCCTTATGTATCTAAGAATGAATTAGGGTTACAACTTGGTTTCAAATCTTTTCCAATTAAGATCATTGATTCATAATTTGATCCTTTGTGCAAATCTTTCCAAATCAAGCAAAACGCAATCTTTTGTGTTCATATGAACCTTGCACGATTTGATTCCATCTCCAACTGTATAATAGACCTAAACATGCACAAAATCTCAAGCTTTGATTAGTTTTTGATATTTTCATGATTTTATTTTGATTTTATTTGATTTAATGGAAATAAAATCAAATAAATGACAAAAATAAAATAATGACAAGTGAAAGGGCTCATGGTTTGCGGGTCACATTATAAACTCAATGCAAGCATAAAAAATTGGGCCCATTTAGCAAAAAAATGCAATTTTGGACACATTTGACTTTTGGCAATTTTGCAAGAAGGGTCAACCTTACCAATGTATAACTCCTTCAATTTTGACCCTAGAGATGTGTTCTCTGACTTTTTATAAAGCTTAAGATGTCCTCTAAACATCCCTTTTGGTCTCATATCAATTGAGTCTTCCATGTTCATGTATGAAGCTTTGACCCAAAAGGTGTTTTTGTTGACTTTTCAAAATGACCTATAATGTCCAAATTCATATCTTCTTGTGAGTGCATATTTTGAACTTGGGAGCTGAAGATGGATTGTAGGGAATTGCATCCTCTTCAAAATGATCTTTGGATGGGTCATTTTTGATAAAGTGTGAGAAAGTTATGCTTGGTTAAAGTTGAGTTGACTTTTCCTACAAAACCTTAATTTAACAACTTTTGGGTTTTGATGAATTGTGAGCAATTATTGAGGAATCATGATCAACCCTTGATCAAATGATGAATAATGCTTCAAAATGAGGATGTTAACCAAAAATCTTGCAATTTGACTGTATGTGGGCCACAACTGACTTTTTCCCTAGCACAATCGATTTCCAGGCCTTTGAGCAATTGACTGAGCAAACTTACTTTGCAAGGCTTAAAACTTGACATGGATGGTCTTGAGAACATATTAGGACGATGGTGAGAATTTGGGATCCTTTGGACTCAAACATCTTAATGCAAACTGAAACCCTAATTTGGGGTAGACTACCTTAGGAGAGGGTTTGTCTGGTCAACCCTTGGACTTCCTTGAGCAATTTGAGGATCTCACTTGAAATGTATTGAGAAATATGGGAGGGAAAATTTTTGGGTACAATATCTGCCCCTGTTCAATCTTCTTAAACCTGAGGATGTAGATTGGCTTGTCTGCCTTTCGTGATCCAAAGGTGGAAGATGATTGAACACAAGAGTGCCCAAAAATTTGCACTCACATGAAATGGTACAGGTCTTGTGATATCAGGAATGGGCTTATAGATTCCATTTGGAGGTTGATGTTGGAATATGGGCTTAAATATGCCATCAGAAGAAGTGTCGATCGCATAAGAGATTCCTTTGCAAGAGCCCGTACACCTGTTGTTAAGGAGGACTACACTGGGGAATGTTGTTCTTTGTCTTGAGAGAGATAGAGTTATAGGAACTTCCAGTTGTCCGTTACTCTACTGGGGAATCATCTCTTAGTCGAGGAGGTGAAAATGAACTGCTATCTGGTCGTGCTCCAAGCTTCAGTGATTTTCTTAGGAAAATAAGACCAACTGCTATCTGGTCGTGCTTTAGGCTTTATAGTGACTTACTGGCGGGATGAGATTAAACTTGCTATATGGTCGTTCTCTAGGCTTCGCAATTTCTCAATTCTTATCTGGTCGTACTCCAGGCTTCAGAATGAATTAAGTGGTTATCCGGTCGTATTCGGGCTTCCAACTTGAATTTAAGGCATACTAATATCCAGTCAATTCTGGGCTTCATAGTAATTGGCCGAGTAAACTGCTATTTGGTCAAATTCCAAGCTTCCCAGTATCTTATACTGTTATTTGGTCGTGATCCAGGCTTCAATATCCTTTTACCGCTATCTGGTCGTGATCCAGGCTTCACGGTGTCTTATACCATTATCTGGTCGATTCCAGGCGTCATGGTATCTTGTATTGCTATTTGGTCGATTTCCAGGCTTCACAATAACTTGTTGAGGATTAAGCTGTTTTCCAGGCTTTAAGCTTTTATTTAAGACATACCACTATCTGGTCGATTCCAGGCTTCGTAGTATTCTGGAGATATCAAGATATTATCTGGTCGATTTCCGGGCTTCATAGCTTGAACTGGAATAGAAATCTTAGTATCGATTTGATTGAACCAAAGAAAAACTTGTGAGAACTTGATTGTATCTTTCCCTGAAAGGTAAAGAATTAGTCGTATGTAATGTCATGATGTATGAAATGTATTAAATAATGATGTTCTCAAAATAAATGAGATTGTGTTGTATGATGCATATGCGCATGTCATGATGTATGGATATGCAATGCTCTTGTGATGTTCTTCGGCTGGGGAGAATAAATTCTGGACTGCTGCTAGAGAGTATAAGGAGTTGAGTTCCTCGTTCTCGCTGGGGATAGTGACTGGAGATGATTAGCCGGAGACTTGAGTCCGTTCTGCTCGAGAATAATCCGCCGGGAGAGACTTTATGGGGAAGAAAGATATTCTGCTGGATGATCTGCTGATTTGGAGAAACCACTCCGCTGGGAATGAATTACAGTTGCTGGTGATGATGAACTCTGTCGGGGATTGGATTTATACCTGTGGAAGAAATAAACTCTGCTGGTGGTGAACTTCTATTGTTCGTGATAGATAAACTCTACTTGGGGAGAATTTTGCCGACTCATTCGCGATTATGAACCTCAGCTGGGGAAAGCTGACACCACTGTCTTTGGGTACTTCCTGCTCTTCGGGGAGTGTATGTACCTTTAGTCATATCCTCAAGCTGGTTCTATCCATGTACCTGGTGGGTAGAGCAACTGTAGGGTTTGGACACTTCTTGCTTGCCCCTGTTCCTGGAATTACAAGTAGTCGTCTTTTGTTTTTCATGTAAATATTTATGAGAAGCGATTATTTTCAAATGCATATATTAAAAAATGAATCATTGGACGTTCTTGCAAAACAAAACAGAAGAAGAAAAAGAAAAAAACAAGTTGAAATTTGTGAAATTGAATTGTATTGATTTTTGAAGTTGGCCTATAATAGGCGTTTTGTACAAGAGGCTGACGTCCTAGTAAGAGAACGCCGCCGAGGGAAAAAAAATTATACAATTTGAGTAAAAGAAAGAAAAACAGCTATGTGAAACAATCCCACTGGGTTCCAACTCTGCTATTGCCTTTATATCTTCAAGCGTCTCATCACTTTGCTACTTGGTTGAAGGTGGATCAAATTGATTGGCGCCATCTGAGCTTGATAGTCGATACCAAAGTCTGGTTGCAAGGTGATCCAATGAGACATAATGTTACGCTTTGATCCCTAATTTTTGCCTGAACCGCCCTTTCGGGTTTTCAGTCCACCGGGATACCCTTTTTTGCCCAAGCCACCTTTTCAGGTTTTAAACTTGTCGGGTGTACAATTTTTTTTATTTTCATCCCTTACTTTTGCCCGAACCCTTTTGGTTCGCCAGGAAGCCCTTATTTTTGCCTAGGCTAGTCGACCTAGCGGGTCTTTGATTATGCGTATTATTTTTTCACTATGTCTGCATTGACGGGGTGAGGAAGGTCGTCACCATCCATAGTGGTTAGAATCATAGCTCCTCCCGAGAAAATGTTCTTAACCACAAATGGCCCTTCGTATGTGGGGGTTCATTTGCCCCTGGGATCACCTTGTGGCAGTATGATGCATTTGATCACCAGATCCCCGACTTGATATTCTTGACGTCTGACTTTCTTGTTAAAGGCCTTAATCATTCGCTTTTGATACATCTGACCATGACAGATAGCCGTAAGTCTCTTTTCGTCGATTAAGTTGAGCTGATCAAGTCGGGTCTGGATCCAGTCATCTTTGCTCAAACCTGCATCCTTCATAATCCAGAGAGAGGGTATCTGGACCATAATGGGTAGGACTGTCTCCATGCCATACACCAAAGAGTGGGGTGTTTCCCCTGTCAAAATCCGTGCTGAGGTACGGTACCCATGAAGAGCGAATGGTAACATCTTGTGCCAGTCTTTGCATGTCACCATCATCTTCTGTACAATCTTCTTGGTATTCTTGTTAGCCGCTTCAACAGCCCCGTTCATCTTCGGCCGGTAGGGAGAAGAGTTATGATGCTGAATCTTGAACTGTTTGCAGAGTTCGGTGATCATCGTATTGTTGAGATTTGTACCATTGTCAGTGATGATCCTCTCTGGTACACCGTATTGACAAATCAAGTTGTGTCAGATAAACCGCGCCACGACGTTCTTGGTTACTGTAGCAAAGGAAGCTGCCTCGACCCATTTCATCAAATAATCAATAGCTACCAGAATGAAACGATGTCCGTTGGATGCAGTAGGTCTGATCTCACCTATCATATTGATGCCCCACATTGCGAAAGGCCAAGGAGCTGTCAAAACATTCAGAGGAACTTGAGGTACATGCACCTTATCAACATAGACTTGGCACTTATGACAGGTCCGAGAGTGCTGATAACAATCGGCTTCCATGGTGGACCAATAATATCCATCCCGTAGGATTTTCTTCGCCATGGTATGTCCACTAGAATGAGTTCCAAAGGTACCTTCATGTAACTCTGCCATGATCTTTTCTGCCTCGCTTTTGTCCACACATCGCATTAAGGTCGAATCATGGTTACGCTTGTAAAGGATACCGTTACTAATGAAGAACTTCGCAGCGAACCTTCTCAAGAACTTATTATCATTAACAGATGCACCCTTGGGGTACTTTTGAGCCTTAAGATACCTCTTTACCTCGTGGAACCAGGGTTTATCTGCTACCTCTTCAGTCTCGATGTCATAGCAATGTGCGGGCTCGTCCAACCTCTCAATGGTAATCTGGGGAGCTTTATTGTCCCACCTGACTTTGAACATAGAAGACATGGTAGCTAGCACTTCCGCTAATTGGTTTTCCTCTATTAGGAAGTGTTCAAAGGTTATCTCCTCAAAGTGCGGGAGCAACGTCAGTACATACTCCTTGTAAGGAATAAGATTTGGGTGCTTCGTATCCCACTCGCCTTTGATCTAACTGATCACCAGAGCAGAATCTCAGAATAGACTCAAGAACTTAATCCTCAAGTCGACAGAAGCTCGCAGACCCAGGATGCATGCTTCATACTCCGCCATATTGTTGGTGCAGTTAAAACATAATCGGGTGGTGAATGGAGTATGACAGCCCTCAGGAGATATAATCACAGCGCCAATGCCATTACCCAACGCGTTTGAGGCTCCATCAAAATACATGGACCATCGGGATCCTTCCTCAGGTCCTTCATCTAATCGAGGTTCTTCACAGTTGGTCACCAACATGATGTTCTCATCCGGGAACTCGAAATTCATGGATTGGTAGTCATCCACGGCCTGATGCGCCAAATGATCCGCCAATACACTCCCCTTGATTGCTTTTTGGGTTATGTATTGGATGTCATACTCAGTTAAGATCATCTGCCATCTTGCTATTCTTCCGGATAAGGCAGACTTTTCGAAGATATACTTGATTGGATCCATCTTTGATATCAATAGGATAGTGTGAGTCAGCATATACTATCTCATCCGGTGAGAAGCCCATGCCAAAGTGCAGCAAGTTTTCTCGAGCAGTGAGTATCAGGTCTCACAGTCGGTAAACTTTTTGCTAAGGTAGTAAATAGCGTTCTCTTTTCGGCCAGACTCGTCATGCTGCCCCAACACACACCCCATTGAATTATCCAATACTGTCAAGTATAAGATCAAAGGCCTTCCTTCAACTGGAGGCATCATAATTGGTGGCTCTTGGAGGTATTCCTTGATTCTTTCGAAAGCGGTTTGACATTCATCATTCCATTTTACCACTTGATCTTACTTCAGCAGCTTGAAGATTGGCTCACAAGTAGCAGTTAGATGTGAAATGAATCTGGCGATGTAGTTCAGCCGTCCCAAAAAGCCTCTAACTTCCTTTTCTGTGCAGGGAGTCGGCATCTCCTGTATAGCCTTCACCTTTGCAGGATCCACCTGAATACCCTTATCACTGACGACGAAACCCAGCAGCTTACCAGATCTTACCCTGAAAGTGCACTTGTTCGGGTTAAAGCTCAGCTTATACATCTTCAATCTGTCAAATAGTTTCTGGAGATGATTAAGGTGTTCTTCCTCAGTCTGGGACCTTGTGATCATATCATCAACATACACCTCGATATCCTGGTGAATCATGTCATGGAACAAAGTGACCATGGCGCACTGATAAGTTGCCCCAGCATTCTTCAACCCGAAAGGCATTACCTTGTAACAGAAGGTACCCCATTGCGTAATGAAGGTTTTCTTCTCCATGTCCTCGGGAGCCATCTTGATCTGGTTGTAACCAGAAAGACCATCCATAAAGGAGAAGATCTTGTGCTGCACGGTGTTTCGACCAGAACATCGATGTGAGGAAGCGGGAAATCATCCTTGGGGCTTGCCCTGTTCATATCTCTATAGTCCACAGACATCCGTACCTTACCATCCTTCTTAGGCACCGGAACCACATTGGCAACCCACTGCGGATAAGAAGTAACAACTAAAAATCCCGCGTCGAACTGTTTCATGACCTCAGCTTTGATTTTCTCAGACATCTCAGGGCGCATACGGCGAACCTTCTGTTTCACCGGAGGGAAGTCTTATTTAGTCGGTAGGCGGTGTACCACAATGTCAGTGTCCAAACCAAGCATATCTTCATAAGACTAAGCGAAGATCTCAACATAGTCACGTAGCATTTATATCAACCGTTGTTTGACACTAGACTCCATATTTGCACCTATCTTAACCTCTTTCCTATATTCCTCTGTACCCAAATTCAGTGATTCAACTGACTCTTCATGAGGCTGTATGGCCCTTTCTTCCTGTAGTAACAGTCTAGCAAGTTCTCCAAGCACCTCACAATCATCCTCAGCTTCATCCTCAGCTTGGTTGATCGGATTTTCGAAGTCATAACTGGAAGTAGAAGAGTCAGTATCAATGGGATCCAGAGTGGATATGGATCTGCATTATGATACGTGAGTGTGTGTAAGAGAATAGCTGTTTTTGATAAAGCGAGAGACAGAAAAAAAGAAAAACAAGGAGCGCAAAATTTGTCATGCAAGAAACGTCCAATGTTTTATTGATGATATATGAAATGACAGATAATAAGGCCTCACAAGCAAAGCCAAGGCGCCTTAGGCAAGGCACCGGGCCATAAAATTTCAAACTGTTTATTATAAATCTCAAAACAAAAGTCAATTACTGTGGAATAAAAGAAACAGGTATGAAGTCCTTCGCCGTCCAGTTGTTCAACCACCGTTGGTCGTTGGGTAGATCCATTTGTCGATGTCTGAATCTTTTTCACTGTCTTCAAGTGCATTAACTCCCTGATTGCTGATATGCAGAAGAGGTCATCCAATTCGTGCGTGCCTAACAGCCCTTTGAGCCCCTGTAGTAAAGCCCAAACCAAATTTGTCAGTTTTGTGTGTGAAATCAGGGAGCTGACCCAAATTTGCACACCCACCTTTTTCAATTACAGCCTTGGCATCTTTGAGGGAAGCCATCTTCATCGGAGGCTTGTCAGTAGCAATCTCAGTTGACGCTAAAGTCTGGGGGACCTCTTCAAAGTTCTGATAAGGGGTTTCGATGAACTCTCCATCCATCTCCATATAGCGAAAGGAATTAAGATGACTCACCATGTACTCCTCTTCGCCTTGTACCGTGACAATATTCCCCTTTACCGGATATTTCAACATTTGATGGAGCATGGAAGTCACTGCCCCAGCTTTATGAATCCAGGGACAACCCAACAAGCAAGAATATGATGGTCTGATATCCATCACAAAAAAAGTGGATGCAAAAGTCTGAGAGCCAACTTTAACTGGGACGTCAACCTCCCTGTGTACCATCCTTTTTGACCCGTCGAAAGCCCTGACCACAATATTGCTCGGCTTTATAATCAAACCTTCACAGTCCAGACGGTCTAATGCTTTTTTTGGAAGCATATTTAATAAGGACCTGATATCCACCAGTACATGGGCCATAGTAGTGCCCCTGCACTCGATCGAGACATGCAGAGCATCATTATGATTTCTTCCTTTAGCAGTCAGATCTGCATCTGAGAAACCCAACCCATTGTTAGCAGTCAAGCTATCCACGCAATCTTTGAATTGATTAGCTGAAGTTTCCTGCGGAACATGCACAATCTTGATGAAAGCAATTAAAGCCTTTGGATGGGCTTTATAACACAATAACAAGGACAACATGGAGATTTTTGACGGGGTCTTCCCCAGCTGCTCGACTACGTTATAGTCTCTCTTCTTGATAATCTTCAGAATTTCCTCTATCTCCTGCTTAGAGGTTTCTACAATGATCTTCTTAGGTGCCTCTGTCCGGGCAGGCTCACTTGTGATTTCTTTGCCCCGATTCCCAGATGGCTCGGCGACAGGGGTGATAACTGGAATAGGAACTGGGTTGTAGCTGATGTACTAGCAGATGGAATGATAACAGGTTTGTGGACAGTCGAAGGGGAAATCTCGGGAGAAAAGAGTCTTCCGCTTCTGGTGACCTTGCTAGCCCCGACAATATTGCTGACATCAGCATCAACTTCCTCACTTTTTAAGTCTTGTTTAACTTCATGGTAATACACATCATCCCCATAATGCCAAGGGACAGCCTTATCCTAAGTGTATGGGATATGACCAGGGATAGTAATTATTAACAGAGTGATTCTTGGGACGGGTGTAATCTTAATAGGCTTTCTCGAGGAAGCCTTGGAAGGATTGGAGGAAATGGTTATGATGGCAACTTCTTCAATTGGAACCAACGGAATCATAGTCTTTTCGAACATGATCTCTTTGTTATCCATCAGGCGTTGAACACCGGATTTCAGTATGTTACAACCAGCAGGCAGAATTGAACATTTGTGGCAACCTTCGCCATAACCCGGAAATAAACCGGCTAACAATAGATTCTTCTTAACTGTCATCAAAGGAGTAGAAATTTCTTCCACAGAGGTCACAAATAAATCATCGTCCACAACATTTACTCCATGACCATGCTTGGGCATGGAAGCAGTTATGACGTTGGGCTTCTCCGGAGTGTCAAACTCAATCTCTTTGGCTTCGATCAAATCTTGCACCTTATTCTTCAAGGCCCAACAGTTGTTTGTATCATGACATGGGCCATCAGAGTGATAGGGGCAGCGGGCATTCGGGTTATATTGAGGAGATGTGGTGTTGGGATTCTTCGGGGCTTCCCTCAGAGTTACCAGATTGGTCTTCAATAATTATGGTAGAATTTGAGACAAGGTCATATTGAGCCGAGTGTACTGCCTCTGTGGTCTTTCCACCCTTTGTTAATTGTTGCATTGTGGAGCAACTGTGGGTCTTGATATCACTACCGCATTTACTGCTTGACGGTGTTCAGGTTTGCTTTGGCCCCTCGAGCCATAGACTGCACTAGCTTCTTTCTTACTGGTGAAAGGCTTCTTTACGAAACTTGATAAAGTATCCTTCTGTATCTTACCACTTCGGATACCAGCTTCTACTCTTTCCCCAGTCAAAATCAACTTAGTAAACCCAGATGACGAACTGCCGATCAGATGATTGAAGAATGGACCAGATATCGTCCCTAGAAACATGTCAACCAACTCCCTGTCAGACAAAGGGGGTTGGACTCTTCCAGCTAAGTCTCTCCACTTTTGAGCATAGTCCTTAAAACCTTCGCTTGCACCCATGGACATACCCTGGAGCTGAGTATGAGTGGGAGCAAGGTCGGTGTTATACTGATATTGCCTGTAGAAAGCAACAGCAAGGTCTTCCCAGTTTCTAACATTAGCTCCTTCCAACTGATAAAACCATTCAAGCTGAGTCCCTAACAGACTATCTTGAAATAAGTGCACCCACAAATTTCTATCAGCAGTGTGGGGTTGGATTTTCCTAACGTACGAGCGGAGATGGAGTTTTGGACAGGATACTCCATCGTACTTGGCAAAAACCGGAGCTTTAAACTTATGAGGGATCACCACTCCCGATACCAATCCCAGCTCTCCAAAGTCCAAACCAGGGATCTTCTGAATCTCCATAGCACTCAGACAGTCTTCTAGTTGCTTGTATCTATCCTCAGCAGGAGGATATTTCTCCTCATCATAATCTGTATCATCATCAGAGATGGCAGGACTGGGTCCCTTTTCTTCTTCTTGGTTCTCCCCTTCCTTGGATGAAGAGGTCAGATCAGCTTATTGTTTCAACCTATCCCCAAACCTTTTGCCCATATTCAGAAGAATGACCTTCTTCTTCTTCTTCTTCTTTTTCTTCTTCTTCTTCTCTTTCAGAATGAGAGCTTTCAAATCCTCTTGCCCTTTGGCCAAGCTCAAGAACATCTCTTGGAATTGGGCTTTTTGTGCCTGAAGATCTTTGATGGCTTGATCGGAAGACATTTCGTGCTGAAATAAACAGCGAAGAAGATGAGAAACCTGTAATGATACCTGTAATGGTGTGCATGATAATGGGATGTGTATGTAATGATTTCAAAGACTTTGGGAGATTTAAATTTGCAAACCAAAAATAAACAAACTTTATTAGATTAACTTGTAAAAAGGTTCACCAATGCCTTTGAGGCGTTACAAAAGAAGTAAATGGAAAACAAATCTAAAACTCGAAAAGCAGAAATCAAAAATCCCATGGATGCTTCCCCTTTGTGATGACATAGTCATTGATCGTTCTTTCTTCCTAGAGCTGCCTGGTGAGCTTCAAGATCTTCCTTTCTTGTTCATGGTACTTCTCCCGGTAAGTATCCCTCTCCTCTTTCAGCTGAATCCAAGATCTCTGCAATGCCCCAGGATCAGTGGGCATGTAAGGGTAAATAACTGTATAAGGAATGCCTTCTTCATTGGTGGGCTCCACAATCACTGGCAATACAGCTTCATAGGCTATCCCAAGCTTCTGAGCACGAGCTCGGACCCACTGGAGATAAGGCTGCATAGGAAGAGAAGTCCTTGGTCCTAGCTCTTGAGGGTCAGATCTGTTCACCATGCCCCAAGCTCGTATAAACCTTCGGCGATGCTCGTCAACTTCTTCCTTGTAGTCAAATGCAATATCCGTAAGAAGTAGCTCATGAGGACCGTCTCTCTGAGCACGACCAAACTATCGTAAAGCTAGACAAAGAGTGTAGGTTATTCCCCCTCTGATTCCAAGCAATGGGACATTAGGGTATCCCCCACAACGATCAATGACGGTAGTGTTTTCCATAACTCGGGAGCTCCAAAGAATGTATGTATGGGTAAGTGACATTATCCTGTAGGACCAACCCAAACCTTCTTCATTCTTCAACACGAACTTAGGGAGGTGCGAAATAAACCACCTCGACAGCAACGGCATACAACACATAAGAGTCGCTCTTCTACGTACAGTACGAGTGTAGAGGGCATGCAAGATATCACCCAATAGAGTAGGCACAAGATTGCGAGAAAGGAAGATCTTAACCGCATTCACATCTATAAAGGAATCTGGATTCGGGAAGAGAACCAAACCGTAGATAAGGAGAGCCAAGATATCTTCGAAAGCCTGAAAGTCCAAACTATCCCAGAATAGCTGAGCTTGATCTATCAGAAACTTGGCTAAGAAACCTTCAACTTCGCTTCGTGTTTCCCAATTGGATACTACATCAGCCCGTTTAAGATGCAGAGCTGAGGAAATTTCTTCTGATCTAGGAGTCTCTTCCATACCTATGAAGGGCATCTGCTCAAGGATGGATATGCCCAATAAGTGAGAAAACTCTTCCAAAGTGGGAACCAGCTGATAATTTGGGAAGGTGAAGCAATGATGCATAGGATCGAAGAACTGGAAAAGCACACTCATCATCTACTCATTAAACTTTGAGGTAACTAGGCTAAGAAGCTGACCTTGTCTCTTAATGAACGAAGAAGTCTCAGAAACTCTTGAGGATAACTCTTTGAGTTGAGTAGGTATTTGCACAAAGTTAACTCGGATGGTGTTTCTGCGCACGGAAGCCATAATATGCAAAACAGAACAAAGATAAATCCCCTCGGTCTTTGAAATGGTTAGTATAATGAAGCATGCATGTTATGTTATGATGCATGATGTCATGATAAAGACAACATGTATAGCAGATAACAGACATGGCAAAGGCAAACAAGTCACATAAAAGCCCTTAAGTTTAAGGCTTGCATGGGGTCAAAGGTATTACCCTCTTGAAGTTCAGTTGGTTTCAACCTGTCCTAGAAATAGTAACCGGGTTCTAGAGGTTCTCAAAATCACTGACCATCCTCCATCAGTCATGGTTTCAGCTCACACAATCTTTTCTTGCGGCCGGAACTATCTCGAGAGTATGGTCTCAATGAGTGTAGCATCGAGTATCAACCAGTTCTCAGCTTTACACTGAGGCCAGCTATCTCACTACTTCCTACTGGCCAAGTTGGTCGATTAAAGGTTCTAAGGTCAGTTGATGCTTAACGACACACGTAGCAGCCCCGTATTCTCCTCGTTTCTCCACAAGGGATACCGGTACCAACCAATGTGCCACATCAACGTAGCTACTGCTTCAACCGTATCGGTCTATGCCATATAGTTCCCTCACAGTTTATTGCTACTTACCTAAAAGGTGTCCCCAGATCCTGGTTAGGATCTATAGAAACTCCCAAACAAAACCCTTAAAAGTAAAACAACCAAAACAAACAAGAGAAGCAAATATGATGAACTAAATCCTAAGGTATACCCCAATTATTTTCCCCCAGCAGAGTTGCCGGTTCTGTGATACGGTGGCAGAACCGACTATTTTTACTAGTTTGCGTTTTGCATTTTTTGTTTGCAAAATGTCGCGGTAAGCAAGAGTCGCCACCGACTTTTATTTCATCCAATCATGGAAAAGGAAAAAGAACAGAAAAAACCTTTTTCGAGATGTTTCTGAGTACGGGGGGTAGATTATAGAAAGGGAAGGTGTTAGCACCCTTTCTATCCATGGTTTTCCATGGGCTCTTAGGTCCTAGCTCATCTTTTGAAAATTTCTTGTGTGCGTTTGTTTTGAAAAGTTTTTGTTTTTACTTCGTTTTAACCCTTGCTTCTGTCTTCAAGAGTGTTACGAAGTGTTTTTGAAAACTTTGTTTGTAAAAAGTGTAAGTGTGAAAAGTTTGATTTTTGAGCAAGTACCTACTAGCTTCTACCTACTCGAAAAAGATTGTTTCTATTCTCGTTTCCTTTAGACAGCGCTATCCTACTATTGAGAAATAGGTAGCACCGTCGTTGGAGTTGTAAGGGTCAATTCGAAAGGGACGTACGATCACTAAAGCAATGTTAGGACGTCTTAGTAATAACCCTAATGTCTTAAGATCATATTCGAGGAAACATTTCCGAGGCAACCTTTCCGAGGTAACATTTCTGAACGGGACTTTTGATCTTTGTTTAGATACGAGGGCGACCACTAAAACACCCTATACTTAATGATCGTTTACTGAAGGCAACCGAAGTGAGAGTATACCCTAAGAGTGCGCATGTGCGAGTGATTTGATTTCAGTTATTATCTTTGCACATTAGGGTTTGCTAGAAATTTTAAATTAACATGCAATCTTGTCATACAATCCTATTAATATACATTCAAACAGTTAATATTTGCGAGAATTAAAATGCGAGAAATAAAACCTACGCTATTACAAGGCTTCGGGGAGGGGGATTAATTACATTTCCAAAAACCCGTAAAACGATAAATAAAAAGGAAATCCTAATTAAACTATTACATACCATGAGCAGTTACATTAATATTGCAAAAATAATAAAGCGCGCACGATGAATCGAGAACGAGAGATCTAGGGTTTTGAGCCCAACTACCTAATTGTTAGAAAAATCATTATGTGTGGTTTTTGTGATATTTTAAGAAAATAAGGTTTAATTGAATAAATAAAAACCTAATTACTAATTAATTTAAAAATTAAAGACAATAATTAAATTAACCTATTATTGTATTTTTGTTTTATTTGAGAAAGAAAAAAATTAAATCACATGCTAACCCTAATTTTTTTCTAATTGATTTTAAATATATGAAAAAGTTAGAATTAATCCTAATTTAAATTAGACTAATATTAAATTAAATTTGATAAAATTAAAAACCTAATTCTATATTTGTGAAATTTGATTCTATGATTTTTTGTGAAAAAAAATAATTAATTTGTGTTAGAAAATAATTTAAACAAATTAAATTAAATAAGAAAAATTAGAAAAGAAATAGAATGGGCCTTGGTGGTTTTCAGAAAAGGGGGTGTGGCTGGAAAATTCTGGGCCCAAATGCTGATGGCCTTCTTTGACTTTGCCAATCCCATGCATGTGCTTGACTCATGCCCATGATGGTCCTTCACGTGGGAAGCCTTGGATCTGGCATGCTGATGGTATGGTGGTTAGACGTTGAGGATGTATGGTGGGTCCTTTGCCATGTGGTGCATTGAATCCTCCTGTAAATATTGAGAAAATAAAATGCACACGCCTGGGATCGAACCCAGGACGTGTGCATCAAAGACTAATGGCCTTACCAATGCGCTGGCTTGCTTAGTTGAACAAATAATGACAAATAAATATTATATAATAAAACAAATGGCTAACTCAAACCACGCGCGAAATTCCAAACTGGCTATTCATAGGATGCCACGTTATCATCTTCCTCGTTGCCTCCGTCGCTTTAGACAGAAGACATTTACCTACGGACACCAGGCGTAGGTATAACCCTGTGCTTCTCCAAAACTTCATACAGGCATGATAAATGACAACTAATGGTACCAATCAACTCGTTGCAACCTCACGAGCATCATGGTGCCATTATCCATGTCCAATTGTTCCTGTACAGAAAAACCCTAAAAACGAAGCAAGAACCCTAACTATGGCATCTTGCTGTACAGTTAATGAAAACACAATTAAATATGACCATTAGCTTGCAAACATCATAAGGTTTAAGAATATATCAATGAATAATGCTAAATATGCAAGAATTATGATATACGAATTCATGAATGCATGGAAATCGTGTGACACTTACAGTGTGTTTCAAGGCGTGGAGAAGCTTGCTAATGATTGAATCTTGATCCTTGGATGTCCAACAATTGATTGGGATGGTTATAATGCTTTTAATTGACCTGAAAAGTGGATATCAGTTTTCCACTTTTCTTGAATTTTTTGAAACTTGCTCTCTCTTTTTCACGCCTCCAATCTCCCCGTTTTTGGTCTGCAATCCTTCCTTATGTATCCAAGAATGAATTAGGGTTGCAACTTGGTTTCAAATCTTTTCCAATTAAGATCATTGATTCATGATTTGGTCCTTTGTGCAAATCTTTCCAAATCAAGCAAAATGAAATCTTTTGTGTCCATGTGAACCTTGCACGATTTGATTCCATTTCCAGCTGTATAATAAACCTAAACATGCACAAAATCTCAAGCTTTGATTAGTTTTTGATATTTTCATGATTTTATTTTTATTTTATTTGATTTAATTTAAATAAAATCAAAATAAATGACAAAAATAAAATAATGACAAGTGAAAGGGATCGCGGGTCGTGGGTCACATTACAAACTCCATGCAAGCATAAAAAATTGGGCCCATTTGGCAAAAAAAAAGCAATTTTGGACACATTTGACTTTTGGCAATTTTGCAAAAAGGGTCAACTTTACCAATGCATAACTTCTTAAATTTTGACCCTAGAGATGGGTTCTTGGAATTTTTAGAAAGCTTAAGATGTCCTCTAAACAACCCTTTTAGTCTAAACTTAATTGAGTCTTCCATGTTCATGTATGAAGCTTTGACCCAAAAGTTGTTTTTGTTGACTTTTCAAAATGACCTATAATGTCCAAATTCATATCTTCTTGTGAGTGCATTTTTTGAACTTGGGAGCTGAGGATGGATTGTAGGGAATTGAATCCTCTTCAAAATGCGCTTTGGATGGGTCATTTTTGATAAAGTATGAGAAAGTTATGCTTGGTCAAAGTTGAGTTGACTTTTCCTACAAAACCCTAATTTAACAACTTTTGGGTTTTGATGAATTGTGAGCAATCCTTGAGGAATCATGATCAAACCTTGATCAAATGATGAATAATGCTTCAAAATTAGGATGTTGACCAAAAATCTTACAATTTGACTGTATGTGGGCCACAGTTGACTTTTGCCCTAGCACAGTCGATTTTCAGGCCTTTGAGCAATTGACTGAGCAAACTTCCTTTGAAAGGCTTAAAACTTGACATGGATGGTATTGAGAACATATTAGGACAATGGTGAGAATTTGGGATCCTTTGGACTCAAACATCTTGATGCAAACTAAAACCCTAATTTGGGGTAGACTACCTTAGGAGAGGGTTTGTCTGGTCAACCCTTGGACTTTCTTGAGCAATTTGAGGACCTCACTTGAAATGTATTGAGAAATATGGAAGGGCAAATTTTGAGTTACAACACTGATCATATACTCTTCTTCTCCATGAATGGTGATAATCTTCCCTTGAATCGGATACTACAGAATTTGGTGCAACATAGAAGTAACAGCGCCGACATTGTGAATCCATGGTCGGCCTAGCAAGCAGGAATATGAAGGGCGAATATCCATTACATAAAAAGTTGAATCAAACATTTGGGTTCCAACTTTTATGGGGATATCCACTTCCCCATGCACCATCCTTTTTGAGTCGTCAAAGGCCCTCACTACTATGTTACTTGGCTTCAATGTCAATCCCTCACAGTCAAGCCTATCAAGAGCCTTTTTAGGAAACACATTCAGAGACGACCCGGTGTCCACCAAAACATGAGCCAAGGTTGTGTCCCTGCATTACACTGAGACATGCAATGCCTCATTATGCTTCCTTCCTCTTGGCGTTAAATCAGCATCCGAAAAACCTAGACCATTATCTGCAGTCAAGCTGGCTACACAGTCTTGGAACTGATCAGCAGATGTTTCTTGGGGTACATGAGCAGTTTTCAGGAATTTTACCAAGGCCTTTGCATGCGCCTCAGAACATAGTAATAAATCCAGCATGGAAATTTTTTACGAAGTTTTCCCCAATTGCTCGACTACATTGTAGTCTCTTCTTTTTATGATCTTTAGGATTTCCTCCATCTCTTTACGGGAAGTTTCAGGAATAGCCATTGATTGTGCCTTCGTTCGGACAGGTTCAATCAAATACCTTTACCTCGAGTCTCGGTTGACTCGGCAGCAGGAATGTCAGTAGGAGTGGTAACATGGATTGCAACAACTTTGTCAGCAGGAGTATTAGCAGAGATGATTGTAGTACTGGGAACAACCTTTGGAGGAGCAACAACAACAGGAATGATTACGGGTCCAGAAACTGCTTTTGGGGGAGAAATTTCTAGAGAGAATATCCTTCCACTTCGGGTAATCTTGCTAGTCCCTGCAATATTACTGATATTAGAGTCATCCTTCTCAGAACTTGAATCTTCAGCAGCTGGCCAATCTTGCTTGATATCGTGGTAGTAAACATCCCCTCCATAATTCCAAGGTACGGCTTTGTCTGACGAATACGAGATTGGTCCAGGAATTTTAATTATCAAAGGAGCTACTTTTGGAACTGATGTAATTCTAACGGGTCTTTTGGTGGAGACCCTGGAAGAATTAGCGGAAATGGTAACGATGGAAACATCATTATAAGGAACATGTGGAACATAAGTCTTTTCGACCAAAATCTCCTTGTTGTCTATTAGGCATTGAACGCCTGCTCTCAACAAAGGACGGCTGGTTGGTGAAGACAAATAGAAATGACAGCTTTCATCACAGTCTGGGAAAACACTGGCATTCAATAAGTTCTTTTTGATAATCAGGAGTGGGGTCATAAGTTCATCAACTGAAGTAACAAACATATCTTCCTCAATGGCGTTGGTATTAGGGCTGTGTTTGGGCATAGGGGCAGAAATGACATTGGGCTTTTATGGCGCATCGAATTCAATCTCTTTGGCTTCAAGGAGGTCTTGTACTCTGTTCTTTAGATCCCAACAGTTATTAGTGTCATGGTCGGGACTCTCAGAGTGGCATGCACAACGGGCATTGGGATGATAGTGAGGAGAGGTTGTGTTAGGATTCTTTGGAGCTTCTTTGAAAGTCACTAGGTTGGATCTTAACAAATGTGGAAATACTTGAGAGATAGTCATATTAATTTGGGTGAATTGTCTGACTGGTCTTTCAATTCTTGGTTGGTTGTTTCTTTGCTGATCGGGAACAGGTTTAGGAATCATAACAACCCCCACCATTGGACGGTGTTCAGGCCTATCTTGATTTCTATGAGGATATACAACAACCACTTCTTTCTTTCCGATTAATGGCTTCCTTAGAGCAGCAGAGGATGCATCTTTTTGAATCTTTCCATTCTTTATCCTGGCTTCTACCCTTTCTCTAGTCAATATCAATTCAGTAAAACCTGTTGATGAACTCCCAATTAAGTGATTAAATAAGGGACCAAACAAGGTACCCAAGAACATGTCTACTAATTCTCTTTCAGATAGGGGAGGTTGAACTCTTCCGGCCAAGTCCCTCCATTTTTGCGCATAGTCCTTGAAGCCTTCCCTTGAAACCATGGCCATACTCTGGAGTTGAGTATGGGTAGGCGCAAGATCAACATTTTATTGGTATTGTTTGTAAAAGGATGCAGCAAGATATTCCCAGTTATGAACATTTTCTCTTCCTAACTGATAAAACCAATCAAGTTGAGTTCCAGACAGAATATCTTGGAAGAAGTGTACCCATAAATCTTTATCAGAGGTATGAGGCTGGATTTTCCTCACATAGGACCAGAGATGCATTTTGGGGCATGAGACTCCGTCATACTTGGGGAACACAGGTGCTTTGAATTTTCGAGGAATGGCAATTCCCGATACTAGTCCCAACTCCTCAAAGTCCAATCCAGGCACTTTTTGGATTTCCATTGCACTTAACCATTCTTCTAGATGCTTATACTTGTCATCGACTGGAGGATATTGTTCTTCTGAATAGTCTTCTTCCTCTTCTGACTCTGACTGGACAATTGTTTCTTTTCCCTTCCCATCTTGATTGTCTTTCTCTCCGGATGTCGTTGCAAAGTATAAGGTCCTTCTTGTCTGCCCTTGGAATCTTCTTCCCATGTTTAGAACTCGGGTTATCTTCTTTGTCTTCTTATTCTTCTCTTCAACCAACAAGGTCTTCAACTCTTCTTGTCCTTTGGCCAGAGTTAAGAACAATTGTTGAAACTATGCATTCTGAGCTTGGAGGTCCTTCACCGTTTGCTCGAGATCCATCTTACTGAAATAAACAGTAGAGAGATGAGGAGACTTGTTGCAAGAAACCTGCTTATGTTATGATGAATGGTAAATGCATATGCAATGATTTCAAGGATTTTAAGATTCAAATTTGTTTTAGATAAAAGGTAACACACGTTAAATTAATTATTTAAAGCTTGAGTAAATCAGTGCCTCCTTGGGCTAAATAGTACAAAAACTATAAGACAAAAAGGTGGTTCACATCCTCTTTGGTGCAATGTAGGTATTCAGAGTCTGCTCCTCATGAAGTAGCATAGTGAGTTCCAAAACCTTCTTCTCGCTTGCATAGAATTGGGCTTCGAAAGTATCTCGCTCCCCCTTGAGTTGTATCTAATCTCTTTGTAGGTCTTCAAGAGAGGTAGGCATGTCAGGATGTAGGACAGTGTATGGAACATCTCCTTCCTTAACAGGCTTAATGATTATCGGGAGAATGGAGGGGTAAGGCATCATAAGACTCGAAGCACGAGTTCGTACCCATTTGAGGTAAGGCTCAAGAGGGATGGAATTCTTATGCCCCAAAGTCTTTCTATCTACCTTGTTCAACATCCTCCAAGCTCGGATAAATCTCTGGCGAAGACCTTGATCGTCGTTCTCGTAGTCAAATACCAAACCTTGAATCAGCATCTCGTGCGGGCCATCCCTTCGGGCGTAACCAAACTTTCTTAAGGCTAAGCAGGGGTGGTAGGTGATACCTCCCCTAATGCCAAGTAAAGGGACATTAGGAAATTCTCCACAACGGTCGACAATAGTAACATTCTCTATGGATCTGGAGCACCAATGAATGTATGAATGTTTGAGCGTCATCAACCTTTGTGACCACCTTGAACCTTTCTCTTTCTTTAATACAGATCGGGGAAGATGTGAAATAAACAATCTTGCGAAGAGAGGAGTGCAACACATAAGGATACCTCTTTTCCTCATTGTGCGAGTGTGAAAATAATGTAAGATGTCCCCTAACAAAGTAGGCACCAGGTTGCGGGATATGAAGCTTTTGACGGTGTTCACATCTATGAGTTGGTCAGGATTTGGAAACAAAACCATCCCATAGATGAGGAGAGCCACAATTTCCTTAAAGGCTTGCAGATCCAAAGAGTTCCAACAGTTTTGGGCTTTTTCAAACAAGAACTTTGCTAGGAAACCCTTGACACCACTCCTTGTTTCCCAATGAGTTATGACATCAGATGATTGCAAGTGTAGAGCTTAAGAAATCTCTTCTGGATTTGGGTCTCTTTTCGTACCGTTGAAAGGTAGTTGATTGAGAATGGGAATCCTCAAGAGTCGGGAGAATTCTTCCAAAGTAGGCACAAGTTGGTAATAGAGAAATGTGAAGCAATGGTGTAAGGGATCAAAGAACTGAAAGAGCACCTTCATCATATCCTCATCTGTGTTGGAGGTGACTAAGTTTAGTAGGCGACCATGTCTCTTGGAGAATGGAGAGTTTTTAGGAATCCTTGAAGCTAGCTCCTTAAGTTGAGGAGGAATCCTTACAAGGTTGACTTGAATAGTTTTCCTGCGAATAGAATCCATGTCCTACAAAACAAGAACAAAGATGAATCCCAAAATCCTTGAAATAGTTAGTGAATGTGTATGATGTTAAGATGTTCATGATGTTATGTAAAAGTATGTATATACAAACAAAGCAAACAAGTCCTTAGGTTTAGGCTTGCATGGAGTCTCATAGGTAAGTACCCTCTTGAAGTTTAGTTGGCTCAAACCTGTCTTAGTAATAGTAACCGGGTTCTAAGGAGCTCAATATCACTGGTTTATTTCCTTGGTCATTGTTTCAGCACAATCCTCTTTAATGGCGACCGAAATATCCCAAGAAACCAAACCTCAATGAGTGTAGTATCGAGTATATACCAACTTCGGACTGCACCAAAGCCGGTTATCTCACTACATCCTAAAGGCCAAGTTGGTCAAGTAAAGGTTCTAAAAGTTCATTAGTGCTTCATGACATCACTCAGCGGCCCCGTATTCTCTTTGATTAACTCAAAGGCTACCGGTACCCACAAATATGTCTCACTAACGTAGCTATTGCTTAGACCATGTCGGTATACCCTGTACAGTTTCCACAATGTATTGCTACTTACCTATAAGGTATCCCAAATCTGGGTAGAGGATTCAAACCTAAACAAAGAACCATAATGCAAAGCAAACAAGTCAAACAATTGAAAGCAAGTAAATGTGATCTAACCCTAAGGTAACCCCACTTTTAGAATTTTCCCCAGCAGAGTCGCCAGTTCTGTGATACGATGGGAGAACTGACTTGAGGGTTTTGCGTTTGATTGCAAATATTGCAGTTAGCCAGAGTCGTCACCGACTTTTCTTTTATCCAAAAGGAAAGGTGAAAAAGCACAGGAAAGACCTTTGAGATTATTTCTTGAGTTCGGGGGGTATATTATGAAAAGGGAGGGTATTAGCACCCTTTTCATCCATGGTTTTTCATGGGATCTTAGTTACTTGCTAGATCACTTGATTTTGTTTGAAATTGGGCTTGGTGTGGTTTTTTAAAATATTTTGTAAAGAGGCCATTGTTTAGGCAATCTTTGTAATGATTCTCATTCGTAAGAATGTATACAAAGATGTTGATCTTTTGAAAATGCTTTCAATTTTTGTAAGATGTTTTGAAAGTGTAAGTGCTTGTTTTGAAAATAGCAAGGGTGTTTGTTTGAAATTGAGTAAGTAATTAGGAGCATTCTACCTACTTAAAACTATTTCTTGTTCATTTCCTTTTCCTTTGACATTGTTATCTTACTATTGATTTGGTAAGTAACCCTATCTTTGGATGTAAACGGGGCGGGCATGGGTCGTCATATAACCATGATTATAAATGTTGCAAGGTATCTTAGCATTCTTTTTTAGGGACTAATATCATTTAAAAGGAAACTTAGATAGCGTCATCGAGGGACTATGATCTTGTATTTGCTTGTTTTTGCTAAGATACCTTACATACATAATATGGCCATTTTGTATAAGGCAACCAAGTGGAATAACCCTAGGGGTGCTTGTGTGCAAATGTATTGTTTTCATGCTTGTTTTTTCCTTGAACTAGGGTTTTCTAAGTATTTGTTTTAGTCTTTCCATACAAACCCTAATTATTAGCATGGTACATATAAAAGTGATAAATTGCGGAATTTAAAGTTACTACGCTATTACAACATTTGTGGGGAGGGGTATACAAATTAAATAAGGATTGCAAGAATGTAAATCTAGTTAGTCTATTACAACCATATTAAATGGGTATCAATGTACAAGGAATTTAAATGGATATCAGGTACAAAATGAAAAAGAATGTACAAAAATGCAAAATGTGAAGTAAATGGATATTTGTTTGGATTTTTTAGAGAAAAGGGAATTTGTATTAACCTAATTAATTAAAGAAAATAATTAATAAAAAGTAAACCCTAAATTTGCTAAGAAAATATTTTTTAAGCAAAACCATAATTAATTAATTGATTAAAGAAAATAAGTTTAGAAAAAAGTATTTTTTGGTATTTTTTTCTTGGAAATATTTATAGCACTATAAAATATTTTTAGTCTTTTTTTCACATCAAAAATAAAATATTTTAATTGGTGTGAGAGGAAATAAATAAAACATAGTATTTTAATTTAAATTTACAAGACTAGTTAATAAGAATAAATAAAGTATAGTTGAATAAAATATTTTTTTATGAGAAAAATAAAATAAACTAAGTTAAAATAAAAATTTAATTTTTAAATTTTTTTTAATATTAGGAAAAGATTATGCTAGAAGATTGTTACCCTTCTATAATAAAGTTTAATTCCATCACATTCCTAGAGATAAAAATTAAATGGCGGACGCTCTGGCAACTCTAGCTTCTATGTATCAAGTGAATACTTGGAATGATATACCTCGAATTGTAGTTCAGCGACTGGATAAGCCCGCTCATGTGTTTATAACAGAAGAGCTAGCAGATGAGAAACCTTGGTATTATGATATCAAGCAATTTCTCCAAACTCAGGAATATATGATTGATGCATCGAATAAAGATAAAAAGACATTGAGAAGATTGGCTGGCAGCTTCTTCCTCAGTGAAAGTGTGTTGTACAAGAGAAATTATGACATGGTCTTTCTCAGATGCATGGATAGACACGAAGCAGACATGTTGATGCATGAGGTTCATGAAGGCTCATTTGGCACACATGTCAATGGACATTCGATGGCTAAAAACATGCTAAGGGCAAGTTACTATTGGCTGAGAATGGAATATGACTGTTACAAATTTGCAAAGAAGTGTCATAAATTCCAGATTAATGCGGACAGGGTTCATGTGCCTCCGAAACTTCTTAATGTGATCTCTTCCCCATGGTCTTTCTATATGTGGGGTATTGACATGATTGGGATGATAGAACCTAAAGCTTTGAATGGACACTATTTCATCTTGGTAGAAATTGATTACTTCACCAAATGGGTGGAAGCTGCTTCGCATGCGAACATTACCAAGCAGGTGGTTATGTGCTTCATTAAGAATAATCTCATATGTCGGTATGGTGTGCCGAGTAGAATTGTCACTGACAACGGTTTGAATCTGAACAATAAGATGATGACAGAACTTTGTGAGGAATTCAAGATTGTGCATCACAATTCATCTCCATACGGGCCAAAGATGAATGGGGTTGTTGAAGCTGCTAATAATAATATCAAGAAGATCATGCAGAAGATGGTTGTTACTTATAAGGATTGGCATGAAATGCTACCTTTTGCTTTGCATGGATATCAGACATCTGGCCGCACTTCAACAGGAGCAACCCCGTTCTCCCTTGTGTATGGAATGGAAGCGGTACTCCTAATTGAGGTTGAGATTCCCTCTTTGCGTGTGATAATGAATACCAAGTTGTCAGAGGATGAATGGGTCCAGAACAGGTTTGACCAATTGAATTTGATCAAAGAGAAGAGAATGATAGCTTTGTGTCATGGACAGTTATATCAGAAGAGGATGAAGAAAGCTTTTGATAAGAAGGTCAAACCTCGTGAATTCAGAGAAGGCGACCTCGTGCTCAAGAAGATCATGTCTTTTAACGCTGATTCTAGGGGCAAGTGGACTCCCAATTTTGAAGGCACATATGTTGTCAAGAAAGACTTCTTTGGCGGTGCATTAATTCTTGAAACTATGGATGGCGAGGAGTTCCCACGTCCCATGAATGCTGATGCAGTCAAGAAATACTTTGCCTAAAGAAATAAAAGAACAGCTCGCTAAGTTGAAAACTTAAAAGGGAATCTTAGGCAAAAAAGAGCGTCTCGGTAGGCCGAAAACCCGAAAGGGAGGTCTAGGCAAAAATTAAAGACATAAACAGAATAAATTTCCCGCTAAGTTGAAAACCTGCAAGGGCATCTTAGGCAAAATTTAGGGACTTTCTTGGCAACTAACTACATCAGACACGACTTGATCATTGAAGCAACAATCATCTCGGATCCTCATCATACTTCAACGAAAGCTATTGCTCAGGATTTCAAAAGTTTTTAGAGGAGATAGTGGTCATTGTATCTCAATGTATCTTTTCCATTATATATTACCATTTTCCGAATTTTGTAATCATCCATGGAGTCTCGCCATTCGCAAACTACCATTCTATTAATGAAATTTGAGCTTTTACCCAATTCTTTGTATTTCTTATTTTATTTAGCTTGCAAAGACTCCATTTATTATTGATAATAATTTTCAAAGAGAAAAGATTATATAACTAAACTGATTTTCAAAAATAATTTACAATTTGCTTTTACTTTAGAATTTGTGATGCAAGAGAAAAACGAAAGTGGTGATCCCAGGAATGGACGAACTCCAGTTGTTTTGAGAAGTTTTGTTTCCCCCGGGAAGGTTTACCCAGGATGTTTTTGTTGTATTGGGTTTGTGACTCCAGTGTCCCTAGTCATAGTCTTGGTTCTTTTTCTTTTTTTTTTCTTTTCTGAGTTTGCACGATGTGAAGACTCAATCCAAGATTTCTCCAGTGAAGGTTTCGTTTGTGTAACATAAGTTCTTTCTTCCCAAAGAAGTTGGTACAATAATTACTCTCGAAGAACACATGTCTCCGGTTTCTCCAATGAAGAACGTATATTGGTTTTCCCTTTGAGAATGAGGTGTTAACCTCCCCAATGAAGTCAGCACGAAATCCCCAGTTAATGTCTTGATGGTGGGACATTATATGCCTTAGTGAAGTTTGTGTGTTTTTCCTCCTTCAAAATGAGCCTGAATTCCCCAGTGAATGTTTTAATGATTTGGTGTCCATCTGCTTTACTTGAAATTGATTTTTACAATCCCCAGCAGAAGCGTTACATTTGAAAAATTTACTTCCCCATTAAAGTCTGAATGCTACTTCTTGGTGAAGCCTAGAGAAGGATGTTATATCTCTTTATCTGTATTGTTTCATCACTATACTACGTTTCTCCCCGGTAAAGTTAAGCCATGCAATAGGATTTTGTTTCCTCATTTGGCGCTTACTTTTTCTTGGAAAGTTCATCTTGGATGTGATTTAGCCGAGTGTTGTTTGAGCCCGAGTTGGTTTTACCTGGTTACTCCCAGTGTTATATGTCTGTTTTGTCAGCATATACATAATAACACTCATACATTCATACATACATCATGCATATTTAAATTTAGCAAATCATTGTTCATTAACATTTGTTAATATTTTTTTTTGACATATTACCCTATTTTATAGAGTTGTGTTCATCTCTCCAATAGAGTGTTGGCCTTAAGCAGAAAGCGTATATTCTTTCAATTTCCCCACTAGGTTATCCCTCGTGGAAGATTTTTGCTTTAGCCTTCCTGTACAGCTCCTTGTCTGGATGGATTTTGTTTTCCCTCTTGAGTTTTATTTCTCAAAGGATGTATTTTGGTTGACTGTTTCATTCCAGTTTATTTCTGGTTTGAATCTTTGGTTCCACAACAATATTATTACTTTGGATTTATGAAAGCTTCGAGTTTTGGTTTGAGAATGTGCATTTATTTTTCACGAGAAGACTTTATCTCCTCAGCAGGAATATAGTGGAATTTCCCCAGGAAGTCATATTTATTTCCCTTAGAAGCCATATTTCTCTCCCCAGAAAGTCATTTCTTTTTATAATCCTCCATGACAACAAGTAGCAGGTCTCTTCATTTGAACAACTTCTGCTTCCCTGTAAAAGTCGACGTAACTTTTTTTGTTATCTCCTCTATGAGTGGATAGTTTGCAGTCCGTTGTCAATTTACACCAGTAGATGGCAAGACTTTCAATATCACAGAGATGGTTCATTGTGAAATCTTTGCAGGTCATAGTCTCTTTATTTGATACAATTTATATATTACACTTTCCAACAGGAGGGCCTCGGTTAAAGAAGAAGTTGAGACCCTTTCTATGTGAAATGCCAAAATTTTGGGGAAACTTGTTATCTCTTTCTACCTTCAATGAAAGTTGGTAGGTCACTATGATACGGTGGGAGAACTGACTTGAGGGTTTTGCATTTGATCGCAAATGTTGCGGTTAGCCAAAGTCGCCACCGACTTTTCTTTTATCCAAAAGGAAAGGTGAAAAAGCACAGGAAAGACCTTTGAGATTATTTCTTGAGTTTGAGGGGTAGATTATGAAAAGGGAAGGTATTAGCACCCTTTTCATCCATGGTTTTCCATGGGCTCTTAGTTACTTGCTAGATCACTTTATTTTGTTTTAAATTGTGCTTGGTGTGGTTTTTGAAAATATTTTGTAAAGAGGCCATTGTTTAGGCAATCTTTATAATGATTCTCGTTCGTAAGAATGTATACAAAGATGTTGATCTTTTGAAAATGTTTTCAAGTTTTGTAAGATGTTTTGAAAGTGTAAGTGTTTGTTTTGAAAATAGCAAGGATGTTTTTTTGAAATTGAGCAAGTAATTAGGAGCATTCTACCTACTCAAAAGTCTTTCTTGTTCATTTACTTTTCCTTTGACATTGTTATCTTATCATTGATTTGGTAAGCAACCCTATCTTTGGATGTAAACGGGACGAACGTGGGTCGCCGTATAACCATGATTAGAAATGTTGCAAGGTATCTTAGCATTCTTTTTTAGGGACTAAGTTCATTTAAAAGGCAACTTAGATAGCATCGTCGAGGGACTATGATCTTGTATTTGCTTGTTTTTGCTAAGATACCTTACATGCGTAATATGGCTATTTTGTATAAGGCAACCGAGTGGAATAACCCTAGGGGTGCTTGTGTGCAAACGTATTGTTTTCATGCTTTTTTTTGTCTTGAATTAGGGTTTTCTAAGTATTGGTTTTAGTCTTTCCATACAAATCCTAATTACTAGTATGTTATATATAAAAGCGATAAATTGCAGAATTTAAAGGTACTACGCTATTACAACATTTGTGGGGAGGGGTATACAAATTTAATGGGGATTGCAAGAATGTAAACCTAGTTAGTCTATTACAACCATATTGAATGGGTGTTAATGTACAAGGAATTTAAATGGATATCATGTACAAAATGAAAAAGAATGTACAAAAATGCAAAATGTGAAGTAAATGGATATTTGTTTGGATATTTTAGAGAAAAGGGAATTTGTCTTAACCTAATTAATTAAAGAAAATAATTAATAAAAAGTAAAGCCTAAATTTGCTAAGAAAAGATTTTTTAAGCAAAACCCTAATTCATTAATTGATTAAAGAAAATATGTTTAGAAAAAAGTATTTTTGGGTATTTTTGTCTTGGAAATATTTATAGCACTATAAAATATTTTTAGTTTTTTTTTTCACATCAAAAATAAAATATTTTAATAGGTGTGAGAGGAAATAAATAAAACATAGTATTTTAATTTAAATTTACAAGACTAGTTAATAAGAATAAATAAAGTATAGTTGAATAAAATATATTTTTTATGAGAAAAATAAAATAAACTTAGTTAAAATAAAAATCTAATTTTTCGTATTCTTTTAATATTAGGAAAAATAATTAAGAGATAAAAATGAAATAAATAAAAATAAAAAAGGAAAAATAAATAAACTTGGGCCAGGGGCGCAAACAGCCTGTAGGGGGTTAGCTAGGAAAAATAAAAACAAGTCAGGCCCAAAGAGGCCCAACGCCTGCCAAAAAGACAAATCAGAAAACAAAAAAAATTGAAAAATCAAAAAGGGTACCACTGGGGCTCGAACCCAGGTCCCAAAGATTACAGGCGCGCGCTTCTACCACTAGGGTGGCTATACATCCGTTAACATAGGCAAATCAATAAATATATAACGCAAAACGCGCCCTGATGACTTCATCTTCAATCTCCAGCCAGACCAACTGTAACTTGCTCATTTCTCATCAAAAATGAAAACTGTAAACATGAAACTTGTAGAAAATTTTCTCACGATTTCAGAAATGTAAAACATTAAAACTATAGATCAAAGATAAGCATGAATTTTAATGGCCCTAATCTTAACCCTAAAAATCTCAGAAATTCCAGTTTCAAAATTCTTTAAGCTCAAGCAAAATTAATGGAAACTATGGACATGGTTAGCTTTAGGGCAATGATATCTACATGTTTTGTTCACAAATAAATCATTGATGATGCCTGTATGAAGAGTTCAAAGTTGAGAAAACTTACCTCAAAACTGGAAATCGTTTTTTGAGTTTGAGCTTGTTTCAAGTGATGGTGATGATCAGGTTAGCTTCCTTGAGGTCCCAGGAATCTAATACATTGATTAGCTTGAACAATGGATGGCTGAAATGGTTTGGAGAAGTCAATGTGTAGAGCTGAATTTTTGAAAATGGAGGATGGTGTTAATGGTATTACAGTTCTATAACAGGGTGTGTGATCAACTCTATATGATGTTTAGAAACTTTAGAAACCAAAAGGCCAAGAAACGCACGAGTAGATTATGAGTCATGTTTTTGGCCAGTTTGTGTGAAAATGGAAGTGTCAAGTGTGATTCTGAGTTCTAGATTCTTTCAAGGCTTGAGCATTCGTGTTTTTTGGTCTAAGGTTTATTTATGTATAAACAAGTGTTTGAGAGCTTTGGACAATCAGAAGTACAAGTTCCTAGCTTTTGGCTAGGTTACTTAATTTTGAAGAAAAGAGGGAAACAAGTTTCAAGAAGAGGTACAAGCATGGTATGGGTGATTGTAAGTGTTTGAAACATTTCTCATGAGTTATAGGACTTGTTTGATCAGAAGAGAATAAGTGCAAAGCTCAAGAACAAGTTTTGTACAAAAAGTCACTTTATCAAAATGGCAATGTGACCTTTCTTCCAAATATGGATATAAAGCATGTCCATGCATTGAATGCTTAAAGTGAGGCCTCTAACAGATGTGTAAACCATTAATTATGGAGTGCCTGACAAGTTTGAGGCCTGCAAAGTAGTGTTTATGCAGCATAGTTTGAATTTGAATTTTGTTCATCACTAAAATGACTTGTAATTAAAGTGATAAAACCCTAACTTCATCTCTTCGATTCTCCCTATTCAAGAAGGATCTAAAGGATTTCTTGGACATTTTGGAAAGCTTGCAATGTGCTTTACAACCCATATTTGAACTGATTTTGAATATTCCCCTTGGAACTATATGAAAAAGTGCCATGAAGTTGGTTCAAAATCCTAACCAAATTAGGGCAAAATTTCACTAAGTGTTTTGTTTCATGACCCTATGTTCATAAAATTATAACTTGAGATCCAAGCACTTTTGGAAGGATTTGTGTAAAGAAAAGTTGTATATTTCATGGAGATCTACAACTTTCATGTTGGAACTTTCTCTTGAAACGTCTTGCATCATGGTGAAAAATTTGTTCAAAGTTGTGAAAAATATAAAATTTCCAACACTTAGAAAAATTTCTAAGTTTAGAAATTTTTAGTTTTCAAAATGAAATCTTGAATTTTTGATTTCTTGATGAATTAGTTTCATATTTTGACATGTTTTGATGAATTATGATCTTTGGCACTTGATTTTGACAAAAAAGTCAAAGTTTGACTTTTCAGTATGCAGTTGACTTTTGATCAGTTGACTGGAGAATTCATCTGTCAATCCAATGGACTTGCAAAGTTTTGAACCATGTCATTAGGTAAAAATGATTCAATTTGACTCTTGAGATCATGCCTTAAACTAATTGACCATTTGCTAGGTCAAAAATCAGAAATTGCTCTTTCCCAGTCAAAACCCTAATTTTGACCATTTTGCCCTTTTGGAGATTTGATCAAATTTCTTGAGGAATTATGGTCCAAACTTGATAAAATGATACATATGAGTTTAAAATGTTGACGTGGATAAAAAATTATGAAGTTTGACTGTAAATTGGCCATAGTTGACTTTTTTCTAATACAATTGATTTTTAGGTCAACTGCTCAATTGACTGAGCAAAAGTGTGATCCAAGGCTTGAAACTTGACATGAGTAATCTTGGGGGTCCATAATGATCCAAGAAAGTCACATGGGACATTGGAAGTTCAAAAATCCTTGTGAAAACTTAAACCCTAATTTTGTTCATCATGTCTTAAGGAAGTGTCTTGAGTTGATCAAACCCTAATGCAGTCTTGAGTCAAGGGGATCTTGTGAGCAAATTCTTGATAAATGGGAGGGAAAATTTTGGGTTACAACAATCAACTTTAGTAAAAGTTGGTGATTGTTATCTTTTTGATACCCTCAGTGAATGTTGGTAGTTCATCGTCAGTGAACGGTGATCCTATGATATATTCTCTTTCTACCTTCAGTGAAAGTTGGTAGGTCACCTTCAGTGAAAGTTGGTGCTTGTTATCTTTTTGCTACCCTCAGTGAATGTTGGTAGTTCATCGTTAGTGAACGGAGATGCTATGATATATTCTCTTTCTACCTTCAGTGAAAGTTGGTAGGTCACCTTCAGTAAAAGTAGGTGCTTGTTATCTTTTTGCTACCCTCGGCGAATGTTGGTAGTTCATCTTCAGTGAACGGCGATGTTATGGTATATTCTCTTTCTACCTTCAGTGAAAGTTGGTAGGTCACCTTCAGTGAAAGTTGGTGCTTGTTTTCTTTTTGCTACCCTCAGTGAAAGTTTGTAGTTCATTGTCAGTGAACGGCGATGATATGATATATTATGTTTCTACCTTTAGTGAAAGTTGGTAGGTCACCTTCAGTGAAAGTTGGTGCTTGTTATCTTTTTATCTACACTCAGTGAACTTTGGTAGTTCATCATCAGTGAATGGTGATGCTATGATATATTCTCTTTCTACCTTCAGTGAAAGTTTGTAGGTCACCTTCAATGAAAGTTGGTGATTGTTATATTTTTGCTACCTTCAGTGAATGTTGGTAGTTCACTGTCAGTGAACGACAGTGTTATGATATTGTCTTTTCTCTCTACCTTCAGTGAAAGCTGGTAGTTCATCGTCAGTAAACGTCGATGATTTTTTCTCTCTACCTTCAGTAAACGTTGGTAGCTCACCGTTAGTAAACATCGGTGTTGTTATTTCTTTCCTCTTTCTACCTACGGTAAACGTTGGTAGTTTCGCCTTCAATAGGAGTTGGTGTATCCTTTGACTTTTTATCATCCTCTATGAGTCGGGTCTATTAATCCATCAGTTATTTATTTTCCTGGTTGGGTTTCTCTTTTCTTTCTTTATTTCCTTTGTTACACCCCCAGTGGTGTTTTGTGTCTCTTCGGTTTTGTTTATATGGATTCATGCTCATAAGCATTGCATGGCATCTTAGGGCCAAAAATAGGGTTTATTTTATATTTAAGTATCTTCGATTGCGTCGATACGAAGATTTTTAACCTTCGTATCTCCGGATAAAAGAAACTTAAATAAGGGCAGTTGTTGTACCCCAATTTTTCCCCTAAGATCCCTTCATCATACCATGTTGATTCAATCACAACAAGATCACATTAGGGTTTTTGGTTCTCCTCCCTATCTTTATCTTTGCTCTTTAAGGAATCACCAAGCACCTTGACTTGTTTTATTTTGTGATCATGAACGTTTTGTCTTGATATTCTTTTAATTAATAAAATTCAATGTTGGTTTGTCTTATCTGTTAATAATGTAGGTAAAGTCAATGTGGCTTAGCAAGTTGATCCATGGGTTCATGAGTTTATTTCCACGCCCTAGTCAATAAAGCTTTAGAAGTTTAAACCTCATCATTGAAGTTATGTTGGAATAATTGGAATGGAAAGGTTTATCTTGGTTCACCGCATTTCAAAGTTATCAAAGTTTATTCAAAATTACAAGGGGTTGATTGAAGAAGTTGTCATGGTTGGACAAGGTCTTGTTCCCATTGGTCACAAGTGCATATTTCTCTCAATTCTCAAAATATGGAAGTGGTTTTTGTTGCTATGAGTTCTAATTATCATCCACAACAACTTCTATCTACAAAGTAAGGGTGTTGGTACAAGAAGGTGGTTAAAAATTGTCAAGTTTCCTCCAAGCATTTTCTTGATCTAGGAGCTAGGGTTTTGAACTTCATAGAAGTATATCTTGCTTATCTTTTGGTATTTTTGAGTGATTCTAAAGGCATACTTCTCTTCAAAGGGTTATTGACAAATCACTTCAAAAGTTTCAAGGAGTTTTCATGTGGAAGAAACTTGATGATGAAGAAAGATTACAAGTCCTCCAGCCGAACCCCCAATTTCTCATGTGTGACTTCAAATGATCATAACTTGGTCAATTTTTATCACCTTGAGCCCACCCTTTTTCCATAATGATCTTGAGGATGTTCACTTTATTCCTTCTTTTATATGTAAAGTGAGAAAATGGATGGAAAATTCCCTAAGGATAGAAAATATTATAGGTCATTACATAATTTTTTGCCAACTTCAACAATTCATAACTCTCTCAATTTTTAGAGATTTTGACAGGTTCAAGTCTCAAACTGTCATTCAAGAGGTCTATTTCATGCCATCTTTTATGGTCAAGAACAAATTCCAAGTGTAAGGCCATGTTTGGATGCAAAACATTATAGGTCACTTTTGAAGAAAATTTTGAAATATTTCTAAGTATGGAAAGTCAACATTTTTTCCCCAAATTTGACTCAATGCAACTTTCAGGTCAAGCATCCATTTGATTCCATTCTTTTCCATTGCAAATCTTATAACCTCATCTTTTTAAAGCATCAAGAATCATGCCCTAAGACCCCTTGAGCTGAGAATGCCATTGATTTGAACTTGGTAACTTGGAACTGAAGTTTCTTAAAAAGTCAGAATTTGAAATCATTGGTTTAGCTTCTAAACACTTTGTTTCTGCATGTTTTTTCCTCTAAACATTTTTAGTGAACTTCTAGAAGTGATAAGCACAACAAAACGCGTGTTTTGGATGAGTTTTGATCAAATTAGAAGTCATACTTTTCTTGTTTGCAACTTCACACGATTTCCCTCCAAACTTCATCATTTCACACGCTTGGACATTCCATTTGATTCCGTATAAATAGAGGGTCATCCCTCATTCATTTTCTTAAACTTGGATAGCCAGAATCACCCTGCCAAACTTGTTCGATAACTCAAAATTATGCAACTTCGAAATCTGTTTTCAAGCCTTTTCAATCCAATTTTTCTATCAATTTACCTTCCTTGATCTTCCCTGAAGCTAACCATATAATTACATTCAAGAATCGTGCCCTATATTGCTCCATAGATGTCCAGTTTTAGAACTCTGTAACTCAAATTCAATAGGTAGATTCCTTCATCAATTCTTCAAAACTTTGATATCATTGTGATGTTCTCATTGCCCTGGTTCTAGTTGCAACACTTAATTTTATCTGGAAACTTGTTTTGACCATGCAATTTCAAATCCCTTTTTAAAACTTTCCTTCCAAATTTCTTGAGCTATAGTTTATATAAATTTAGCGCGAAGGTGTGGTTGTCTTCGTCTTGAATAGACGAAGCGAATGGCATAGGTCTCGTGTTCTAATTTTATAGATTGAGAAACCTGGTTTTGGGACTGGCTGGAGGTTGAAGATGACGAATGTGTCATCCTTTAACCAATGAAAAATCGCCATTTGGATTTTTTGAATTTCTGATTTACATTTGATTCAGTGCTTTATTCACTAATGACCATGATACGCACAACGCGCCAGATCCCTTGGATTTGATTACTAACGCGTTTTGACTCTCATCCAATGATCCACATATTTTTTACTTTATTTTTCTTTTCTGATTTTTATATTTAATTGTTTTAAATTCCAAAAAATCATAGAAAATTCATTTTAATCAAAAAAATCTGAATAAATTATGTAATATATTTTTGAGTTTTATGTTTCTGATTTTTATTTTTTCACAATTTTATTTTGTGTTTTGATATTTTTTTAATAAATTTCCACTTTATTTGAATTGTTTTAAATGTTTAAAAATACTTTTATGCATTTTTAAATTTTGAAAAAATTATAGAATGATCCAATGATATTGTGACAAATATTGGTAACCTCATTTATTTTTTATTTCTGACTTTGCTATTTTTTATCAATTTTGTTTTATTTTACTCATTTCTTTTAATTTTAAAAATAGTTTCTGACTTTAAAAAATTACCAAAAAAATTTATAAAATTATTTTAGTTCATTTCTGATTTTTCTATGGCCTTACTTTTTATTTCTTGATTAATTTGAACATAGTTGATATTTTTCTCTTTTATTTCTATTTTAAAACTTTTAAAAAAAAACCTTTTTAATGTATATATTAAGTGCAATATTATTTTGTGATTATTTTCTGGATAATCTTGGTTTAAAATTTTAATTATGAACTTTATTAACATCATTGGATCCATGGTGTTGAGTCTAACTCCACAAAAATGGATGAATGATTTTAATAATAGTTTGATTAAATTTTAATTCAAATGTGGTTTGTATATTCCTCCCCACCCTTCTTCATCTTATCCCTTTCTTATTACACTAGTATTATTGGAGCATGATCTCTATATCATGTCTCACGACAAATGGTGCATAGATTGCTATTGACCGACCTCAAAATAGGTGCGACTTCTACATAAGTCCACTTACGATTGCTTAACATAGCACTAAATTTTGTCTCGATTTGAATAAACGATCATTCGTAGCCCAAACTTATGTTTGCAAGCCCAAGTATGTTAATTTGATCTCTTTGATCCAATAACCTTGAGATTCATTGTGTGGAGGCTTTGGTTCTACCAATCCTCTAATGGATCTACAAGACTTTTGGTCAACGCGGATCACTTAAACATCATTGATCATTAAATGGTACTTTTGAGAATTCCAAATGGATGATATACTTGATAAAAAGCAAATACAACTTGTTGTATGGAGGCTTTGGTTCTACCAATCCTCTAATGAGTTCCAAATGCAAGTTTCAAGATGGTCATCCAACTAACCACTAATTATTAAATTGTTTTTAATTGGTGCCCTTTTATTTTTTATGCTTTATGTACCATTTACTTTAAGCATTACATTTCATGCCATTTTTATTTTGCTCATTTAAGCTTTTCTTTTCTCTTCTAAGACACTTAATAATCAACATGAACCATAAAAATCTTTAATGGTACTTGGACTATTTGGTTACTATCCTTGGCATTATGGAGCATTGGACTTCTTGGACTTAGGATTAGAAACCTTGGCCTATGTTGGAGACCTTATGACGTTGATTGATATTTTGTTTGGAGTTCTTGAGGTTTATCTCAAGACATTGGGTTGTTTTGTTTGTTTTGTGTACAGGTTATTGTGATTACATACTTTGTTTGTAATCTAGAATTCAACCGTATACAATTGTTACTCTGTCCAATATTTGTGAACACTTAATGCACTTGAAGTTTGGTTCTATCAAGAGGTCTAGTATCTTTGCTTACTTAGTTTCAATCCAAAGAATAGGAACTATATCTTGGCTCATAATGTCAAGTATTGGCTTCTTGTTGGTTAGATGGTCCTTATCCCTAGCTTTTATCTTATGCTTTAGGATAGTCTCTTCTTCTCCTCTCATCTTCTTTAATTTCAAAAATCTTCTCTCTCCTTTTGAAAACTCTTCTTTTTTTTTTAAAACTTGAACCACTTTCATAATAAACTTGGACTTAGGTCCATGCATTTTCAAAACCTTTTCATAAATAAACTTCAATCAACTTAATAATACCTTGACATTTTCTTGTGAGAAGACTAAAAGTCAATCAATCTCATTTCAAACTATTTTTCCACTTTGGCTTCTACTTTAAAAATTTTCTCAAAAGATTGGACTCTTGTCAATCCTTGTAGTGATGAAAACAACTATACTTCTACAATATGTAGTGAAGTGAGATATTTTCCACTTGGGTGTTGAGTGAGGCATTGTTGATTTTAAAATCCAAGCCATATCCTCCACTTTGAGATGATTCAAATTCTCCTTTCTCATGATTGTGGGTAGTAAGTATGTTTTCCACATGGACAATGACGATGATGTCTTATCTCATAAAAATAACCAACACACTTATGTTTTAAAAATACTTTAAAAGAGGAACTATGTGTACCCTGATCCCCTATTGCACGAAAGGTGGTACGTAGGCACTAAGGGTTCGCAACCACGGAGGATGCAAAAACCATAAAAATATATTTCTTTTGTCACCTCTACCATCCATTTTTAATCAACATTTTATAGCCAAAATATACAGATTTTACAAAGAGGTTTCTGCGGAGTACCGTAGATGTTTAGGGTACTAATACCTTCCCTTTGCATAACCAACCCCCTTACCTTGAATCTTTCCCCCTCTTTTTGGGTTACTCTCTCTTTTCCAATTCTTTGTAAACAATAAAGCGCGGTGGCGATTTTTTCTTTGATCTATATAAGTCTAGTCAATCCAATGGCTTAGTCTTAAACATTTCTACCACTACAGTTTTGACTATCGGTCGAGCTTTATCTCCTAGAATTCAATCTTCAGAAAGAGTTTGTCTTTGCCTTTTTATTTTCTGAACTGATGGATGATCATATACTTCTGTTGAGTCTTCATTTCTAACTTGATTTTTGCCATCAATTTTTTCTGCAGATGTTATTTCTAGACCTGCAAAACTTTCAAACGACTTTGACTCTTCTAAGTCAAGCTTATAATTAATTCTACCATTGATTGATTGTTTCACAATGTGTGTTTCAGTATTGTATACTCAATGGCCTTTAGTACGTTCTGAGTATCTCAATGTACTACACTTTTGTGTTCTAAAGTCAAACTTGTTCAGACTAATTTTAGTATCTAGAATAAAACATGATCATTCAAAAGGATGAAAGTAATAGTTGTTAGGTTTTCTTTTTCTACACAACTCATAAGGAGTCTGTTAAAGAATATGTTTCATAGAAATTCTATTCTACATGTAACAAGCTTCTCTTACAGCTTCAGCCCAAAACTGCTTAGCCACATTAGTTTTATTTACTAAAGTTTTGGCTACTTGTTGCATTATTTTATTCTTTCTTTCTACAATTTTATCACGACCAACACCAAGGATCAAGGAAGCTATTCTGCGTCTTTCTTTGTTGTCGTTTAGAAATTTCTGAAAAGCTTTATCATGTTGATACATTACAATTTTAGAAGATAAATAAGCTTTAGAAAGAACTTTGTCAAATTTTGAACAACTTTTTCTTAAAAATATATTTTCTGTTTTTGAAATAGAAGAAACATCTTTTTATTCAAAATTTTCTTTCTCTAGATTATCATATTCTTCAATTTCATGTTCATGATCCTTCTGAGAGTTCTTGAATTTCAATTAAAGCTTTTGATTCAGAGATTCTGATAAACATAATTCTAATTTAGTTCGAGATAATTCATAAAATACCTTTTCAGAGTCTGACTCTGTATCTGATTAACTTTCTTTTGAAATGATAGATGTAAATGCTATGTTGGCATGCTTTTCATCAGAATCTGATCCCGATGCTTCAAAATCATCCCATGTTGCCATGAGCCTTTTATTTTTTTCCTTTAAAGTTGTTATTCTTAGAACCTCCATTTCCGGAGCCTTCTTTCTTTAGCTTTGAACAATAATATTTGTAATTTTCTGGTTCATTACATTCATAGCATGTGACTTCTCTATTTCCCTTTGAGAAGGAGTCTAAACGATCTCTTTTGAATCTTCTAGAACTGTTTTGTCTTTTTCATATTTGTTTCAGTCTTCTGGAAAGTAATGACAATTCATCATCGTCATTAGAGTCTTCATTTTCTAAGTCTTCTTCCTCTTCATATTTGAGAGCTTTGAGTCTTCCTGACTTGACCTCCTTTTTTGATTTAGACCTTAAAGCGATATACTTAACCTTTTTCTGAGGTTCATCTTCCTCTAACTCTATTTCATGACTTCTTAGAGAGCTGATAAACTCTTCAAGTCTGATTTTGTTCAGGTCTTTAGAAAGATTCAAAGTTGTTACCATAAGTCTCTCTTAGACTACGACAACTCATCAAGAGGGGGGGGGGGGGGGTGAATAGATGCCCATATTAAAATTGACATTTAAAAATGGTTACTTAAAAAATTATTTGAAAAATAATGTTGATCGAAAGGTTTATTAACCTAGATAAAAATAGTAGTCTAAACGAAACTAGTTATTAGAAACTTAGATATACACAATCCATATGGAATTAATATAATGATAAAATCAATCAACATAATAATATCTCAATTAATAGTTTAATTTGAAACACAATGGTTTCATATTTCCAATGAAATCATATTAAAAACATAACTCAACACTTTATCGAAAATGTTGCGTGCCATCAATTTTTCAGAATTTTCTTTGAGCTTAGTTGATATGAAAAAGCACTTAAAATCAAAGTGATTATAAGTTAATCAACAAAGAAATTTAAACTTTAAAAATCAAAGAAAACTTCTATACGAATTGATCAATCAAACAACATATTCAACAAATTGCACATAGAGAGTAAATGAGAGTAAGTGATAGAACATTGCAATTTTCCTTTGAGTTGAACAAGCTAAACAATTTTCCAAACACTTGGTGTGCAGGTGAATTTTTAGAATTTTCCATTAAGTTGTGTTTATTCACAGAAGCACTTATAATCAAAAGTGATTATGAGCAATATCAACACTTGGTGTAAATCAAAATATAGTTCGGAAAATTACTTACAATTCAATTGATAACGCAATGCTATTTGACAAATTTGTTGAAGAATATTAAAGCAAGTAAAAGTGATAAATAAAAGAGACACGAGGAATTTGTCTTCACAGTTCTCCATTGTCGTCCTTGCATGTGGCTACGTATGCGCCTAATTCCAATGGAATTAGGATAATTCTTACTATGTAAAAAGTTGATACTAGAGAAGCGTTCAAGAACAACTCCACAAACCTTAATGCTTGTGGTTGATTAAACCTCTTCTCTTTTTTTTGATATTTGATCAAGACCAACTCCGATAAATGAAACCTATTTCCCGCTTAAGCTACTTCCTTGCAAAGATTTTAAACACTCCAAGGATCCTTGCAAAGATTTCAAACACTCCAAGGGATTTAACTCGAGTAAATCCGATTGCACTCTATCCACACAAGATCTTAAATTCTATTTTCCACTTATTTCTACAACCTTGCAAAGATTTTAAACACTCCAAGGGAATTCACATGGAGGATTCCTTGTTGGCCGATCTTGTCGCAAAACCCTCGCACCAACATAGATCTTGGAGGGAAAACCCTAACGAAGAGTTTTTCCGGATGAAACCCCTACAAAGCTCAACCTAATACTAAATTGGACACTATCAATCCTCGTCTAGATGGAACCCCAATGGAACATCTTCACAATATAATGTTAGTGTGTATGCATAGGTTGAAGGTTGAATATGAGGAGAAAAGTAGGTTAATTTTATGGTTTCACTAGGTTATTAATGATGCATGAAAGAGTATTTATAGTTTTCGAACTTTTAGGGGAAAAAAACAAATTTGGAATTAAAAAGATTTGAAAAAATTAACCAAACAAACAGGACGTGTTGACCTATATATTGTATGTGTCGACACATAAACAAGTTTTAAACTATATGTGTTGACCTGTATAAGGCTATGTGTCGATCGAAACAAGTCAGAGGCTACAGGCTTTAAAACAATAGTAAATGTGTCGACCTGAAAAATGGATGTGTTGACACATAAAATAAGAATTTCTACAATTTCATAAATGCTTCAGTATATGTCGACCTATACAGTGCATGTGTCGACCTGAGTCTTCTAGAGGCTACAGGCTTAAAAAATGAGTTTTATGTGTCGACCTGAAAAGTGGATGTGTCGACAAATGCAATAAAAAATAATGCAGAAAACTATTTTTAATGACTTGGATCAGTTTGAAAATGCTTTTTAATGATTCCTGATACCTCTAATGCAAAGGAGTTCCACAAGACAAGGATACCATCCAATGTACATTAGTGCAAGCTTTTCTTTTTTGACATCATTCAAAACATTTGATGACAAAGTTGTACTCACATACTCCCCCTTTTTGATGATGGTAAAACTTGTGACGATGCATTTCTTGTATTTATTGAAAGATCCTTCTGACTTTATGCTTCCCTACTTTGACTCACATATGCTTCTCCCCCTTTGACAACATCAAAAACCATGAGAAGTATCATAGTTTCATAACAAGACTAATATAACAATCAGATGCAACTTTTCATAGAAGATTAACAAACACATATCCTCATATATAAGTGATGATGCAAAATTTTAAATAACGAGCAAGAGCAAGCTAGTCAAGTTGCTTCTATAGCGTCACAGTTACGTAACATAGCATAATGAAACTCCTGATGTCGCACACGCATGTGCTAGCATAGCAACAAGAACATGTCACTACTCAATCCAAAATGAAATGTTTCCATAAAATGTGACTCAAATACAACAAAAATCGTACATGAAATTAACATGCTTACATTCAACTCATGCACAAATGTAAGAAATAATAATAGAAACACATACTTGTACATACAAGAACAAACTTATACGAATGTGAAAGAATTAATACATGAAGTCATTATAAGCATATACATTGAGAATATGCAATAGTTATCAATCAAAAAATTTGGAAATGAACATTCATGGTTTTCATCATTTGAGAACATATCAAACTTTTTTCATCAACTAAACATGTACTAAGAGAAATCTAACTTTCAAGGAGAAATTTGGAACAATATTACCTCACTTTTGATGGAATAGAAGTTTTACTCACATGATGTAAATACTTAAACAAAGTGTTAGAGAAAAAGTATAAAAGTGAAAGTATCATAATGAAGAAGGCAACATTGGAGACATTAATAATCCCCAATTCCTCATGTTTGTTGAAAAAAGATTTGGTTGCAAACGTTTTTGTGAAAATGTCGGCAAGTTGATTTTCGCTATCAAAATGCTTGAACACAACATCCTCTTTTTTAACATGATAGTGAAGATAATCCCCCACTCATGTGTTCCTTCTTTGAGTTACTTTATTTAGAGTTCGGGAAAGTAATTCAACTTCTCATAAGACTCATTTCAAACACTCCCTACATAAGCTTAGAGAACTTCTTTAATAAGTTGTATGTTAGTAGAATTAAATATGATATAATGTCAAATGTGTTATGCTTGATATTTAATGAAGATAAACATGCTTATATATATAAGTGTTTATAAAAAATACATGATAATATAATATGATGAGGTCATTTCAAGTATATAAATTGATAAGTCACTATGATTATCAATTAAGAATTATCTTGCAAATGAATACTCATAATATATATATATATATATATATATATATATATATATATATATATATATATATATATATATATATATATATATATATATATATATATATATATATATATATATATATATATATATATATATATATATATATATATATATATATATATATATATATATATATATATATACCATACACCGAGTATATCATGAACTTAGAGAATAAACAAGTAAAAGAGAGAACTTACTAACAAAGAAAAAATTTAAATCGATATTACCTCACCGTACAATATGATGGAGGAATGCACTTGCATTTCACACGGAACTTTCAAAAGAAAGTTGAACCAAATGCAAAGTATGCCACAAATATTTTAGAACAACATGATCTTACCACTTTTCACTTTGACAAAGTACTCAAAAGTATAACTTGTGATGAGTCCAAGAAGGTCATTAATTTAATGATAATTCATTTTGATTGAACTCTCATCTTTATCCTTTTCATGTTAGTTATCTTTCTCCTCCTCATTTTTCACTAATTCGGGTTGATTAATTCTTTCTTCAGGGTCATTGAGTATGTCTCTTGAAGATAAACCTACATTATAAAATGAAATACCTTTTCTGAGTATTCTCGGATATAACATCAAAAGTAACTTATGCATATTTTACAATAAAACAAAACTTATTGTTGCCTTCTAGATCATATAATCCATCATCTTGCCCCATATACAATATAATTAGAATATGTTCATATGCCTTCAGCCACCATAAATAAGAACCCATATTCTCTTCATAGAGCTAAGACAAATGTTCCTATAAAAACAACAAGACAAGCTAGGTACCCAATCTTCATTAGGTCCTTGGGGGTTAGTGAAACAATTGGTTACATTTCGGAAATCCTTTCATAGAATCATAGTGACAATTTAAATCTTCACAATCACTATCGTATATGTGCTCACATTTAGAGGACCTTGAACTTGACGACCTAAGATCTTTAGAATTTGTTCTTTCCTCCTTATCTGTGTCTTTCTTCTTTTTCTTCTTCTTCTAAAGCTCTTTCTTATGCTTGTCTAAGAAAGTAAGTTTTTCTCGTGTACTTCAAACTTACCAAAGAAGGTAGTGAGATCAAGTGTTGTAAGATCATTAGCTTCCTTGATCGCGGTGACCTTCGGTTACCAATTCTCTAATAAGATATCTCAAAACTTTGTTAGTAGAAATTTCATTAGAAATGAGATTACCAAGTGCGTTCAAACGATTAATGAGATTTAATGTATTTTTCTTATCATTATTATTCCATAGTGCTTGCGGCTTAGATGTGACAACACCATTAACATTTGTTTTGATTAATACCATCAACACATATACTTGTCATATGAATTAACATCAATGTGCATACAAGCTTTCCAATAACTATTGTTTTCTTTCGGGGAAAAATTGGGGCTCTTTTATAATCCCCTTTAGGTTCGTAAGCCATTTTCTACTAAGAGTTTCAAAGTACATAATAGATCGGAGCTCTGATACCACTTGTTAGACTACGAAAACTCATCTAGAGGGGGGTTAATAGATGCCCATATTAAAATTGACATTTCAAAATGTTTACTTAAAAATTTATTTGAAAAACAATGTTGAGCAGATGTTTTATTAGCGTAGATCAAAATAGTAGTCTAAACGAACCTAGTTATTAGAAACTCATATATCCACAAGCCATATGGAATTAATATAATGATAAAATCAATTAACATAATAATATCTCAATGAATAGTTTAATATCAAACACAACAGTTTCATATTTCCAATGAAATCATATTAAAAACATAACTCAACACTTTATCGAACATGTCGCGTGCAATCAACTTTTCAGAATTTTCTTTGAGCTTAGTTGATATGAAAAAGAACTTACAATCAAAGTGATTATAAGCTAATCAACAAAGAAATTTAAATTTTAACAATTAAAGAAAAATTCTATACGAATTGATCAATCAAACAACACATTCAACAAATTACACATAGAGAGTAAATGAGAATAAGTGATAGAACATTGCAATTTTCCTTTGAGTTGAACAAGCTAAACAATTTTTCAAAGACTTGGTGTGCAAGTAAATTTTCAGAACTTTCCTTTAAGTTGTGTTGATACACTAAAGCATTTATAATCAAAAGTGATTATGAGAAATATCAACACTTGGTGTAAATAAAAAAATAGTTTGGAAAATTAATTAAAATTCAATTGATAACGTAATTATATTTGACAAATTTATTGAAGAATATTAAAGCAAGTAAAAGTGATAAATAAAAGAGACACAAGAAATTTGTCTTCACGGTTCTCCACTGTCGTCCTCGCGTGTGGGTACGTCTGTGCCTAATTCCAACGGAATTAGGATAATTCTTACTATGCAAAAAGTTGATACAAAAGAAGTGTTAAAGAGAAAATCCACAAACCCTAATACTCGTTGTTGATTCAACCCCTTATATTATTTTGATCTTTGATCCATACCAACACCGATAGATGCAAGTTATTCATCGCTTAAGCTACTTCCTTGCAAAGATTTTAAACACTTCAATGATCCTTGCAAAGATTTCAAACACTCCAAGGGATTTCACTCAAGTAAATATGATTGCACTTTATCCACACAAGATCTTAAATTCTATCTGTGACTTATTGATACTACCTTGCAAATATTTTAAGCACTCCAAGGGAACTCACATGGATGATTCCTTGTTCACCGATCTTGTCACAAAACCCCCACACCAACACGGATCTTGGAGGGAAAACCATAACGAAGAGTTTTTCCGGATGAAACCCCTACAAAGCTCGTCCCAATACCCAATTGGACACAATTTATCCTCGTCTAGATGACACCTCAATGGAACATCATCATAATGTAATGTCAGTGTGTATGCATATGTTGGAGGTTGAAGATGAAAATAAAATTAGGCTAATTTTATGGTTTCACTAGGTTATGAATGATGCATGAAAGAGTATTTATAGTTTTGGAACTTTTAGGGCAAAAAGGACAAATTCAGTATTAAAAATATTTGAAAAAATTAACCAAACAAACAGGATGTGTCGACCTATATATCGTATGTATCGACACATACGCACATTTTAAACTGTATATATCGACACATATAAGGCAATGTGTCGACTGAAACAAGTTAGAGGCTACAGGCCTTAAAACAATAGTAAATGTGTCTACTTGGAAAATGGTCGTGTCGACACATGAAAATAAGAATTTCTGCAATTTCAGAAATGCTTTAGTATGTGTCCACCTATACAGTGCATGTGCCGACTTGAGTCTTCTAGAGGCTACATGCTTCAAAATGAGTTGCATGTGTCGGCCTGAAAAGTGGATGTGTTGACACATGCAATAAAAAATTATGCAGAAAACTGTTTTTAATGACTTGGGTCAATTTCAAAATGATTTTTAATGATTTCTAAGACCTCTAATGCAGATGAGTGCCACAAGATATAAGGATACCTTCGAATGTACATAAGTGCAAGCTTTTTAGTTTTGACATTATTTGAAACCTTTGATGACGAAGTTATACTCACGGTCTTCACTTCATTGGAAGACTTATGATGATCTTCTTAACGTGGTCCGCTGTTGTATATCCTTTGTCTAGAAGTTTGAGTCCTGCTACTATGATTTGAAACCTTGAGAACATGATCTCAATAGTTTCATCTTCTTCCATCTTGAATGCTTCATACTTCTGAATTAAAGCTAACACTTTAGTCTCCTTTAGTTGAGCATTCCCTTCATGAGTCATATTTAAAGAATAAAAAATCTCCTTAGTTGTTTCTCTATTGGTGATTTTATCATACTAATTATATGAGATAACACTGAGAAGAATAGTTCTACCTTTATAATGATTCTTGCTTATTTGTTTCTAATCTTCACACATTTGACTCCAAGGAATATGAATACCTTCTTTAGATACAGGTTCTCTGTAACCATCTATAATCAGATCACAAAGATTTACATCATAACTTAGAAAGAAACCGTATAGTCTGTCTTTCCAGTACTCAAATATTTCTTCATTAAAAATATAAGGCTTATTAAAGTATTTATCTTTTTTGTTTGTGTTTGCAGGCGCATCCACATGATGATTTTCTCAACTAGATCTCTCTACATGGTTAAGTGTTTGATTTGCAAATCAATGAAGATCCAGAGCTCTGATATCAATTGAAGGGTGAGAAAAACACAAGAAGGGGGGTTTGAATTGGGTTTTCTAATTAAACTTTTTCTCTAAAAATATTTTGCAAACTAACTATAAAGAAATGACTTAGAAAAGAATAAAGTGACACTTTTGGTTTATACAAGTTCACCTTTAACAAGGCTACTCTTGTCCACCCGCCAAGGTAATTTTGCTTTCAAAAAGGACTTAATCCACTAACCTCAACAGAATAAAAATGCACAGGATACCCGTCGGTGACTAACCACAAATGTCTAAGAGTCTAAACTGACACCTTAGCCCTCTTAAGTATCAGACTAATAACCTAGTCACTCGAGGCAATAATCAATTCTAAATAGAATTACGATCAACTGTGTTTACAATGTTTGCTTCTAAAAAGTATATTAACACAACAATGAAGAACAAAGTCTCTAATACAAATAATGATCAACAACTCTTTGTATTGAGAACTCTAATATAAAACATAAATAATGAGCAACAACTCATTATTTTTAATCCCTAATATCTTAACACAATAACATGAAATAACTCTTGTGTTCTTGATATTTATCTAGAAGAATATTTATGGATGTATATGAATAGTGATTATTCTTTTCTCTTGATGTTTCACATTATTTCAATAGTTTGATTCAAGCTTAATAGTGTTGTGTAGTTCGTCAATCTTCAAATGTTCATGAGGTCTCTTTATATAGACTTTGAGAATTAGACCGTTGGTAGTACAAAGACGTCACTTTCACTTGACAGCTACAGTAACAGTAGTATTGCATCGTGGGAGGCAACATAGTACAATACGTAAGGATGTAGTGGAATTTTTAAACGTATTGACTGTACTATATTCTTCGTGGATAAGTTTCTTAAGACCTTATCTTCTGATGATTTGCTTCTGGCTTGAAGTAGTAAGCTTGGAATACGTCTCTTGATCTTATCTTTGTCTTCTTTTCTTCTTGCTGGATTGATTCTGATATGATGATGAAAATGATCCAAAAGATGCTTCATTATTGTAGAGTCATAGTCTTTCAGATAGTTGAGTATTGTCTTCAGATATATAAGCAACAACTTATCTGATTAACAATGTCATCTTTAAGAGTGAAAGCTTTTCTAATCTTGAGTTCTTGAATTGATCCTTGATTCTTGATAATCAGCTTTTCTAAGCTGCATATCTGATGTCTAATTTCTGAAACAAAAGCTTATATCAGTACATATGATTTTGACATTGAATTCCTTCTTTCTTGTCTATTGAATTCTGATCTTTGGATTGAGCTAAAAGCAACAGCCTATGTCAGCTATATCTTGGTTTATGATCTTGAATTCTTTTCTCGGGATATCTGAGATCTTCTTTTATAATATCTTGAGACTGACGCTTTCCTAAGAACACACTTGATTCCATTTCTGATGAACATTCAACATTCCTTAGAACTATTGATGTTTCTTTAGAAACAACCATAATAGTTCTTCTATTGAGTAGATTGGTTGATAAGGCATTATCCTTTCATCTTTCTTCTGATGGACGGTATGATGTTGATTAGAGTTAAGTCTATAAGATATTTCTTTCTTTGATCCTTTCTTCTGATGGAATAATTTTGATGTTTAATTGAAGTTTGTATTCCATGAACTAGCTGAGTCTTTAGAATCTTGATTTTGTATTCAGAAACGTGAGTAGTAACTCTTCAGATGAACAAATCTTGACTTCTGATCATTGCGTTGAAAGCGTGTTTCTTGTATAGTTTATTTTCTGATCTCAAAGTAGAATCTTGTCAGACATTCTTTCTTCTTGTGACTTGTGACTTCTGAAGCAGCAACTTATTGATAAGTACACACGTGATTCTCTTTCTGGAAAACATTCAGCATTCTTCTAAACTACTGGTGTTTCTTCGGAAGTGGATGTGAACAGTCTTTCTGATGTGCTTGGCATATTTCTGATTCTCCAGACAATAGTCCTAAATCAATTATAATTTATTATCTGCACACTCAAGAAACTTATTATAACTAAAATTGTTTCTCATCAAATATATGTGTTGTTATCATCAAAACATCGAGATTATATTGTAGACACAAATCTTGTTTTAACACTTCATCCAGAGTGGAGACGCATCCAGGAGGAAAATTGTTATAGTGTCCTGGACCAAGTGTTATCAACCTTTGGAGGTTGGAGGAATTGGTCTTTGCTCTCTAAATAACATCAATGAGGCATCTAAGTTATATCAGTGATGGAAGTTGTTCAACACAGATGACCATTGGGCTACTGTCATCAAAGCTAGAGTTATTATAATTGGAGGATATATCAGGTATCACATACATCCTCAATATGGATAGGTTTGAAGTACTCCATACATGAGCTCAAGTAGAAAATAACATGTCTTATTAGAAAGGGTGACAAGATCAAATTTTGGTTATACAATTGATGTGGGCTTTGTTCTTGGTGAACACTTGAATTTCCCAATGAGTTCTTACAACAACATGAACACTAGACTGTTATCTTTCATACATGATTGAATTTTGGTCATTCCTTCAAATATCTTGACTGGTTTTGCTAGCATTAGAGCCTTGATTAAGGATATTATCCTTGTTAGGAAGGGAGAAGATTGTCTAGTTTGAAGTTCTATTAATGAAGGCAAGTTATATCTTAAAGATGCTTATCTCCATTTGGTGGCACTCCTCAACTCAGTTCTTGGGGAAAGATTTTATGGTACAAATGTATACCTCCCTCCACCTTTCTTCTCTTATGGATACTACAACATGATAAACTCCGAACATATGACATGCTCTCAAAAAGAGGTACACACACGACTTCCAGGTCCAGCTTATGAAGGATGAATGTTGAAAGTATTGATAATCTTTTCTTTAACTGCATTTTTGCTGAGAAGGTATGGAATTGGTTGGTTATCATCTCTAATTCTACTATAATTTGTTTCTTAAAGACAAGATATTGGAAGTATTATTGTTGGTCATGCTTCTAATACCGCGAAATTGATTACGTTGTCTGCGTGTGCCAACATCATTGACGAAATTTGGAGAGCTAGGAACAATGTTATTTTCACTGATCTCACTACACCTTGGAAGTCTTGTATTGTGTCTGTCCTTTCTACGATCTCTTTGGCGGGTAGAATGGTCAAGCAGGACGCTAAGGTTGACATTCAGGACTTTGTACTATTTGAATTTTTCAAAATTAATGTCAAGCCTCCTATTCCTTGTAGAGTTATAGAGGTGATTTAGACTTCTACTTTGATCAATTATATCAAAGGTAACACGGATGGAGAATCAGTTGGAACTCCTAATAGGGTTTGTGATACGGTGGTAGAACCGACTGTTTATACTGGTTTTGTGTTTGTGTTTGGAAATGTTGAGGTAAGCAAGAGTCGCCACCGACTTTTCATTTATCCAAATTAAGGAAAGGGTGAAAAGAACAGAAAAAGACCTTTTCGAGATTTTCTGAGTAAGGGGGGTAGATTATGGAAAGGGAATATGGTAGCACCCTTTCCATCCGTAGTTATCTACGGGCTCTTAGAGGTTTGCTCATTTTGAAAGTACATTGTGCTTTGTATGTTTGAAAAATGTTTTGAAATGCCTTAGTGCGGAGATTTGCTTTGCATTAACTCTTGTATCAGTCCTCAAGAGTGTTGACAAAGCAAACGTTTTTGAAAATTATTTTTGAAAAGTAGTATTTATGTAAGTGCAAAATGTTTTGAGCAAACTTCTCACCGCTATCTACTTTTGTACTCGAAAAGGATCATTATTTTCCTTTTTTCCTTTAGACAGTGATATCCTACTATTAGTGAGTAGGTAGCCTTATCGTTGGATGTTTGAGGGACGTTCGAAGGGACGTACAGTCATAAATGCAACATGTGGAGACGCTTTAGCAATTTTGTCTAGGGACTAGATCATTTACCGAAAAGCAACTGTAGGGTCATCGAGGGACTATGATCTTTTTGATTTACGGGTCTTTGCTAAAGCGTCCCCGTTTCGAGGGACATGACTGTTTTATTTTCGAAGGCAACCAAAGTGGGGTATACTAGAGGTGGATATGTGCAATTGTGTTCAATTTAGTTATTTATCTTGCATTATTAGGTTTGCTAGGTTTGATTTCAGTCTTTTCATACAAGCCTAATTACTAGCGGTTAATATTTTGCAGAAATTTAAAGTGCAGGAATTTAAATCTACGCTATTACAATGCTTTGGGGAGAGTGTTTTTACATGTTCAAGAATGAGGGGGATAAAGCAGTAAATATCCTAGTTTTGTAATCTATTACATCCAGTAAGCAGATATAATAATCTAAAAAATGCGAAAATAAATAAATGCGCACGAAGTAGAAAACACATATGAAAATTCTAAGGTGTAAAAATCTTTTTATTTGTTTTTAATTATAAAAGAAAATAAAACATAAGTCTATTTAATTTTAATTTAAAGAAAAGATTAAAATAATTAATTAATTTATTTACAAAATTAACTTAATTAAAAAGAAAACTAACCTAATGTTTTTGTGAGTTTTGTTTTGGTTTAAAGTTAATTTAAATAATAAAGGGAAACTAAAAAAAGAAAATGAGTAGTAGAAATAAAAATGCAAAAAGCAAAAGCCATTCGATCCAAAAAAAATGGCTTTTGTTCCAAATGGAGGGTGATCTTCGATCCAGGGAAGGACGTGGCCTTCGATCCAATAGATAATGTTGGAGGTGTATGCTATACTCCTGCAGGAAATTTATTAGAGAAAACAAGATAAAATCCAGACTTGGGTCAAATCCGGTCTTAGATTCCATAGCCTGTAGATGCGCGATCCTAAATCGAGTCATCTGGATCTGAGTCAAAAACTACTTAATCTTATAACCTCATGAACCCTAAGATTCGAAAGAAAATGTGGATCGTGTCCAAGCCATGGCATAATCTCAACCCCTGCGCTTAATCTTGCATGTAGCACAAACATTAGCAATAACATGAATGTATGATTAAAAATTGCACATTTAGCTAGATTGAGATCGAAATCAAATTACCAACGGACAAAGTATATGAGTGATGCTCCAGTATATGTTGGACCTGCCTAGTACTTGGGCACGCTTCCTGCAAACTTCAGGGAGCGAATTGAGTGTCGTGAAAAATTTGCTTCGATTTGGATTATTCAGGAGGTTTTTTTTTACAATTTTGGTGTGGTTTATGAGGAAGCGTGTGCGTATGGTGTGTATGTTCTCTAGTGCATGTGTCTCATGTTCGTCTCTAGTCTCTGACCGGTTGTGTGAGTGTCTTGTATTTATAGGAGATGGGGGTGCATGGAAATGGAAAGAGACAACCATTAACCAAGCCTTGAAAGTCATGATACAAAAATCAGACCCATAAAAAGACTAACATTTTTTAAATATTCTTGCCTTTTTCAAACTTAGATGAACCTGGACACATTTGGTTCCTTCAAATGCCCTCTGGTGTTTCTCTTTGACTGGACTCAAGTTTCCTCTTTCGACTGGACCTCTTGTGTAGCCTTCGAATGGGCCTTCTGCATGCTTCTTCGAATGTACCTCTTGTGTACCCTTCAAATGGCTCATGTTCTCATCACTGGGGCTTCTTCGTTTGAACCCCTATTCAGCTAGCCCAAATGAAAACTCTTTCCTGGCCAATCGAAGCTTCCTTTGGCATGAATGTGCTTGTGCACGTTGGTTTGGAACTGGAAGTATGTTGGCTTTTGGTCCAGCAGGCCTCTTTGAATATTTGGAACCCTAGTTTCAATCGTCGTCGCTCCACCTTTTGTCGCTACTGTCACCAGAATCTGCAGAAGAAGAAGGAAAGGACAGGAAAACACGCACCAGAATCAGAAGTAAAAATGCCAAAGGGGTAACCAATTTTAATTTGTTTCTTTGCTGTTTTTTTCATGCTGGGTTTAAGATGAATAGGGTCAGGAGAACATAGGCATGGTTGAAACTATAGAAAACAGATTTGTAGATAGTTTTATAATATGATCGCATATGTTCACGCTAATTTCTTAGTTTCAGATGTAGTTCCCCTTTTAAAAGTTCTGACGGGGCTTAACCCATGTTTTAGATTTTTTCCATGTCCAGAATCAGCATTAGATTTATATACTTTATGTCTGCCCTTTTCCAAATATTCCGAGTAGTGGGCTTAGCCCAGAATTTGACACCCCTACGTTTTGATTTTTACTAACCAGCTTACAGCGCACCTTTTCAGAAGTTCTGCGACTGGGGCAAAAACCCAGTCAATTTCCCTGCATCCCCTGCAGAACTTTTGTCCCTTTCAGAACATCCCTTTTCCAGAACTTGGCTAGGGCTTAACAACCAGAAGATACACCCTCCTATTTTAATTAAGATATTTTTTATTATTATTATTATTTATAATTATTAATTTTTTTTCTGTGAATGTCAATTTTATTTATTATATCACTTAAATTATTTTTACATCAAAAAATTGCATATTATTTTCTTATGTTATTTGCATTAAAAAAAATTTATATCATGCATTAATAAGAATTTTTGCAATTAATATCTATAAAAAACACAACAAATCTCAAACTTTTTTTTGCAACAAATTAAGCTAACAACATTCTTTTTTGCAAAAGGGTTCTAAACGGATTTTGACTAATCGCGCATTTAGCCAAAATCTCCGCAATCACTATTTCCGGTCAAATGCGAGGCGATTCAAAATACAATTTCAACCCCTAAAAACACCAACCTATACGAACTACGAATTGGGACTTTGATTCCTCATAAGAGGATACGTAGGCATACGATCAAAAATCGTAGCGAGATCCCCTATTAAAAATTAAAACCCTTTCCCCTATTAAAAATTTAAACCCTTTCCCCTATTAAAAATTAAAACTCTTTTCCCTTAATAGAACTTAAAACCCTATTTTACCAGAACCTAAACCTAAAACCTAGTATCCTTGTGAACAAGGTAGATGAAAGGTTCCTAACACCTTCCTTTCATCTAATGAAGTTCGAAACCTAGAATATTTGTCTACGAATTAGGGTTTCCTATTAGATGCCCTTCCCTAAGATAAAAACTGATAGTGGCGACTCTTGATTTAAAAACCAGTCGCAACAGCTGGCTACTCTGCTGGGGACTAACTCTAGGTTTTAGGTTTATTTTGGGTTTTATTTTATTTAATTATTGCTTTATTTATCCATTGCTTTCATTTATTCATTACATTTATTTAATCATTGTCTATTGCTTATCATCATATATACCGTGTGGTGGGATTTTTTATTTCTCAAAATATTTTCAATATAACCCTTAGAAAGAAGGTTCATCTATTAGTTTAGGGGGTACATCATCACTGCGAGTTTATGTGACGACTTCACCTAATGTCGATGAACTTCTGAAAAAGGAACTTATAGAGAGATATCCTCTTGACGAGTAGGACTTTGGAAGGTTACCCATGACTCTTTGTAACAGCCTTAACCTAAAAATTCATGACGAGACCTTTCACGACATTGAGACGAAAGTCTCAGCCCATAAAGAGGCTCCACCTAAGGGAGGTCCTTGTGCTTTTTCCCTCTGGTGTTATTCATGATACCCTTAAGGAAACCACCTTCGGGGGGGGGGGGGGGGGGGGTGGGGAGATTAACCATAGGTCAAAATTAAGGAACCTACCTTCTAAGGGTACTTACCACAAAACCCCGCCACTAAACCATACATCCATACATTCATGCATTCATATATGTCATATATTCATCAGGTGCGTCTTTTATCTATCTTATTCACAGGGTACCAAAATGAAAGATAATAAAATTAAGTTTTTGGGAACTGTCTAAAAAAAATGGATACCAAAGGGAAACAAATTGTCGGCGTCAATACATTTCAGCCCGACCTTTCTGAAATCAAAACTATAAAGGGGAAATTATCTGAAAGAGCTTTGAAAATGTGCACTCGCCGCTATGGGGATACCCTTGACTTGACCAGAGTAGATGTTTAAATAGATGCTATATCTTCCCTCATTCAGTTCTACGACCCTCCGCTGAGATGTTTTACTTTCCAAGACTTCTAGCTAGCACCGGCTCTGGAAGAATTTGACAGAATTCTGAACTTTTCCAAAGAGAAGGCCTATGTAGGTATCAGACAAGCTGTTGAAGTCAAAGTTTTGGAAAAAGGCTTAGGGATCCCTTACCCTGAGTTAGTGCAAAATTACCGACGGGAAGGTCCGATAAAAGGAATCAAAAGGATATACTTGGAAGCTAAGGCACTCGAATTTGCTAACTATAAAGAATGGGAGTCTTGTGTTGATTGTTTAGGACTACTGGTATTTGGTGTAATTTTATTTCCTTGGACCATAGACTATATTGACCCTGCATCCATTAGCATATTTTGGGGCACGAAAGTCTTTAATATTGATCCAACTCATGCTCTACTGGATGATATTTATTTGCATATGATGTACGAAAAGAGAAAAGGAACTTTGAATTGTTGCATTCCACTCCTATATACTTGGTTCATGACCCATCTTTACAAAGAAGACTATATGATTCTGAAGCTGACCAAATGCGAATGGCCCTAGAAATTAAAGTCTCTCACTGCAAACTCGGTACTATGGTATGCAAGGAAGCTAGATATTGGTGACATCGCTATTAGCTGTGGAGACTTTCCTAATGTCTAGTTGATTGGATCACGAGGTTGTATTAACTACAACCCTACTCTGGCCCTGCGACAACTAGGGTGTCCTTTGGAAGACAGACCTACGGACGAACAACTCCAACCATTGATCATCCACGACATGGGTACAAAAGACCAAGAGTTTCTCAATAAGGTTATTCAGGCTTGGAATAAGGTCAATAAGAGGAGAGCTGAAAGAAAGAATTCCAGAGCAAGAGAGCTTTACACCAGATGGGTCAGAGATAGGGTATAGATTATCAAGCTGCCCTTTGAGATAGATCCAGGGTACAAGACAGAGGTCCCAGAGGTCACGCCTATATCCTTGGAAGAAGTAGATAATTTGAAAAATTCCCTAAAGCAAGCTCAAAGGGAAAAGAAATAGTTAGAGCTCAACCTTCGCAATTTGACCAAAGAGAAGAAGCAGATGCAACTCATACTTGAGTCCAAGGACCTACAAATTGAGAGAGAGAAAAAGGTATTGGAAAAGGAGAGTCTCAAGCGAAAGCGCACAACCGAAGGGCTGCTAAGTGCAACCTTCAATCTGGATTCCCACAACCAAAGGTTAGAATATGTTGCTGCTGAAATTGGAAAGTTAACCAGATGGTATGAAAAAGGCTACACATGACAAGAAGGTACTAGAGGAGGACCTAAGAGCCCAGATCCAAGGTTTAATACAAGATTCCTTAGACCAAGAAGAGAAAATAAAGTACCTCACCATTGGATTGCAAGACATCCAAGAAGCAGAGAATAAGGAACGCCTCAAGAAGATGGAGGCACAAGGACTCTTGGTTCAGAAAACTGAAGAATACGAGCACGTATGCCTAGAATTGCAGGGTCTCGAAAAAGACTTCCTTATTCAGCGGAGACTTTATACGGAAATAAGGGGTGAAAAGATGTATTGGGAAGAGCAGTATGTCAAGATCGCCCAAGCGGGGAGAGACAACCATAAGATAATCCCACATCTTTATCAAGAGTACCGGTATTACAAGGAAATACATGAAAAGCTGGTCTTCTTATCCAACAATCTTATTGAGGATATCCCTAGAAGTCTGAGAGACGTAGAAGGTGTGATGGTTCCTCTTCCAAATGATGTTGAAGACTTTCTCCATATTTGTCGAGCAATGGTTGATGGTTTCAGAGCACACATCCGCAGACGCACCTAGAAGATTTATTTCCCTTCATTTATGTTTATGCAAACAAGTTTTGATTCAAAGTTGTAATATTTTTCAATATCTGGATTATGTTACTTTTAATAAAGGCATTTTGTTTCCGTATCTCGTTTGCGTATCCATTTCAAAGACAGTCACCAATTAAAATAATAATAAACAAAAGATATCTGAGTACCCAAAGGAATAAGACATTTCATGTTCATACACATTCATCTACATGCATGCATTCATAAAACACAGGCATATCATATCAAAACTCATCTCTCACAAAATCTCTCCAGTAAACCATTGGTAGAAGAAGATCTCCACCTCCTTGGCCTCTGTATCAAACAAGGGCCTACCAGCAAAAAGCAATGGAACAAATTGAGGAGACTCAGGCTGCGTTCAAAGAAGATCTCGACCAAGTACAGGGTGATGTGAGTTTAATGAAGGGAGATCCGAGCCAAGTTCTTCTAGCTCTGAAGAACATCATTGACAGGCAGGACCAGATTCCCAGGGTAGCTTTCAAAGAAGTAGCCCAAACCATTGGTGCATCAAGTAGTCACCAAATAAGTAAAGAACCAGAGACGGTACTCCAAAAGTCCGTCATGGCCCAACAAGAAGCTGAGACTGAAGGGTTTGTCCCACCACCATCAAAAGCAGGGACCCTACAAATCCCAGTCAACAACACAGACAACTACTTGGATCCACAATACAGAGACCACAACCCAGAAGATGCCAACCAAGCACCATAAAAGACGACCGATACTCATGTTGTTGATAATCCACTGGTAATGAATCAATACAAAGCTCTGGAGGAAAGATTAAAAGTTGTGGAGGGTTTCGAGGCCTTCGAGGTAGACCCTCTCGAAATGGGCCTAGTTCCTGATGTGGTAATTCCACCAAAGTTCAAAGTACCTAACCTTGGAAAGTACAAGGGGCTCACCTGTCCAAGAAATCATTTACGCATGTATTATAGGAAGATGCATGCCCATGCCCACAATCAGAAGCTGGTGATTCACTATTTTCAAGATAGCCTGAGCGGGACATCTTTAGACTGGTATATGCAATTGGAGCAAACACACATTCAAACCTGGGCAGATCTTGTTAATGCTTTCTTAAAGCATTACAAATATAACCTGTACATGGCGCCTACCCGCATGCAACTCCAGAATTTGTCCTAGAAGAAAGAAGAGTCCATCAAGGAATATGCTCAAAGATGTAGGGAGATGGCATCCCGTGTGCAACCACCTCTATTAGAGAAGGAATTAGTAGACATGTTCATGGGAACTTTGCAAGGGTTGTATTGTAAGAAAGTGGTTAGGAGTATCTCTTCAGGATTCTCAAATCTAGTGACTATTGGAGAAAGAATCGAGACTGGAATAAAAAGTGGGAAGATATCGGGGGGATTATCAAACGCTCCCCATAATCTAAAAAGACCTGCTTCAAACTTCCCAAAGAGAAAAGAGGGAGAAATTAATGTTGTAGCCTCATAACCAAGGGCATCACAACCACTAATGATCCCGTAAGGGCAGCAACAAGATAGATTTACGAGGCCACCAAGAAACTTTGATCCACTCCCCATGTCACCTAGCCAGTTATTACATCACTTGGTTAAGGCATCCTTGGTGGAAATCAGGCCTCTAGCTCCTCCAGTCGGGACACTCCCATGAAGGTATAATTCTGATGCCAAATGCGAATACCATGCTAATTCTCTGGGGCACACCATAGAGCAATGTTGGGCATTCAAACACAAAGTGTGGGACTTATTTGAATCTCAAGATATCACCTTTGAGAATCCTAACATCAAGACAAATCCCATGCCTCCGCATGGTGGGCCGACAATAAATGCAATTGAAGTAGTCACTGACTTTGGGGAAATCAAACAAGCAGAAACCCCAATCAACTTGTTAAAAGAATATATGTTCGAATGTGGCTTCCTGTTGGAACATAATAAAGCCTTCGAAAGAACTTTGCAAAAGCTAATGGGCCAGGGGATAGTCCAATTCAGACCGCACCCTGAAGAAAAATATGTAGCCGCGATTGAAGGAAAGAATCCATTGGTAATCTCTTGCCAAGGCCCAAATCTTAACAAAAAAAACTCTAGTGATTCCGTGGGAAGAATCAACGGAGACCACAAGGATGGCATCCAAGAAGACTCTCATAATACCAATTATTCCAAAGGCCACAATGGTGATTAAGGGACCCCCACCTATCCCTTATGAGAGTAACAAAGCAGTTCCATGAAGTTATGACTCGGGCGTATACATTAATGGAATGAAACAAGAAAGTGATCCCTCACCAATTCAGGGACCTGTAATTTCTAATATAGCAGGGACATGGGGTATGACCCGAAGCGGTCGAATTTTTGGAGCTAAACCATCAAAGAAGAAAGATGAGACTCCAACAAAGGATAAGGTAAAAGCAGTGGTGGATACAAGTCAAGAAACAGAACCTCCAAGCAAAAACTTTACTGATCAAGAGGCAGAAGAGTTTCTGAAAATAATCAAAAGAAGTGATTACAGAGTGGTGGATCGGCTTCACCAAACTCCATCAAAAATCTCCATACTCTCACTACTCATCAACTTTGGAGCACACCGAGACTCCTTGATGAAGGTACTAAGTTCACGTCACATCGCGTAGGAAATTTCGGTAAATCAATTTGATAATGTCGTAGAAAACCTAACATCCGGATCATACTTGGGTTTCAGCAACAATGAATTGCCACCACAGGGTCAAGCCGATAACAAGGCACTCAACATTACTATGAAAATAGGTACTACCCATTTATCCAGGTTTCTCACTGATACTGGTTCTACCCTGAATGTGTTACCAAAGTCCAGTCTGATAAATTTAACAATAGATGACGTTGTGATGAGGCCAAGTTCTACAATAGTGAAAGCATTTGACGGTTCTCGAAGCTCGGTGTTAGGAGAGGTGGATCTTCTAGTTAAAATTGGGCCGCATATATTCAATATCACTTTCCAGGTCATGGATATAGAACCAGCATACATTTTCTTACTTGGGAGACCTTGGATCCATGTAGCAGGGGCGGTCACCTCGACCCTGCATCATAAATTGAAGTTCCTAATGGAAGGGAAATTAATCATAATCGATGGCGAGGAAGATATCTTCGTAAGTTACATTGAATCATACAGATACATCAGTGTCGATGAAGACTGTATAGCTACCCTGTTCCAAGCCTTGGAAATTGCTTCAATGGTGACTCTACCAGTCTAGAAGGGTAATAAGCCTAAGGTGATGTCGTGGAGAGATCTGCAAGCAACCATGGGATGTGATGCCTCAAAAGGCTGGGGAAAGCTCCCAGAGTTCCATGAGAAGAAGAATCGCTTTGGATTGGGCTATGAATCATCGAAAGCTACTCGAAAAGGCAAAGCACGCTTCTCTCTGATTCGAGATACCTTTGTCAACAAGGGAACAAAGAATGGCGGACACGTGGCGATAATATCCAACAAAGTTCACACCATAAAGGCAACGGGCTTTATCAGGGAGTGCGCTCCAGGGGAAGAATTCAAAAGTTGGACTGCCTTGGAGATTCTCGATATCTTTTTCTTTCCTAAGTAATTTTCCTTATTTGAAAAGAACCTATGTCAAGCCCGAGGCATAGGGGTTGCTTGTAAGGATTCCCCATTTTGTTTCAGACAATATTTATAATCAATAAAAGTTATATTTTATTTTCAATCAAGATCATTGTCTTTCTCTTGCATTTATTCCTTAAAAATTAAAAATGGCAATACTTCCTCTGCATATGCATTTTCAAAAACTCATATACTAAAATATACACCAAAACATGATAAATGTGTAGATCCATGCCCAAAACCACCGATAATGTTACTGCTACGACTCAATACAATTTTGAGGCTCCTATCAACCAAGCTGAAGAGGAAGATGATGAAGATTTGGAACTCCCTGAGGAAATTACGAAGAAAATAGAACGAAAGGCTGACAACATACAACCATACCAAGAGGCTGTGGAGACCATTAATCTGGGCACAAAGCAAGATCCCAAAGAAGTCAAGCTAGGGGCAAGGTTAGGGCAGAGCGTTAAGGAAGGGTTGATCAAACTACTTCACGAGTACATGGACATATTCGCTTGGTCCTACAAAGACATGCCAGGGTTAGATACCGACATCGTGGTGCACAGACTACCTCTCAAAGAAGGGTGTTCTCCAGTTAGGCAAAAACTCAGGAGAACTCATCCATATATGTCCAGCAAAATCAGAGAAGAGGTTCTTAAATAATTTGACGCAAGTTTCTTAGTAGTGGTAGATTATCCACCCTAGATAGCTAACATTGTGCCAGTACCCAAGAAAGACGGTGTGATACTGTGGCAGAACCGAACTATTTTGGAAAATGCTGGTTTGTGTTTTGCGTTTGTGTTCGCAAAATGTCGCGGTAAGCAAGAGTCGCCACCGACTTTTATTTCATCCAACTGGAAAGGACAAAAGCACAGAAAAATTCCTTTTTCGAGATTTTGAGTACGGGGGGTAGATTATAGAAAGGGAAGGTATTAGCACCCTTTCTATCTGTAGTTTTCTACGGGCTCTTAGGTACTTGCTCATCATTTTAAAAATTTCTTCCGTGTTTGTGTGTTTTGAAAAGTTTTTGTCTTACTTCGTTTTAACCCTTGTATCAGTCCTCAAGAGTGTTACGAAGTGTTTTTTTGAAAACTTTGTTTGGAAAAGTGTAAGTGTGAAAAAGTTTGTTTTTGAGCAAGTACCTACTAGCATCTACCTACTCGAAAAAAGGAATGTTTATGTTCGTGTTTCCTTTAGACAGCTCTATCCCACCATTAAAGAGTAGGTAGCACCGTTGTTGGAGTTGTAAGGGTCAATTCGAAAGGGACGTATAATCACTAAAGCAATGCTAGGACGTCTTAGTAATAACCCTAATGTCTTAAGATCATATTCGAGGGAACATTTCCGATGCAACATTTCCGAACGGGACTTTTGATGTTTGTTTAGACAGGAGGGCGACCACTAAAACACCCTATACTTAATGACCGTTTACCGAAGGCAACCGAAGTGAGAGTATAACCTAGGAGTGCGCATGTGCGAGTGATTTGATTTCAGTTATTATCTTTTCACATTTAGGGTTTTCTATCCATTTTAAATTAACATACAGTCTTGTCATGCAATCCTATTATCATACATCTAACAGTTAATATTTGCGAAAATTAAAATGCGAGAAATAAAACTACGTTATTACAAGGCTTCAGGGAGGGGGATTAATTACATAGCCAAAAACCCGTAAAAACGATAAATAAAGAAAATCCTAATTAAACTATTACATACTGTGAGCAGTTAAATTAATATCGTAAAAATAATAAATGCGCGCGATGAATCGAGAACGAGAGAAATTAGGGTTTGGACCCCGACTAAACCTAATTAAAAGAGAAAACATTTTTTGTGGTTTTTGATTATTTGAGAAAATAAGGTTTAATTGAATAAAAAAAACCTAATTACTAATTAATTTAAATTAAGAAAAATGATTAATTAACTATTTTTGTATTTTGTTTATTGAAAAAAAGAAATAAAAATTAAATCAAAGGCAACCCTAATTTTTCTAATTTGATTTTAATTATTTACAAAAAGTTAGAATTACCCTAAAATTAAATTTAACTAATATTAAATTAAATTTGATAAAATGAAATACCTAAATTCTACATTTGTGAAATTGATTTTATGATTTTTTGTAAAAAAAGGAAATTAATTTATGTTAGAAAATAATTAAATTAAATTAAATTAAACAAAAGAAAGAAAATAAAAGAGGAACAAGAATGGGCCTGGTGGTATCATAGCAAAAAGGAGGTGTTGATGGCAAATCTGGGCCCAATAGCGCCTAGCCCATTTGAATTTTCCAGATTCCATGTACACGCTTGACTGCTGTCCATGGTAGACCTTCATTGGGAATCCTTGGATCTAGCATGTGGATGATCTAATTGGTTGGACAATGAGGACGCATGGTGGACTTGTTGTATACCTGTGTACCTAATTATGCATAGAAAAAATATAGAAAGCAAAGTTGGGGACCTGGGGATCGAACCCAGGCCCTTAGGCATTTTCCCAATGCATGATGACCATCTGAGCTAGCTTGCTTAATTGTACATAGAACAACAAACAATCATTATACGAAAAAACAAAACAATATTTATCAAAACACACGCAGATTTGAATGGGCCGCCACATTATCATCTTCCTCATCATCTCCGTTGTTTTAGATTCGGGACTTTTACCTATGGATAAAGGGGCGTAGGTACAACCCTGTGTTTCTCCAAAATCTTATGCAAGTATGATAAATGCACAACAATGGTACCAATCAACTCGTGGCAACCTCACGAGCATCATGGTACCCTTATCCATGGCCAATTGTACATGTACACAAAATCCCTAAAAGCGAAACTAAAACCCTAAACATGGCAACTTGCTGTATAGCCAATAAAAATACAATTGGATATTACCATTAGCTTGCAAACACCTCAAGGATTAAGAATATATCAATGAATCATGTTAAAGATGCTAGAATTGATGGATTCGAAATTAAGAAAATATGAAAACCGCGTGGTACTTACAGTGCGTTTCAAGGCTTGAGGGAGCTTGCTAAGGGTTGCAATGTGATCCTTGGATGTCCAGCAAACGAATGGTGTGCCTGGAATGGCTTGAGGAAGCATGGAACTAGGAAATCAGATTGCAACTTTTCCTTGAAATTTTGAGATTTGTTCTCTTCTTTTCACGCCTCCAATCCCCCTGCTTTTGGTCTGCACATGTTCCTTATGTACCCTAGAACGAATTAGGGTTACAAACTTGTTTCAAATCTTCCTCATTCAAGATTTGATCCTTATGAAAATATTTCCAAATCAATCCAAATCTAATCTTTTTGTGTCCAAATGAAGCTTGCACAATTTGATTCTCTTTCCAGCTGTATAAGAGGGCTAAACATGCACAAAATCTCAAGCTTTGATTAGTTTTGATATTTTCATGATTTTATTTTGATTTTATTTGATTTAATTGAAATAAAATCAAAATAAATGAAAAAAATAAAAGAAAGACAAGTGGGAGAGATCATGGGTCTTGGATAATGTTACAAACTCAATGCAAGCATAAAACGTTGGGCCTATTTAGCAAAAATTGCAATTTTTGCCACATTTGACTTTTGACAATTTTGCAAAAAAGGTCAACTTTTCCAATGCATAACTCCTTCAATTTTGACCCTAGGGATGTGTTCTTGGACTTTTTAGAAATATTAAGATGTCCTCTAAGCAACCCTTTTGGTCTCATCTCAATTGGGTCTTCCATGTTCATGTATGAAGCCTTGACAAAAAAGGTGTTTTTGTTGACTTTTCAAAATGACCTATAATGTCCAAATTTACATCTTCTTGTGAGTGCATATTTTGATATTGGGATTTGAAGATGAATTTTAGGGAATTCCATCCTCTTAAAAATGAGCTTTGCATGGGTCATTTTTGATAAAGTATAAGGAAGTTATGCTTGGTCAAAGTTGAGTTGACTTTTCCTGCAAAACCCTAATTTAACAACTTTTGGGTTTTGATGAATTGTGAGCAATCCTTGAGGAATCATGATCAACCCTTGATAAAATGATGAATAATGCTTAAAAATGAAGATGTTGACCAAAAATATTGAAGTTTGACTGTATGTGGGCCATAGTTGACTTTTGCCCTAGCATAGTCGATTTTCAGGCCTTTGAGCAATTTGACTGAGCAAACTTCCTCTGCAAGGCTTGAAACTTGGCATGGATGATCTTGAGAACATATTAGGACAATGGTGATCATTTGGGATCCTTTGCACTCAAGTACCTTGATGCAAACTGAAACCCTAATTTGAGGTAGACTGCCTTAGGAGAGGGTTTGTCTGGTCAACCCTTGGACTTCCTTGAGCAATTTATGGACCTCACTTGACATGTATTAAGAAATATGGGAGGGAAAATTTTAGGTTACAACAGCTTCCCCTGTTCAATCTTCTTAAACCTGAGGATGTAGATTGTCTTGTCTGCCTTTCGTGATCCAAAGGTGGAAGATGATTTAACACTAGAGTGCCCAGAAATTTTTACTCGCATGAAGTGGTATTGGCCTCGCGATATTGGGAATGGGCTTATAGATGACATTTGGAGGTTGATGTCGGAAGATGGGCTTACAGATGCCATCAGAAGAAGTGTCATCGTATAAGAGATTCCTTAGCGAGAGCCCGTATACCTGTTGTCGAGGAGGACTACGCTGGTGAGTGCTAGTCTCTGTCTTAGTAAAAGTAGAATTTTAGGAGCTTCAGTTGTCCGTTATTCTACTATGGAATCATCTCTTAGTTGAAGAGGTGAAAATGAATTGCTATTTGGTCATGCTCCAGGCTTCACAGTGATTTATTGAGAAAAATAAGACCGACTGCTATTTGGTCGTGCTCCAGGCTTCACAGCGACTTACTGGGGGGATGAGATTAAACTTGCTATTTGGTCGTTCTCCAGGCTTCGCAATTTCTCAATTCTTATATGGTCGTGATCCAGGCTTCAGAATGAATCAACTGGTTATCCGGTTGCATCCGGGCTTCCATTCTTGAATTTAAGGCAATACTAATATCCAGTCAATTCCGGGCTTCTTAGTAATTGGCCAGGTGAACTGCTATTCGGTCAAATTTCGAGCTTTGCAGTACCTTATACTGTTATCTGGTCGTGTCTCTGGCTTCAGTGTTTTTTGCCACTATCTGGTCGTGATCCAGGCTTCACGGTGTCTTATACCATTATCTGGTCGAGTCTAGGCTTCATGGTGTCTTGTACTGTGTTGTACCCCAAAATTTGCCCTCCCATATTTCTCAAAACATCTCAAGTGAGGTCCTCAAATTTCTCAAGGAAGTCCAAGGGTTGACCAGACAAACTCTCTCCTAAGGCAGTCTACCTCAAATTAGGTTTTCATTTTTCATCAAGATATTTGAATCAAAAGGGTCCAAAATGCTCACCATTTCCATAATATGTTCTCAAGATCATCCATGTCAAGTTTCAAGCCCTACAAAGAAAGTTTTCTCAGTCAATTGCTCAAAGACTTGAAAATCGATTGTGCTAGGGCAAAAGTCAACTGTGGCCCACATACAGTCAAACCTAAAAAATTTTGGTCAACATCCTCATTTTGAAGTATTATTCATCATTTGATCAAGGCTTGATCATGATTCCTCAAGGATTGGTCACAATTCATCAAAACCCAAAGGTTGCTAAATTAGGGTTTTGTAGGGAAAGTCAACTCAACTTTGACCAAGCATAACTTTCTCATACTTTATAAAAAATGACCCATCCAAAGCTCATTTTGAGGAGGATGCAATGCCCTACAATCCGTCTTCCGCTCCCAAGTTCAAAATATGCACTCACAAGAAGATATAAATTTGGACATTATAGGTCACTTTGAAAAGTCAACAAAAACACCCTTTTTGTCAAAGCTTCATACATGAACATGGAAGACTCAATTGAGATTAGAACAAAAGGGTTGCTTAGAGGACATCTTGAGATTTCTAAAAAGTCCAAGAACACATCTCTAGGGTCAAAATTGAAGGAGTTATGCATTGGTGAAGTTGACCTTTTTTGTAAAATGGCCAAAAGTCAAATATGTCTCAAATTGTAATTTTTGTCCAATGGGCCCAACTTTTTGTGCTTGCACTGAACTTGTGGCATGGTCCATGACCCATGAGCCCTGCCACTTATCATTCTTTTGTTTTTATCATTTATCTTGATTTTATTTCATTTAAATCAAATAAAATCAATAATAAATAATGAAAATATCAAAAATCATTTAAACCTTGAGATTTTGTGCATATTTCAGGTCCACGAATAGCTCGCAATGAGATCAAATCATGCAAGGCTTGTTTGTACACAAAACGATTGGATTTTGGCTTGATTTGGAAAGATTTACATGAGAATCAAATCATGATCAATGATCATTATGGGAGAAGATTTGAAGCAAATTTGTAAACCTAATTCGCTCAAGGATACATATAGAACATTGGCAGACAAAAAGAACAAGGATTTGAGGCATGAGAAGCTGAGAGAAAACTTGCAAAAATCACCAAAAAGTGCTGAATCAAATTCCAAGTTAGAGGAAGATTTACACCATTCCAAGGCTAGCAATCAATTCCCGGCCATCTCCTGAAGCTAATCTGATCATAATCAAGCCTTGATTTTCCCAGAATCCGCCTTCACAGCCCTCACGGTTTGTCAATTTTTTCAAAATCGTATTCATTCATTCTTTCATATTTATCATGTTTAAATGATATATTTGTAATCCTTATCATGTTTGCAAGCTAACAGTACCATTTAATTGCATTTTTGGAAGCCATACGTGTGGATGCCATTGTTAGGGTTTCTGAGTTAGTTTTGGGGCTTTGCCATACAGGAAAAATTGGGCCACGATTGAGGTAACATGAGACTCGTAAGGTTGAAACGAGTAGATTGGTACCATTGCAATTGATTTATCACGCGTGTGTGCAATGTTTGAATGAAACAGGGATATAGCTACAGACTTTGTCCGTAGGTAAAAGTCTGGACTTTTGCCAACGGAAGAAGGAAGAAGAAAGGTGGTGTGGCAGGCAGTGATTCATCCATTTAAATTTCACGCGTTTTGATATGTTAATTGGATTTTTATAATATAATATTTGTTTTTTATTCCATATACAAATAAGCGCGCTAGTTCAGTTGGTCAGGAGGCATGTGGAAAAGCCAAAGGGCCTGGGTTCGATCCCCGGGTCCCCATATTTGGTCAATGCAATTTTATTTTACATCATCAGGTACGCGCGCATGCTTGGAGCCCACCATATGCAATCAACTTTCAACCATTGGATCTCAAGCAAACCAAGTCCAATGTCTGGCACATGAAGGTCTACCATAGGCCTAGTCAAATGTGCAACATGGAATCAAAAAGGTTAACGTGTACCAAGGCTTATTGGGCCCAAAAACTGCTATGGACACCCCCTTTTGCCACTAATACCAGGCTTATTTGCACGCGGATTGGAAGACCTCCTCTGCACATCAGTAATCAGGGAGTGAATGTGTGATACGGTGGGAGAACTGACTTGGGATTTTGCGTTTGTGTTTGCAAATGTTTCGGTTTAGCAAAAGTCGCCACCGACTTTTTATTTTATCCTAAGGAAAGGTCAAAAAGCACAGGAAATACCTTTGAGATGTTTTCTTGGGTTCGGGGAGTAGATTATAGAAAGGGAAGGTATTGAAGGGGTGAAAAACACAAGAAGGGGGGGTTGAATTGTAAAACTGGAAACTTAAAGCAAATGACAAGGTATTTTTATCCTGGTTCGTTTGATCTCAAACTACTCCAGTCCACCCGTTCAAGGTGATTTCGCCTCTCTCCAACGAGGTCTTAATTCACTATATTCAACTGAATACAAATCTGCTTTAGCAACTGCTAAAACCTTCTTGATTCAAACCACAATCCGGTTTGTCAAGGCAACACTTTCTTACAAAGGTATAATCAAATGTGTGTGAATGTTTCTACAAAACTATATCACAACTGTGATGTTTACACAAATTAAGCTTAGAATACTAGGATGCTAAACGCTAATGAAGTATCAGAGTTTGTTGGTTTAGCAAAACTTGTAGAGTGAAGATTAATGTTCAGCTTTTTGCGTGTAGAGAGTTTTGAAGCATTAGCCGTGATAATCTTCAAAGCTTGGTTTATATAGCACTTTGAGAAGATGAACGTTGAAGCAAATATTCTTGATTCAATGCTATTAACAAGCTTTCCTTTTTGAGCAGATCTTGTCTAGAATGATGCCGTTGGTATTGATTAGCTTTCAATGCACAGTACCGTTGCTTTTTCAATGCACGATCTGGCTTGGCTCATTCTGATTCTGCTTCGCTGCTGATGAACTAATTTGTTTCTGTATCAGAGTGTTTTACGCGCAGTTCTGTTCATCAAGCTTCAGCATGTGCAAGCGTTGATCTTCAGATCTTGACGTTCTGATTCAGCAACTTCTGATGCTGATGCACAAACTCATATTCTGATGCTGAGAACGTGATCTTGCTTATTTTAATCGGCATATCTGCAAGTCAGAGCATAGTAATTTTAGGCAGCATATGATTCAATCATAAAGTATTTAACTACTATATCTTTTCACTTTGTTATCATCAAAACTTAAATATAGGGTACTAGATTCAAACATTGTTCTAACAATCTCCCCCTTTTTGATGATGACAAAAACTAGATATTTTAAATGAAAAATAACGTGAAAAAGTTATCAGATCTATGTATCAGAATAAGAAGTACGGAGAGGTCAGAGTTAAGAAATACTCCCCCTGAGTTTGTTACTTCCCTTTGATATGTGTGTTCTTCAGAGTCAGATCTTTTTCTATCTTTGAGCATCAGATTATAAGTCTTTGACTTATCAGAAAGCAGAGCTTTGCTTCGGATCAGAGTGTTAGGTCGATCAGATCTTCATATATCAGAACTTCATATTTGATCAGAGCAACATGAGCTTCTACATTTTGATCAGAGCTTCTAGTTCTTAGTCTTCGGAGCTTCCTTGTGCCTGTAGACTTAACAACAAAACAGAAAAACATTTCAAGTAATAGAGTTAGAATGTTTGAGAATTTCTGTCTAGTTAGCCGTTATTGATTTTAAATATCATTCTTGTTCTCCCCCTTTTTGTCAGCAATCAAAAAGTGCTAGTGATGTGCTAAAACAATTTAGATCAGAAAAACAAATTATATTAAAAATAGTTCAGAGCACAAAACATTACACAAACATATTCAAAACATAGTCAAAAGTACATCAGAAAATGAAGAAAAAAATAGAGAATGTCATGCATGAAAAAAATTTCAAGGTTGTGGGGGCATGCGTGAGAACAGGCTTTCCAGCATTGCTTGAATCTTTTCAGAAGTTGCATTCTGCTTCTGAACCATGGTGACAACAGTATCAATTTTGCTGTCCTGGACATTCATTCTTGCTTCCATCTTCTGATTATTCTCATCCATCCGCTGCTGTAGACGCAAGTCATTCAGCCTTAATTCTTCCAGAGCCTGCCTGTCCAAGGCAGCTTGAGAACTTTCAGCAGGAGGAAGCTTCTCAGAACTTTCAGCTACATCTTCTGCTGGATTTTCTTCTTGAAGAGTCTTGTCTTCTTCTGCTGGTTCCACCTGTGCAGCTTGCTCTTTCTCAGACCACGATTCAGAGTCCAGAGGGAGCACAACTTCTTGAGGCAGCTGACTCTCAACTTCCTTCAGCAGCTTGCTAAAGTTCTGTTGAGCCTGCTCATAGTTGACGTCCTGCAGCTTGAGTGCTTCAGAACGAACCCATACTCTGAACTGTGACCAGAGCTGATCAGAAGCAGCTGGGTCGATCATCCCGGGACAGACTTGCTTCAAAGAAGCAATCCACTGCAGCATACCTGTTTCAAAGTCCAAAATACCAGAGCCAACATCTAATTGCTTTGGTTTGGGAATGGCCAATTTGTGTCTTAAATCAGCAAGACGTTCAAGACTTGTTAAGTCAATGAATGTTTTGCTGGGGTTTTCAGAGGATTGGCTTTCAGAGGTGTGCTGAGGTGCTGTTTGTTTTGGTGGATGGTTATCAGAGTCAGAGGATATGTCTATTGGAGTGGTTGGAGTTTTTGGAGGTGTTGATTCCTCTGATGATGGTAACTGGGGTCTGACAATGGTGGTTCCACATGGCAACTGTATTGCCAGCGGTGAAGGTTGAGGTGAGTGGGGATCAGAATGATGAGGAGATGGGGTTTCATAGCGATGAAACTCTGTTTGAGGTGAGGGAGGATTATTTTCTGGTTGAGGAGGTGGAACTTCTGATTGTTCAGGGATCAGAGGTTCTTCTGTGATAGGTTGTTGTGCTTGTGGTTCTGATTCTTGTTCTGGTTCTGGTTGTGGTTCTGGTTGTGGTTGAATTTCTGGTTCAGGTTGTGTTTCTGGTTCAGGTTGTGGAGGAGGAATATTTGGTGGTTCAGAGTGAGGTTGAACAGAAGCATGTTCTCGCTCAATGTCAGCTAGCACTCTATCAAGTGCTGGTGTTGTTGAAACAGTTGGTTGTTGTTTGGTAATTTTAATGGGAATTTTAATTCTGGTTCTTCTGAGTTGTAAGGCCTCAGAAGGGTCTTCTGGAATGGTTTCATCAATAGTGGGGATTGGAATGGAAATTCTGTGAGAGGTTGGAGGAGGAGCAACAGATGTTGGAATAGTAGAGGAAATTGAAATAGGAGCAGCAGATGAATTACCTCGTTTCTTTGGAGTCTGGTGAGATGATCCTTCTGCTTTCCTCTTCTTTGACTTCTTCTGAATCACTTCAGGTTGATCTTGACTCAGATCTTTGATCTTCAGCTTCGAACCTGCAACTTCTTCCTTGAAAGAATCTGGATACTTGGCAACCATATCAGGTTGGGATTCCATTTCAGAAAATCTTGGGAAATCACTCAGAGGCACTCTTCTTCTGGAGATGTCAGCAGTTGAAGAAGCTCTGGGTTCCTTCCTGATATTGTCTATCAGCTTCATCTTTTTCAGATTCTTGGCATTCAGCGGTTTTCCAACAGTTGGTTCAAAATTGCCCAGTACTTTGGCTTCGCTCAGATAATCTATCAGCTTATTCTCTGTCAGAATATCTGATATGAGCCTCCCAAACGGTATCCAGTCCCTTTTGGTCCTTTCTTCTTCTCTAGTCTCTTTCACACTAGTCTTCAGATGATTGAACAGGAAGTGTGCCAAATTGATCTTCACCCTCTGATTAATAAAGTAGATCAGAAATTGCTGATCCACGTTTATATAGTCAGGAGAGCTTGTTGGCTTCCTGTGATTGAAACAGCCTAGAACAATCTTGGCCCACACTCTGCAGTGATCCTTCAGATCCTTGATTTTGCTGCTGGGAAAACCAAGAGTGAAAATGCAGTTTGCTACCACACCTATATCAGGACACCTATCAGCCATGTCCACACAGCGGACTCCACCACCACTTTGACCAATTAACCTAGCAATGAGGTCTTCAGAAATTATAATCTTCTTTCCCATGACAGAAGAGACGACTAGATGCTTATCAATCTTGGCATGAATCCAAAATTCTTTGACAAGCTCTGGGAAGGTTGGTCCAACCAATCTATCAAAGTACCTCTCCCACTTTTGAGCTTTGACTTCAGCAGTTAGGTCAAATCCATTATCCTTCAAACTTTCGAAATCGATGATTAATTCAGAGAGAACCTCAAGATTCTTGACCGGTGTGAGAAGAGTTCTGGTAGGCGCTTGATATTGCTCAGAGGTTTCCTTCTTCTGATTTCCTGCAGAAATGCTGGAGGATGCCATTGTTCTCACACAAAAAGCTTGAGAGTGATTTGAGAAAAGCTAGGGTTTTGAAGGAGATATGCAGAAAAATTCTTAAGAGATTATGAGTAAGCGTAAAGATTAAGAATGAAGAGTAATGTGCTTAAATAAGGATTTCAAAAATTATTTTGAAAAATAAAACGTTTTTAAGAGAGAAAAAAAATAATGATTGCCATTAACAGGCGTGATTACTTTTGCATTTAATGCTTGCTGATTTTGGGGGATTTGAGAAAGATACTTAAAAACGGTTACCAGACATGTGTCTCAATGCACCCAATCAGCGCTTTGCCTTCTCAGAAACGTGCACGCGTTCTGCTTCAGGGATTTGATGATGATTGGATGACACTTGTTTGATGTAGTGATCAGCACGTCTGTATTTGAGATTAGACTCTCAGATCTTTAGACTTGCCTCTGATACAATCTGCATGTCCTAACTTTCTGAAAGAAGATTGATCAGAAGTTCACAGTAATAAAAATACATTCTGAAAGATAAGAATATGGAATTAAAGCATTTTCATTCTGGGCATACTTTCATGCTGAGATGTTTCAGAATGAAATTAAACCTATCTTCTGAAAGGGGTTTTGTAAAGATATCAGCCCATTGATGGTCTGTATCTATAAATTTCAAGTTTAAAATACCTTTCTGAATATAGTCCCTAATGAAATGATGTTTTATTTCTATATGCTTAGCTCTAGAATGTAGAATAGGATTCTTACTTAAGCAAATAGCAGAAGTATTATCACAAAGAATAGGAATGTTACTCTCGAAAATCTGGAAGTCTTCAAGCTGACTTTTCATCCAGAGCATCTGTGTGCTGCATCCAGCTGCTGCTATGTACTCAGCTTCTGTTGTTGACAGAGCAATAGTTGATTGCCTTTTGCTGGACCACGAGATCAGATTTTCTCCCAGAAACTGGCAGCTTCCAGAAGTACTTTTTCGTTCCACTCTGTCTCCAGCAAAATCAGCGTCGCAGTAGCCTACTAAACTGTAATCACTAGATTTTCTATAAAACAAACCCAGATTAGTAGTACCTTTCAGATACTTGAAAATTCGCTTAACAGTTGTTAAGTGAGATTCTCTAGGATCTGATTGGAATCTAGCACAAATACATACGCTGAATAAAATATCAGGTCTTGAAGCAGTCAGATAAAGGAGAGAACCAATCATACCTCTGTAGACTTTCTGTTCTACGCTTTTGCTTACCTCTTCTCTTTCCAGAATGCACGTGGGATGCATTGGAATCTTTGATGGCTTACATTCTGAGAGGTCAAATTTCTTCAGAAGATCTCTGATGTATTTGCTCTGATGAATGTAAGTTCCCTCTGGAGTTTGATTGATCTGAATTCCTAGAAAGAACTTCAGTTCCCCCATGAGGCTCATCTCAAATTCTGCCTGCATACACTTAGCAAATTTTCTTCCAAGAGAAGGATTAGTAGATCCAAAGATTATATCATCAACATAAATTTGACAGACTAAAATGTCACTCTTAACTGTTTTACAGAATAGAGTGGTGTCCACTTTCCCTCTGGTGAACTCATTTTCAAGCAGAAAGTTACTCAGCCTTTCATACCAAGCTCTGGGAGCTTGTTTCAGACCATACAGTGACTTTTTCAGTTTGAAAACATGTTCTGGATGTTTTGTATTTTCAAAACCTGGGGGTTGGTGAACATACACTTCTTCTTCTATATAACCATTTAAGAATGCACTTTTGACATCCATCTGATACAGAGTGATGCCTCTATTAACAGCAAATGAGATTAAAAGTCTGATAGATTCTAACCTGGCGACTGGGGCAAAGGTTTCTGTATAGTCTATCCCCTCTTGCTGACTATAACCTTGTGCAACCAGTCGTGCCTTGTTTCTGACGACTTCACCTTGTTCATTAAGCTTGTTTCTGAACACCCATCTTGTTCCAATGACGTTGAATCCTTTTGGTCTTGGAACGAGATCCCATACGTCGTTTCTGGTGAATTGATTCAGCTCTTCTTGCATTGCCAGAATCCAGTCATTGTCCAGAAGTGCTTCATCAATAGAAGAAGGTTCAATCAGAGACACAAGTCCCATCAGAGTTTCTTCAGAGTTTCTGAAGCTTGCTCTTGTTCTGATTGGATCTTCCTTTCTCCCTAGAATAGTCTCTTCTGGGTGATCCACACTGCTTCTGGGTAGTCTCTTCTGAGGTTGATCAGCAGCAGTTGTAGGATTTCTAGCATTGCTTCTTTCAGACGTTGAAGGAATGTCTGTGTTGAGAGCTTCTGATGACTTGTCTTCAGAACCTGCAAATTCAATTTCTATACCTGCAAGATTTTCATTCTGCTTTGACTTTTCAGAGTCAAGCTTGTCATCAAAACGAACACTGATTGATTCTTCCACAATCTGTGTTTCTGTATTGTATACTCTGTACCCTCTTGAGCGTTCAGAGTATCCTAACATAATACACTTCTGTGCCTTAGAATCAAACTTGTTCAAATAATGCTTAGTATTTAACATATAGCAAGTACATCCAAATGGATGAAAATACGAAATGTTGGGCTTTCTGTTCTTCCACAATTCATATGGAGTCTTTTCCAGAATAGGTCTTATTGAGATTCTATTCTGAATGTAGCACGCTGTGTTTATTGCCTCTGCCCAGAAAGTCTTAGCAACGTTTGTCTCGTTGATCATGGTTCTGGCCATTTCTTGCAATGTTCTGTTCTTTCGTTCTACAACTCCATTTTGTTGGGGAGTTCTAGGACAAGAGAAATCATGCAGAATGCCTTTGTCATTAAAGAATGACTCAAAATCTTTATTTTCAAATTCTCCACCATGATCACTTCTGACTTTAACGATTCTAAGATCTTTTTCATTCTGAACTTGGTTACAGAAGGTAACAAACACAGAGTGTGACTCGTCCTTGTGTCTTAAGAACTTTACCCATGTCCATCTGCTATAGTCATCTACGATTACTAACCCATACTTCTTGCCACTGACAGAAGCAGTCTTAACTGGTCCAAATAAGTCAATGTGCAGAAGTTCTAATGGCTTAGAGGTAGAAACAACATTTTTGGATTTAAAAGAGGGTTTTGCAAATTTGCCTTTCTGACATGCTTCACACAGAGCATCTGAATTGAACTTCAAATTTGGAAGTCCTCTGACCAGATTGAGTTTGTTAATCTGAGATATTCTTCTCATACTAACATGTCCCAATCTTCTGTGCCAGATCCATTGCTCGTTGTTAACAGACAGAAGACATTTTACGTTCTGACTCTTAAGTTCAGAAAGTTTGATTTTGTAAATGTTGTTTTTCCTCTTACCATTAAATAGGATAGTCCCATCTTTCTGACTAACAGCTTTACATGATTTTTGATTAAAGATTATATCATAACCGTTATCACTTAATTGACTTATGGATAACAAGTTATGCATCAATCCATCAACAAGCAGAACATTATTAATAGAGGGAAGATTTCCGTTACCTACAGTTCCAGAGCCAATTATCTTTCCCCTCTGATTGCCTCCAAAGCCAACGTGGCCTCCAGGCTTAAGTTCCAGGCTTTGGAACATATGCCTTCTTCCCGTCATGTGACGTGAGCAGCCAGAGTCCAGGTACCATGACTGGTGTTTCTGACTTGCTGCTAAAGATATCTGCAACATGTATTATTTTATCCTTAGGTACCCAGATCTTCTTGGGTCCTGATTTGTTAGTTTTACCAAAACTCTGGTTGAATTTTGGTTTCACAAAGTGATTACTACTAGTATATTTGATGTCATGTGTGTGACCATACACAAAGTGTGAATTTAGAGGAGTGTGTTTAATAACTAAATCCATGACATTTTTAGGTGTAGGAACCTTACCTAGGTATCCTATTCCTTTCCTGCCGTTTCCGCTAACTCCATAGATCATTGAAGCCATTCTGCTTCTATCTATGCTTTTAGCAAGGAACTTCTGGAAACTATGATCATACTCCTTGATGATCTCATCAGCGTTGCTGGGAGTTTCAGAAATTGGTACCTTCTGAGAGTTTTGTAAAGAGTTTTCTAATTTTAAAATTTTATCTCTCAGCTCAGAGTTTTCCAATTTGAGACTCTCAGACTTATTAGAGTCAGATTCAAGAGTCCTTTTCAGGTCTCTGAATTTAGCTCTAATCTGCTGATAACGTTCCAGAATTTCATTGAGGCTTTCAGCAAGTTCAGCCTTTGTAAAATTAACAGCGAAGTTAGGGAATACCTCTTCTGTGTCTGATTCTGAGTCTGAGTCAGAAGCTTCACTGTCATCTGGAATGTTAGCCATAAGTGCTATGTTCGCCCTTTCATCATCTGATTCTGAGTCAGCTTCAGACGAGTCAGAGTCATCCCATGTGGCCATGAGACTTTTCTTCTTCTCTCTTCCAAACTTCCTTTTTGGCTTTTCCCTCTGAAGCTTTGGACAGTCACTCTTGTAGTGACCTTGCTCATTGCACTCGTAGCAGATGATGTCTTTTGTATTTGGCTTCTTGCTACCTGAGGAGCCTTCAGATCTTCTGTATCCAGAGGAAGAATCTGTTCTTCTGTATCTGGAAGAAGACTCGTTCTGATCAGATCTTCTGGGATTCCTGAACTTCTTTTGTCTTTGCTTCCACAGTTGATTTACTCTTCTGGAGAGAAGAGAAAGCTCGTCTTCTTCTGATGAGGATCCATCAGATGTTTCTTCAACTGCCTGCAAAACTTTAGATTCAGATTTTCTGTTAGATTTCAAAGCTATAGGCTTACCTTGCTTCTGAGGCTCGTCAGCTTCCAGCTCTATCTCATGACTTCTGAGGGAGCTTATAAGTTCCTCCAGAGTGATTCTGTTGAGATCTTTCGCCAGCTTCAGAGCAGTAACCATAGGCCTCCACTGCTTGGGTAAACTTCTGATTATCTTCTTGACATGGTCAGCAGTAGAGTATCCCTTGTCCAGAACTTTGAGACCAGCTACCAGAATCTGGAATCTAGAGAACATAGTTTCAATGGATTCAGATTCTTCCATTTTAAACGCCTCATACTTCTGAATGAGCGCCAGAGCCTTTGTTTCCTTGACTTGAACGTTGCCCTCATGCGTCATTCTGAGAGAGTCAAAGATGTTCTTAGCTGTGTCTCTGTTGGAGATCTTCTCATACTCAGTATATGAGATGGCACTGAGGAGGATGGTTCTGGCCTTATGGTGATTCTTGAAATCACGCTTTTGTTGATCAGTCATTGATTTTCTATCAATCTTCTGACCAGTTGCATTAACAGGGTGCGTGTATCCATCTGTCACCATATCCCACAGATCAGCATCATGTGCTAGAAAGAAGCTTTCAATTCTGTCCTTCCAGTAGTCAAAGTTTTCTCCATCAAAGACTGGAGGTTTGCCGCTGAATCTGTCTCTGTCCTCATTGGTGTCATTGCTGAAATGAGAGTTGTTTCCTGCCATAGTGTTTTTCTGACGCTGGATCTTTTACTGACACGGTTAAGTGTTTTAGCTCAGAACCAGGAGCTCTGATGCCAATTGAAGGGGTGAAAAACACAAGAAGGGGGGGTTGAATTGTAAAACTGGAAACTTAAAGCAAATGACAAGGTATTTTTATCCTGGTTCGTTTGATCTCAAACTACTCCAGTCCACCCGTTCAAGGTGATTTCGCCTCTCTCCAACGAGGTCTTAATTCACTATATTCAACTGAATACAAATATGCTTTAGCAACTGCTAAAACCTTCTTGATTCAAACCACAATCCGGTTTGTCAAGGCAACACTTTCTTACAAAGGTATAATCAAATGTGTGTGAATGTTTCTACAAAACTATATCACAACTGTGATGTTTACACAAATTAAGCTTAGAATACTAGGATGCTAAACGCTAATGAAGTATCAGAGTTTGTTGGTTTAGCAAAACTTGTAGAGTGAAGATTAATGTTCAGCTTTTTGCGTGTAGAGAGTTTTGAAGCATTAGCCGTGATAATCTTCAAAGCTTGGTTTATATAGCACTTTGAGAAGATGAACGTTGAAGCAAATATTCTTGATTCAATGCTATTAACAAGCTTTCCTTTTTGAGCAGATCTTGTCTAGAATGATGCCGTTGGTATTGATTAGCTTTCAATGCACAGTACCGTTGCTTTTTCAATGCACGATCTGGCTTGGCTCATTCTGATTCTGCTTCGCTGCTGATGAACTAATTTGTTTCTGTATCAGAGTGTTTTACGCGCAGTTCTGTTCATCAAGCTTCAGCATGTGCAAGCGTT
>CATIWC010001897.1:365000-433832 GCA_948472305.1 Vicia faba
TAACATGAACATTGTAGAGAATTAAACAACGAATTCAACCATATAAAAAACTTGGATTAACTCTCAAAGACCAGAGAGAATTTCTCTGGCCCTAATTTCTAACCTAGTTTTTCCATAAAGTTCATGAGTGAAATTCTCTCAGCACGATTAATGTAAATGAAAACTAAGCATATGTATGGCTTCAGGGCTATGAGTACAACATATTTCATTCACAAACCTAAGCCTAACCATTCCTAAATAGAGAGATAGAAGTCCATGAAATACCTGTTTCAGTTGACTTCGAGCTGGACAATGTAGCAACCTTCAATGGTGTTTGAGCTTCTGTTGAGCTTGCCTGAGGTCCAAGGATGCTTCTCCAATGCTTGGCTTGCTTTGAAACAACTTGAATCGTGCTGTAGAACTCAACCTGCGGAGCTTTGAAATGAAAATGGAAAAGTGTGTTAGAGGTGTTACAGCTTGCAATGGGGGCCTGGGATAGTTTAGGTGAGTTGATTGGAAGGTGTTGGAACTATCTTGGGACAAAACGCACGATGGAATTTTGTTGTGGCTTGCAAAATGCAGAACCTGCCCTATTTTGCAGAAACACAGTGATTCTGAGTATGAGGAGGTATGAGTGATGAAAGGGTCGTGCTTTAGGCTTTTTGGGATGTATGGAACTTGTTCACAAAGTTCTTGTAAGCTTGTGTTAACAGATATGAGAGGTTGCTTGTGTTTTGCAAGTTTTCTTCTACTTGAAGCAAGAGAATGGAAATGATGTTATAGCCCTGTACCAGCCCTCCTATCATGCTGCATCTTTTGCTCTTGATTCCTGGAATTGATAGCTTCAATCTTGCTTCAGAGATATGGCCCCATACCTCAAGGATTTTGGTTTGACATAAAGTGCACTTTTACAAAAATGGTATTTTACCTTTTTCCAAATAAGGGTTAATCTTGTATGTAATGTCCAAATGGCCAAGATAACACCTTAATTCAATGTTTAAGCATTAAATTATGAAGTTCAAGTTGGTTTTGAGGCCTGCAAGCTAGCACCAAACATGCTGATTTGAAAATGAAAGTTTGTATGAACATGTATTGGTCATGGACAAAAGTGAGTTTTTCCCAACTTCCAACATCTGATTCTCTCTAACCACAAGGGTGTTTGAGGAGTTCTTGGACAATTTCGAAAGCTTGGAACATGTACTAAAATCCATATTTGTAATGCAACTTGAAATTCCAAGTGGGACTATGTGAAAAGTGGCCAAGAAGATGGGTCCAAATCTTGCCTAGATTAGGGCAAATTTTCTCTAAGTTAAAAGTTTTAGATACCCTTGTTCCAAAAATCATAACTTGAGATACAAGCTTATTTTGAGAAAAATTTGTGAATCAAAGTTGTATACTTTGTGATGGACTAAAACTTTCATGTTGCAAGTTTTGTTTGAATCCATTTTCATCTTGGTGAAAAAATGGGACAAAGTTAGGAAAAAATTAGAAAATTTTATAACTTAGAAAAATTCTAAGTTATGAAATTTTTCCATTTTAAACCCTAATTTGCATTTTTGGGTTTCTTGGTGAACAAGTTTCATAATTTGACATGTTTTGATGAAAAGTAATTCTTGGCACTTGATTTGGACCAAAAAGTCAAAGTTTGACTTTTTAGTATACAGTCAAATTTTGATCAGTTGACTGAAAAATTCATCTGTCAACCCTATGCATTTGAGATCTTTTGAACTTGTTGAATGGGTCAAGACAATTTCATTGAGTCCTTGAGTCCATATGTGGGCTTGATTTGCCATTGGTTAGGTCAAACAGTCAAAAATTGCCTTTGTGCAATTAAAACCCTAAAAATGACCATTTTGCCCTTTTGGTGATCTGATCAAATTTCTTGTGGAATTGTGATCCAAACTTGATCAAATGGTTCATATGAGTTCATAATGTTGATGTGGGTCAAATTTCATGAGGTTTGACTGTCAATTGGTCACAGTTGACTTTTTCCCCAATACAGCTGATTTCTAGGTCAACTGTCCAATTGACTGGGTAAAGATTTGAATCAAGGCTTGAAACTTGGTATGGGAAAAATTGTGAATCCAACATGAAGTATGAAAGTCACTTTGGGAATTATGGGTCAAAATATACCTGTGCAAACTCAAACCCTAATTTAGGTCAACAGTGCAAAGAGGTGTCTTGAGCTGAGCAAACCCTAGCTTGATCTTGAGTTCCAAGGGTCTTGTGATGAGAAAATGTTGATGAAATGAGAGGGAAAATTTTGGGGTACAACAGAATGCAATTGGGGATGATGAAGAAGAGTCAGATATTGACAGCTGGATTTACCCGACTACCAACGGTGGATTAAAAAACTGGACGACGAAGGACTTCGTGCCCATTTCTTTTATTACACAGTAATTGAATTTTGTTTTGAGATTTGTAACGAACAGTTTGAAACTTTACGGCCTGGTGCCTTGCCCGAGGCACCTTGGCTTTGCTTGTGAGGGATTATTATTTGTCATTTTCATATATCATTAATAAAGCATTGGACGTTTTCTTGCATTATAAATTTTACGCTCCTTGTTTTTCTTTTTCTATCTCTCGCTTTATCAAAAACAGCTATTGTCTTATACACACTCACATATCATAATGCATATCCACATTCACTCTGGATCCCATTGATAATAACTCTGCTACTGCTAGTTATGACTTCGAAAATCCAATCAACCAAGCCGAGGACTAAGGTGAGGATGATTGTGAAGTGCCTGGGGAACTTGCTAGACTGTTACTACAGAAAGAGAGGGCCATACAGCCTCATGAAGAGCTAGTGGAATCAGTAAATTTGGGTACCGAGGAAGACAGGAAAGAGGTCAAGATAGGTGCAAATCTGGAGCCTAGTGTCAATCAACGGTTGATACAAATGCTACGCGACTATGTTGAGATCTTCGCCTGGTCCTATAAAGATATGCCTGGTTTGGACACCGACATTGTGGTTCACCACTTGCCAACTAAAGAGGACTGCCCTCCGGTAAAGCAGAAGGTTCGCCGTATGCGCCCTGAGATGTCTGAGAAAATCAAGGTTGAGGTCATGAAATAGTTTGATGTCGGGTTTCTAGCTGTTACTTCTTACCAACAGTGGGTTGCCAACGTGGTTCTGGTGCCTAAGAAGGATGGTAAGGTAAGGATGTGTGTGGACTATAGAGATCTGAATCGGGCGATCCCCAAGGATGATTTCCCACTTCCTCACATCGATGTTCTGGTCGACAACACCGTGCAACATAAGATCTTCTCTTTTATGGATGGTTTTTCTGGTTACAATCAGATCAAGATGGCTCCCGAAGACAAGGAGAAGACGACCTTCCTTACGCAGTAGGACACCTTCTGTTACAAAGTAATGCCTTTCGGGTTGAAGAATGCTGGGGAAACTTATCAGCGCGCCATGGTCGCTTTGTTCCACGACATGATTCACCATGAGATTGAGGTTTACATTGATGACATGATCGCAAGGTCCCAGACTGAGAAAGAACATCTTGACCATCTCCAGAAATTGTTCGACAGGTTGAAGATGTACAAGCTAAGGTTAAACCCGAACAAGTGCACCTTCGGGGTAAGATCTGGCAAGCTGCTGGGTTTCGTCGTTAGTGATAAAGGTATTCAAGTGGATCCGGCAAAGGTGAAGGCTATACAGGAGATGCCAGCTCCCCGAACGGAAAAGGAAGTTAGAGGCTTTTTGGGACGGTTGAATTACATTGCCCGATTCATTTCACATCTGACTGCTACTTGTGAGCCAATCTTCAAGCTGCTGAAGAAAGATCAAGTGGTAAGATGGAATGGTGAATGTCAGACCGCTTTCGAAAGGATCAAAGAATACCTCCAAGAGCCACGTATTCTGATGCCTCCAGTTGAAGGAAGACCTTTGATCTTATACTTGACCGTACTGGACAATTCAATGGGGTGCGTGCTGGGGCAGCATGATGAGTCTGGCCGAAAAGAGCACGCTATTTACTACCTTAGCAAAAAGTTTACTGACTGTGAGACCTGATACTCGTTGCTCGAGAAAACTTGCTGCGCTTTGGCATGGGCTGCTCGCCGGCTGAGACAGTATATGCTGACTAACACTACCTTATTGATATCAAAGATGGATCCAATCAAGTATATCTTCGAAAAGCCTGCCTTTTCCAAAAGAATAGCAAGATGGCAGATGATCTTAACTGAGTATGACATCCAATACACAACCCAAAAAGAAATCAAGGGGATTGTATTGGCGGATCATTTGGCGCATCAGGCCGTGGATGACTACCAATCCATGAATTTCGAATTCCCGGATGAGAACATCATGTTGGTGACTGATTGTGAAGAACCTGGACCGGATGAAGGACCTGAGGAGGGATCCCAATGGTATATGTATTTTGACGGAGCTTCAAACACGTTGGGTAATGGCATTGGCGCCGTGATCATATCCCCTGAGGGCTGTCATACACCATTCACCGCCCGATTATGTTTCAACTGCACCAATAATATGGCGGCGTATGAAGCATGCATCCTGGGTCTTCGAGCTACTATTGACTTAAGGATTAAGTTCTTGAGTGTGTTCGGAGATTCCGCTCTAGTGATCAGTCATATCAAAGGCGAGTGGGATACGAAACACAAAAATCTTATTCCTTACAAAGAGTATGTATTGACATTGCTCCCACACTTTGAGGAGATAACCTTTGAACACTTCCCAAGAGAGGAGAATCAGTTAGCGGACGCGCTAGCTACCATGTCTTCTATGTTCAAGGTCAGGTGGGACAATGAAGCTCCCCAGATAACCATTGAGAGGTTGGGCGAACCCGCACATTGCTGTGATATTGAGACTAAAGAAGTATCAGATAAACCCTGGTTTCACGAGGTAAAGAGGTATCTTGAGGCTCAAGAGTACCTCGAGGGTGCATCTGTTAATGATAAGAAGTTTCTGAGGAGATTCACGGCGAAGTTCTTCATTAGTAATGGAATCCTTTACAAGCATAACCATGATTCAACCTTACTGCGATGTGTGGACAAGAACGAGGCAGAAAGGATTATGGCAGAGTTACATGAAGGTACCTTCAGAACTTATTCCAGTGGACATACCATGGAAAAGAAAATCCTACGAGCAGGATATTATTGGTATACTATGGAAGCCGATTGTTATCAGCATTCTCGGACCTGTCATAAGTGCCAAGTTTGTGCTGATAAGGTGCATGTACCTCCAGTTCCTCTGAATGTTTTGACAGCTCCTTGGCCTTTTGCAATGTGGGGCATCGACAAGATCGGCAAGATCAGACCTACTGCGTCTAACGGGCATCATTTCATCCTGGTAGCTATTGATTATTTCACAAAGTGAGTTGAAGCAGCTTCCTTTGCTACATTAACCAAGAACGTCGTAGCGCGGTTTATCCGACACAACTTGATATGTCGATATGGTGTACCAGAGAGGATCATCACGAACAATGGTACAAATCTCAATAATACGATGATCACCGAGCTCTGCAAACAGTTTAAGATACAACATCACAACTCTTCTCCTTACCAGCCGAAGATGAATGGGGCTGTTGAAGCAGCTAATAAGAACATCAAGAAGATTGTGCAGAAGATGACGGTGACCTACAAAGATTGGAACGAGATGTTACCATTCGCTCTTCATGGATACCGTACCTCAGCACATACATCGACATGGGCAACTCCCTACTCTTTGGTATATGGCATGGAGGCAGTCTTACCCATTGAAGTTCAGATACCCTCTCTCTGGATCATGAAGGATGCAGGTTTGAGCGAGGACGATTGGATTCAGACCCGGCTTAATCAACTGAACTTAATCGATGAAAAGAGACTTACTGCTATTTATCATGGTCAGACGTATCAAAATCGAATGATCAAGGCATTTAACAAGAAAGTTAGACGATAAGAATATCAAGTCGGGGATCTGGTGGTCAAGCGCATCATATTACCGCAAGGTGATCCCAGGGGAAAATGGACTCCTACGTACGAAGGGCCATTTATGGTTAAGAACATCTTCTCAGGAGGAGCTATGATTCTAACCACCATGGATGGTGACGACCTTCCTCACCCCGTCAATGCAGACATAGTGAAAAAATACTACGCCTAATCAAAGACCCGCTAGGTTGATTGGCCTAGGAAAAAATAAGGGCTTCCCGGCGAACCAAAAGGGTTCAGGCAAAAGTAAGGGATGAAAATGAAAAAAACATACACCCGGCAAGTCGAAAACCTGAAAAGGCGGCTTGGGCAAAAAAGGGTATCCCGGTGGACTGAAAACCCGAAAGGGCGGTCCAGGCAAAAATTAGGGATCAAAGTGTAACGCTGCGTCTAGTTAGATCATCTTGCAACCAAACTTCGGTATCGACTATCAAGCTCGGACGGCGCCAATCAATCTGATCTACTTTCAACCAAGTAGTAAAGTGATGAGATGCTCAAAGATATAAAGGCAATAGCAGAGTTGGAACCCAGTGGGATTGTTCACATAGCTGTTTTTCTTTGTTTTTCACAAATTGTATAGTTTCTATCTTTCAGCAGCATTCTCTTACTAGGACGTCAACCTCTTGTACAAAACGCCTATTACAGGCCAACTTCAAAATCAATACAATTCATTTTACAATAATTTAAAAAAAAATTCTTTTCCTGTTTTGTTTTGCAAGAACATCCAATGGGTCATTTTTATTATATGCATTTTAAAATAATTGTTGCTCATAAATATTTACATGCAAAACAAAAGACGATTACTGGTAATTTCAGGAACAGGGGAAAATAGAAGTGCCAAACCAGATAGTTGCTCTACCCATCAGGTACAGGGACAGAGCCAGCTTGAGAATATGACTAAAAGTGCATGCACTCCCCGGAGAGTAAAAGGTATCTAAAAACATTGATGTTAATGCTCCCCAAGCAGAGTTCATCTACCAACAATGGAAGATTATCCCCAGTGGAGTCTATTTCTTCCACAGCCAGAAACTCAATCCTCAATAGGTTTCGTTATCGCCAGCAACGGTAATTCATCCCCAGCCGAGGTTATTTCTCCAAATCAGCAAATCTTCTGGCAGAGTATCTCTCTTCCCTACAGGGTCATTCTCTCGCCAGTTTATTCTCCAGCAGTGTTATTCTCCCACCAATTTATTCTCAAATCATCTTCGATCGTTATCCCCAGCGAGAACGAAGAATTCAACTCCTTGCACCCTCCAGCAACAGTTCGGGATTTATTTTCCCCAGCTAAAGAACATCACAAGAACATTGCATATTCATACATCATAACGTATGCATAAGCATCATACTGCATAATCTCATTTATTTTGAGAACATCATTGCTCAATACATTTCATACATCATGACATTACATACAACTAACTCTTTACCTTTCAGGGAAAGGTCTAATCAAAATTCTCACAAGTTTTCTCTGGTTCAGTCAAATCAATGCTAAAGATTTCTATTCTAGTTCAAGCTTTGAAGCCCGGATCCGACCGGATAGTATCTTGATTTCCCCCATCATATTGTGAAGCCCGGAGAACAACCGGATAACAGTATCAAATATCACGAAGCCTGGAATCGACCAGATAGTGGTTTATCTTAAATTTAAGCTATGAAGCCCGGATTCGACCGGATAATAGTTTATTCCCAAGCAAGTTATTGTGAAGCCTGGAGAACAACCAGATAGCAATGCAAGTTACTGTGAAGCCTTGATTATGACCAGATAGCAATACAAGACACCATGAAGCCTGGACTCGACCATATAATGGTATAAGACGTTGTGAAGCCTGGATTACGACCAGATAGCAGCCAAGTATACTACAAAGCCTGGAGTTGACCAGATAGTGGTATATCTTTAATGCAGGTTATGAAGCCCGAATTCGACCGGATAATATCTTGATTTCTCCAAATACCGTGAACCTTGGATCTGACCAGATAACAGTATAGGACACCGTAAAGCCTGGATTACGACCAGATAGCGACAAAGGATACTGAAGCCTGGAACTACGACCAGATAACAGTAAGGGGCACTGTGAAGCTTGGATTCCGACCAAATAGCAGTCTACCCGGCCAGTTACTATGAAGCCCGGAAATCGACCAGATATTAGTAAGCCTTAAAACCAAATGGAGACCCGGATGAGACCGGATAACCACTTGATTTATTCTGAAGCCTGGAATACGACCAGATAAGAAGTAAGAAGTTGCGAAGACTGGAATACAACCAGATAGCGGCAAAAGACTGAAGCCTGGAATCGACCAGATAACAGTATGAGACACTGCGAAGCTTGGATTTCGACCAAATATCAGTTTACCTGGACAATTACTAAGAAGCTTGGAATCGACCGGATATTAGTGTGCCCTAAATACAAGTTGAATCTCGGATGCGACCGGATAACAACTTAATTCCTTCTGAAGCCTGGAATACGACCAGATAAGAATTGAGAAATTGCAAAGCCTGTATTACGACCGGATAGCAAGTTTATTTTCATCCCCAGTAAGCCGTTGTAAAGCCTGGAGCACGACTAGAGAGCAGTCGGTCTTATTTTCCTCAGAAAATCACTATGAAGCCTGGATCACAACCAGATAGTAATTCATTTTCACCTCTTCAACCAAGAGATGATTCCCCAGTAGAATAACGGACGACTGAAGCTCCTAAACTTCTATTTCTCTCAAGACAGAGACCAGCATTCCCCAGCGTAGTCTTCCTCAACAACAAGTATACGGGCTCTCACTAAGGAATCTCTTATGCAATCGACACTCCTTCGGATGGCATCTTTAAGCCCATTTTCCGTCATCAATCTCCAATTGGCATCTATAAGCCCATTCCCGATATCGCAAGACAAGTACCACTTCATGCGAGTGTAAATTTCTGGGCACTCTAGTGTTCAATCATCTTCCACCCTCGGATCACGAAAGGCAGACAAGCCAATCTACATCCTCAGGTCTAAGAAGATTGAACAGGGGCAGCTGTTGTACCCCAAAATTTGCCCTCCCATATTTCTCAAAACATCTTAAGTGAGGTCCTCAAATTGCTCAAGGAAGTCCAAGGGTTAACCAGACAAACTCTCTCATAAGGCAGTCTACCTCAAATTAGGGTTTCAGTTTGCATCAAGATATTTGAATCAAAAGGGTCCCAAATGCTCACCATTTCCCTAATATGATCTCAAGATCATCCATGTCAAGTTTCAAGCCCTACAGAGAAAGTTTGCTCAGTCAATTGCTCAAAGACTTGAAAATCGACTATGCTAGGGAAAAAGTCAATTGTTGCCCACATACAGTCAAACCTCAAAATTTTTGGTCAACATCCTCATTTTGAAGTGTTATTCATTATCTGATCAAGGTTTGATCATGATTCCTCAAGGATTGGTCACAATTCATCAAAACCCAAAGGTTGTTAAATTAGGAGTTTGCAGGGAAAGTCAACTCAACTTTGACCAAGCATAACTTTCTCATACTTTATCAAAAATGACCCATCCAAAGCTCATTTTGAGGAGGATGCAATTCCCTACAATCCATCTGCCACTCCCAAGTTCAAAATATGCACTCACAAGAAGATATAAATTTGGACATTATAGGTCACTTTGAAAAGTCAACAAAAGCACCCATTTTGTCAAAGCTTCATACATGAACATGGAAGACTCAATTGAGATGATACAAAAAGGGTTGCTTATAGGACATCTTGAGCTTTCTAAAAAGTCCAAGAACACATCTCTAGGGTCAAAATTGAAGGAGTTATGCATTGGTGAAGTTGACCTTTTTTGCAAAATGGCCAAAAGTCAAATATGTCTCAAATTGTAATTTTTGTCAAATGGGCCCAACTTTTTATGCTTGCACTAAACTTGTAGCATGGTCCACGACCCATGAGCCCTGCCACTTTTCATTCTTTTGTTTTTATCATTTATCTTGATTTTATTTCATTTAAATCAAATAAAGTCAATAATAAATAATGAAAATATCAAAAATAATTTAAACCTTGAGATTGTGTGCATATTTCAGGTCCACGAATAGCTGGCAATGAGATCAAATCGTGCAAGGCTTGTTTGTACACAAAAAGATTGGATTTTAGCTTGATTTGGAAAGATTTACATGAGAATCAAATCATGATCAATGATCATTATGGGAGAAGATTTGAAGCAAATTTGTAAACCTAATTCACTCAAGGATACATATAGAACGTTGGCAGACAAAAAGAACAAGGATTAGAGGCGTGAGAAGCTGAGATAAAACTTGAAAAAATCACCAAAAAGTGTTGAATCAAATTGCAAGTTAGAGGACGATTTACACCATTCCAAGGCTAGCAATCAATTCCCAGCCATCTCCTGAAGCTAATCTGATCATAATCAAGCCTTGATTTGCCCAGAATCCGCCTTCACAGCCCTCACGGTTTGTCAATTTTTTCAAAATCGTATTCATTCATTCTTGCATATTTATCATGTTTAAATGATATATTTGTAATCCTTATCATTTTTGCAAGCTAACAAAACCGTTTAATTTCATTTTTGGAAGCCATACGTGTGGATGCCATTGTTAGGGTTTATGAGTTAGTTTTGGGGCTTTGCCATACATGAAAAATTGGGCCACGATTGAGGTACCATGACACTCGTAAGGTTGAGACGAGTAGATAGGTACCATTACAATTGATTTATCACGCGTGTGTGCAATGTTTTAATGAAACAAGGATATAGCTACAGAATTTATCCGTAGGTAAAAGTATGGACTTTTGCCAACGGAAGAAGGAAGAAGAAAGGTGGTGTGGCAGGCAGTGATTCATCCATTTAAATTTCCCGCGTTTTGATATGTTAATTGGATTTTTCTAATATAATATTTGTTTATTATTCCATATACAAATAAGCGCGCTAGTTCAGTTGGTCAGGAAGCATGTGGAAAAGCCAAAGGGCCTGGGTTCGATCCCCAGGTCCCCATATTTGTTCAATGCAATTTTCTTTTACATCATCAGGCACGCGCGCATGCTTGGAGTCCACCATATGCCATCAACTTTCAACCATTGGATCTGAAGCAAACTAAGTCCAATGCCTGGCACATGAAGGTCTACCATAGGCCTAGTCAAACGTGCAACATGGAATCAGAAAGGTCAACATGGACCAAGGCTTATTGGGCCCAAAAACTGCTATGGACACCCCCTTTTGCCACTAATACCAGGCCCATTTCTCTCTTTTCTTTTATCTTCTTTTATTTATTTAATTTTGTTTAAATTATTTTCTAACACAAATTTAATTCTTTTTTTACAAAAACTCATAAAATTAATTTTTCATCAAATTAGATTTAGGTTTATTTTTATCAAATTTAATTTAATTAGTTTAATTTAATTTTAGGATAATTTTAGCATTTTTGCAAATAATTTAAAACAAATTAGAAATTAGGGTTTTGTTTGATTTAATTTTTTTACTTTCTTTTCTTAAAATAACCAAAATACAAAAATAGGTCAAAATTAATCATTTCTCTTAATTTAAATTAATTAGTAATTAGGTTTGTACTTATTTAATTAAAACCTTATTTTTCTCAAAATAATCAAAAACAACCAAAAAATGATTTTTCTTGCAACTAGGTTTAGACGGGGTCAAAACCCTAATTCTTTTTCGTTCTCGATTTATCGCGCGCGTTTATTTATTTTTATGATATTGATATAACTGCTCATGGGATGTAATAGTTTAATTAGGATTTTTCTTTTATTTATCGTTTTTTACGGGTTTTTTGCTATGTAATTAATCCCCCTCCCCGAAGCCTTGTAATAGCGTAGTTTTATTTCTCGCATTTTAATTTTCGCAAATATTAACTGTTAGATGTATGATAATAGGATTGCATGACAAGAATGTATGTTAATTTTAAAACGGTTAGCAAACTCTAAATGTGCAAAGATAAAAAACTTGAAATCAAATCACTTGCACATGCGCACTCTTAGGGTGTACTCTCACTTCGGTTGCCTTCGCTAAACGATCATTAAGTATAGGGTATTTTAGTTGTCGCTCTTTTGTCTAAACAAAGATCAAATGTCCCATTCGGAAATGTTGCCTCAGAAAGGTTTCCTTGGAAATGTTGCCTCGAATATGATCTTATGACATTAGGGTTATTATAAGACGTCCTAACGTTGCTTTAGTGATCGTACATCCCTTTCGAATTGACCCTTACAACTCCAACGGTGGTGCTACCTAATCACTAATAGTAGGATAGAGTTGTCTAAAGGAAACAAGAACATAAACATTCTTTTTTCGAGTGGGTAGATGCTAGTAGGTACTTGCTCAAAATCAAACTTTTCCACACTTACACACTTTTCAAACAAAGTTTTCAAAAACACTTTGTAACACTCTTGAAGACAGAAGCAAGGATTAAAACGAAGTAAAACAAAAAATTTCAAAACACACAAACACGGAAGCAATCCTTAAAATGATGAGCAAGTACCTAAGAGCCTGTAGAAAACTACGGATAGAAAGGGTGCTAATACCTTCCCTTTCTATAATCTACCCCCCGTAATCAAAATCTTGAAAAAGGAATTTTTCTGTGCTTTTTTTCCTTTCCAGTTGGATAAAATAAAAGTCGGCGGCGACTCTTGCTTACCGCGACATTTTGCAAATACAAACGCAAAACGCAAACTAGCATTTTCCTAAAACAGTCTAGTTCTGCCACCGTATCACAGAACTGGCGACTCTACTGGGGAGAAATAAGTGGGATATACCTTAGAATTAGTTCATCATAAATTGCTTCTCTTGTTTGTTTTGTTTGCTTTACTGTTAAAGGGTTTTGTATTGGGAGTTACTATAGATCCTAACCCGGATCTGGGGAACACCTTTTAGGTAAGTAGCAATAAACTGTGAGGGAATTATACAGCATAGACCGATACGGTTGAAGCAGTAGCTACATTGATGTGGCACATTGGTTGGTACCGGTATCCCTTGTGGAGAAACGAGGAGAATACGGGGCTGCTATGTGTGTCGTTAAACATCAACTGACCTTAGAACCTATAATTGACCAACTTGGCCATTAGGAAGTAGTGAGATAGCCGGTCTTGGTGTAAAGTTGGGAACTGGTTGATACTCGATGCTACACTCATTGAGACCATACTCTCGAGATACTTCTGGCTGCAAGAAAAGATTGCGTAAGCTGAAACCATGATCGGTGGAGGATGGTCAATGATATTGAGAACCTCTAGAACCCGGTTACTATTATTAGGACATGTTGAAACCAACTGAACTTCAAGAGGGTAGTACCTAGACCTCATCCAAGCCTTAAACTTAAGGGCTTTTGTGTGACTTGTTTGCCTTTACCATGTCTGTTATCTGCTATACCTGTTGTGTGTTTTATCATGACATCATGCATCATAACATAGCATGCATACTTCATTATACTAACCATTTCAAAGACCGAGGGTATTTATCTTTGTTCTATTTTGCACATTATGGCTTCCATGCGCAGAAATACCATCTGAGTTAACTTTGTGCAAATACCTGCTAAACTCAAAGAGTTAGTCTCGAAAGTTCCTGATACTTCTTCATTCATTAAAAGACATGGTCAGCTTCTTAGCTTGGTTACCTCAAAGTTTGATGAGCAGATGATGAGTGTGATTTTCCAGTTCTTCGATCCTGTGCAACATTGTCTCACTTTCCAAGATTATCAGCTAGTGCCCACTATGGAGGAGTTTTCTCACTTACTGGGCATATCCATCCTTGAGCAGATGCCTTTCACAAGTTTGGAAGAGGCTCCTAGACCATAGGACATTTCTTCAGCTTTACATTTGAAAAGGGGTGATGTAGTATCCAATTGGGAGACACGAAGCGGGGTTGAAGGTTTCTTAGCCAAGTTTATGATGGATCAAGCTCAACTGTTCTGGGATAATTTGGACTTTCAGGCTTTTGAAGACATCTTGTCTCTCCTTATCTACGGTTTTGTTATCTTCCCGAATCCAGATTCTTTCATAGATATGAATGCGGTTAAGATCTTCCTGTCTCACAATCATGTGCCTACTCTACTGGGTGATATCTTGCATGCCCTCTATACTCGTACTGTGCCTAGAAGAGGGGCTCTCATGTGTTGCATGCCTTTGCTGGCGAGGTGGTTTATTTCGCACCTCCCCAAGTCCGTGTTGAAGAATGAGGAAGGTTTAGGGTGGTCTTACAGAATAATGTCCCTTGCCCATACATACATTCTTTGGAGTTCTAAGGCTATGAAAAGCACTGCTGTCATTGATCGATGTGGGGGATACCCTAATGTCGCGTTGCTTGGAATCAGAGGGGGAATAACCTACAGTCCTTGTTTGGCTTTACGGCAATTCGGTTGGGCTCAGAGAGACGGTCCTCATGAGCTACTTCTTACAGATATTGCATTTGACTACAAGGAAGACGTTGACGAGCATCGCGGAGGTTTATACGAGCCTAGGGTATGGTGAACAGATCTGACCCTCAAGAGCTAGGACCAAGGACTTCTCTCCTTATGCAACCTTATCTCCAGTGGGTTCAAGCTCGTGCTCAGAATCTTGGGATGCCTTATGAAGTTGTGTTTCTAGTGATTGTGGAGCCTACCAATGAAGAGGGCGTTCCTTATACGGTCCTTTATCCCTACATGCCCACTGATCTTGGGGCATTGAAGAGATCTTGGATTCAGCTGAAGGAGGAGAGGGATACCTACCGGGAAAAGTACCATGAGCAAGAGAGGGAGATCTTGAAGCTCACCAGGCAACTTGAGAATGAAATAACGATCAATGACTATGTCAACACGAAGGGGAAGCGTCCATGGGATTTCTGATTTTGCTTTTTCTAGTTTAGATTTTTTTTTCATTTACTTCTTTGTAGACGCCTTAAAGGCATTGTTGAACCTTTTTACAAGTTTAATCTAATAAAGTTTGTTTATTTCTTAGTTTGCAAATTTAAATCTCCCAAAGTCTTTGAAATCATTACATACGCATTCCATTATCATGCACACCATTACAGGTTTTTCATCTTCTTCGCTGTTTATTTCAGCAGTTATGTCTTCCGATCTAGCTATCAAAGATCTTCAGGCACAAAATGCTAAATTACAAGAGATGTTCTTAAGCTTGGCTAAAGGGAAAGAGGATTTGAAAGCTCTCATCCTGAAAGATAAAGAGAAGGAGAAGGAGAAGAAGAAGAAGAAGGTTGTTCTTTTTAGTATGGGTAAAAGGTTTGGGGATAGGCTGAAACAGCAAGCTGATCTGTCCTTTTCATCCAAAGGAGAGGAGGACCTAGAATAAGAAAAGGGCCCCAGTCCCGCGGTTTCAGACAATGATACAGATTATGATGAAGAACAGTATCCTCCTGCTAAGGATAGGTACAAACAACTGTAAGACCAGCTGAGTGCTATGGAGTGTCAGAAGATCCCTGGTTTGGATTTTGAAGAACTCGGACTGGCATCTGGGGTGGTGATTTCTCATAAGTTTAAAGCTCCGGTTTTTTCTAAGTACAATGGAGTATCCTATCCAAAACTCCACCTACGCTCGTACGTCTGAAAAATCCAACCTTACACTACTGATAGAAATTTGTGGGTACATTTCTTTCAAGATAGTCTGTCAGGGACTCATCTTGAATGGTTTTATCAATTGGAAGGAGCTAATGTCTGAAATTGGGAGGACCTTGCTGCTTCTTTTTATAAGTAGTATCAGTATAACACCGACCTTGCTCCCACTCGTACTCATCTTCAGGGTATGTCTATGGGTGCAAGTGAAGGTTTTAAGGACTATGCTCAAAAGTGGAGAGATTTGGTTGGAAGAGTCCAACCCCCTTTGTCTGACAGGGAGTTGGTTGATATGTTTCTAGGGACGTTGTCTGGTCCATTTTTCAATCATCTGATCGGCAGTTCGTCATCTGGGTTTACTGAGTTGATCCTGATTGGGGAGAGGGTGGAAGCTGGTATCCGAAGTGGTAAGATACAGAAAGGTACTTCATCAAGTACAGAAAAGAAGCCTTTCACTGGTAAGAAAGAAGCTAGTGCAGTCTACGGCTCGAGGAGCCAAAGCAGACCTGAACACCGTCAAGCAGTGAATGCGGTAATGATATCAAGACCCATAGTTGTCCACAATGAAACAATTAGAAAAGGATGGAGAGACCACAAAGATAGTTCACTCGGCTCAATATGACCTTGTCTCAAATTCTACCACAATTATTGAAGACCAACATGGTAACTCTGAGGGAAGTCCCGAAGAATCCCAACACCACATCTCCGCTGTATAACCCGAATGCCCATTGTGCCTATCACTCTGATGGTCCAGGTCATGATACAAACAACTGTGGGGCCTTGAAGAATAAGGTGCAGGACTTGATCGAAGCCAAAGAGATTGAGTTTGATGCTCCAGAGAAGCCCAACGTCATAACTGCTCCCATGCCCAAGCATGGTCATGGAGTAAATGTTATGGATGATGATTTATTTGTAACCTCCGTGGAATAAATTTCTACTCCTTTGATGACAGTTAAGAAGAATCTATTGTTGGCCGGTTTATTTTCGGGTTGTGGCGAAGGTTGCCACTTGTGTTCAATCCTGTCTGCTGGTTTCCACTTTTTGAAATCAGGTGTTCAACGCCTGATGGATAACAAAGAGATCCTGTTCGAGAAGACTATGATTCCGTTAGTTCTAGTTGAAGATGTTGCCATCATAACCATTTCCGCCAATCCTGCCAAGGCTTCCTAGAGAAAGCTTGTTAGGATTACACCCGTTCCAAGAATCACTCTGTTAATCATTACTGTCCCTGGTCCTATCCCATACACTTCGAATAAGGCTGTCCCTTGGCACTATGGGGCTGATGTGTATTACCATGGAGTTAAGCAAGACTTGAAGATTGAAGAAGCTGATGCTGATATCAGCAATATTGTCGGGGCTAGCAAGATCACCAGAAATGGAAGACTCATCTCTCCTGAGATTTCCCCTCTGACTGTTCACAAACTTGTTGCCATCCCATCTGCTAGTACATCAGCTACTGTCCCGGTTCCTATTCCAGTTATCACCCCTGTCGCCGATTCATCTGGGACTCGGAGCAAAGAAATCACAGGTGAGCCTGTCCGGACAAAGGCACCTAAGAAGATCATTGTAGAAACCTCTAAGCAGGAGATAGAGGAAATTCTGAATATTATCAAGAAGAGTGACTACAATGTAGTCGAGCAGCTGGGGTAGACCCCGTCGAAAATTTCCATGTTGTCCTTGTTATTGTGTTCGGAAGCCCATGCAAAGGCTTTAATTGCTTTCCTCAAAACTGCACATGTGCCGCAGGAAACTTCTGTCGATCAATTCAAAGACTGTGTAGCTAGTTTGACTGCCGACAACGGGTTGGGTTTCTCAGATGCAGATCTGACTGCTAAAGGAAGAAATCACAATGATGCTCTGCACGTCTCGATCGAGTGCAGGGGCACTACCATGGCCCATGTACCGGTGGATACTGGGTCCTCATTGAATGTTTTGCCAAGGAAAGCATTAGACCGTCTGGACTGTAAAGGTTTGATTCTGAAGGCGAGCAATATTGTGGTTATGGCTTTCGACGAGTCAAAAAGGATGGTGCACGGGGAGGTGGACGTCGCTGTTAAAGTTGGCTCCCAGACTTTTGCATCTACTTTCTACGTGATGGATATCAGGCCATCGTATTCTTGTTTGTTGGGTCGCCATTGGATTCATAAGGTTGGGGAAGTGACTTCTACGCTCCATCAGATGTTGAAATATCCAGTAAAGGGGAAGTTTGTTACGGTGTGAGGGGAAGAGGAGTACATGGTGAGTCATCTTAATTCTTTTTGCTATGTGGAGATGGATGGGGAATTCATCGAAACCCCGTGTCAGAATTTTGAAGAGGTCCCCCAGACTCTGGCGTCGACTGAAGTTGCTGCTGATAAACCTCCGATGAAGATGGCTTCCCTCAAGGATTCCAGGGCTGTAATTGAAAAAGGTGGGTGTGAAAATTAGGGTCAGCTCCCTGATTTCACACACAAAACTGACAAGTTTGGTTTGAGCTTTACGGCAGAGGCTCAAAGGGTTGTTCGGAGCGCGCGGATTGGAAGACCTCCTCTGCACATCAGTAATCAGGGAGTGAATGCAATTGGGGATGATGAAGAAGAGTCAGATATTGACAGCTGGATTTACCCGACTACCAATGGTGGATTGAACAACTGGACGGCGAAGGACTTCGTGCCCGTTTCTTTTATTACACAGTAATTGACTTTTGTTTTGAGATTTGTAACGAACAGTTTGAAACTTTACGGCCTGGTGTCTTGCCCGAGGCACCTTGGCTTTGCTTGTGAGGGCTTATTATTTGTCATTTTCATATATCATCAATAAAGCATTGGACATTTTCTTGCATTACAAATTTTGCGCTCCTTGTTTTTCTTTTTCTATCTCTCGCTTTATCAAAAACAACTATTGTCTTACACACACTCACATATCATGATGCAGATCCACATCCACTCTGGATCCCATTGATAACAACTCTGCTACTGCCAGTCATGACTTCGAAAATCCGATCAACCAAGCTGAAGACAAAAATGAGGATGATTGTGAAGTGCCTGGGGAACTTGCTAGACTATTACTACAGGAAGAGAGGGCCATACATCCTCATGAAGAGCCAGTGGAATCAATAAATTTGGGTACCGAGGAAGACAGGAAAGAGGTAAAGATAGGTGTGAATCTGGAGCCTAGTGTCAAGTAACGGTTGATACAAATGCTACGCGACTATGTTGAGATCTTCTCCTGGTCCTATGAAGATATGCCTGGTTTGGACACCGACATTGTTGTTCACTGCTTGCCAACTAAAGGGGACTGCCCTCCGGTAAAGCAGAAGGTTCTCCGTATGCGCCTTGAGATGTCTGAGAAAATCAAGGCTGAGGTCATGAAACAGTTTGATGTCGGGTTTCTAGCTGTTACTTCTTACCCATAGTGGGTTGCCAACGTGGTTCCGGTGCCTAAGAAGGATGGTAGGTAAGGATGTGTGTGGACTATAGATATCTGAACCGAGCGAGCCCCAAGGATGATTTCATACTTCCTCACATTGATGTTCTGGTCGACAACACTGCGCAGCATAAGATCTTCTCTTTTATGGATGGTTTTTCTGGTTACAATCAGATCAAGATGGCTTCCGAAGACATGGAGAAGACGACCTTCGTTACGCAGTGGGGCACCTTCTGTTACAAGGTAATGCCTTTTGGGTTGAAGAATGCTGGGGCAACTTATCAGCGCACCATGGTCGCTTTGTTCCACGACATGATTCACCATGATATTAAGGTTTACGTTGATGACATGAGCGCAAGGTCCCAGACTGAGAAAGAACATCTTGACCATCTCCAGAAACTGTTCGACAGGTTGAAGATATACAAGCTAAGGATAAACCCGAACAAGTGCACCTTCGGGGTAAGATATGGAAAGCTGTTGGGTTTCGTCATTAGTGATAAAGGTATTCAAGTGGATCCTGCAAAGGTGACGGCTATACAGGAGATGCCAGCTCCCCGAACGGAAATGGAAGTTAGAGGATTTTTGGGACGGCTGAATTACATTGCCCGATTCATTTAACATCTGACTGCTACTTGTGAGTCAATCTTCAAGCTGCTGAAGAAAGATCAAGTGGTAAGATGGAATGATAAATGTCATACCGCTTTCAAAAGGATCAAAGAATACCTCCAAGAGCCACCAATTTTGATGCCTCCAGTTGAAGGAAGAACTTTGATCTTATACTTGACTGTACTGAACAATTCAATGGGGTGTGTGTTGGGGCAGCATGACGAGTCTGGCCAAAAAGAGCACGCTATTTACTACCTTAGCAAAACGTTTACCGACTGCGAGACCCGATACTCGTTGCTCGAGAAAACTTGTTGCGCTTTGGCATGGGCTGCTCGCCGGCTGAGACAGTATATGCTGACTCACACTACCTTATTGATATCAAAGATGGATCCAATCAAGTATATCTTCGAAAAGCCTGCCTTGTCCAGAAGAATAGCAAGATGGCATATGATTTTAACTGAGTATGACGTATCAAAAGGGAATGATCAAGGAATTTAACATGAAAGTTAGATGACAAGAATATCAAGTCGGGCATCCGGTGATCAAGCGTATCATATTACCGCTAGGTGATCCCGGGGGAAAATGGACTCCTACGTACGAAGGGACATTTGTGGTTAAGAACATCTTCTCAGGAGGAGCTATGATTCTAACCACCATGGATGGTGACGACCTTCCTCACCCCGTCAATGCAGACATAGTGAAAAAATACTACGCCTAATCAAAGACCCGCTAGGTTGACTAGCCTAGGCAAAAATAAGGGCTTCCCGGCGAACCAAAAGGGTTCAGGCAAAATTAAGGGATGAAAATGAAAAAAACATACACCCGGCAAGTCGAAAACCTGAAAAGGCGGCTTGGGCAAAAAGGGGTATCCCGGTGGACTGAAAACCCGAAAGGGCGGTCCAGGAAAAAATTAGGGATCAAAGCGTAATGCTACGTCTCATTGGATCATCTTGCAACCAGATTTCGGTATCGACTATCAAGCTCGGAAGGCGCCAATCAATCTGATCTACTTTCAACTAAGTAGCAAAGTGATGAGATGCTCAAAGATATAAAGGCAATAGAAGAGTTGGAACCCAGTGGGATTGTTCACATAGCTGTTTTTCTTTGTTTTTCACAAATTTTTATAATTTATATCTTTCGGCGGGGTTCTCTTACTAGGACGTAAGCCTCTTGTACAAAACGCCTATTACAGGCCAACTTCAAAATTGATACAATTCATTTTACAATAATTTTAAAATTGTTTTTCTTTTCCTGTTTTGTTTTGCAAGAACGTCCAATGATTCATTTTTGGTATATGTATTGGAAAATAATTGTTGCTCATAAACATTAACATGCAAAACAAAAGATGATTACTGGTAATTTCAGGAACAGGGGCAAATAGAAGTGCCCAAACCGGATAGTTGCTCTACCCATCAGGTACAGGGACAGAGCCAGCTTGAGAATATGACTAAAAGTGCATGCACTCCCCGCAGAGTAAAAGGTATATAAAAACATTAATGTTAATGCTCCCCAAGCAGAGTTCATCTACCAACAATGGAAGACTATCCCCAGTGGAGTCTATTTCTTCCACAGCCAGAAACTCAATCCCCAACAGGTTTCATTATTGCCAGCAACGGTAATTCATCCCCAGCCGAGGTTATTTCTCCAAATCAGCAAATCTTCTGGCAGAGTATCTCTCTTCCCCACAGGGTCATTCTCTCGCCAGTTTATTCTCCAGCAGAGTTATTCTCCCACCAATTTATTCTCAAATCATCTTCGATCTTTATCCCCAGCGAGAACGAAGAATTCAACTCCTTGCACCCTCCAGCAGCAGTCTGGGATTTATTTTCCCCAGCTAAAGAACATCACAAGAACATGGCATATTCATACATCAAGACGTATGCATAAGCATCATACAGCATAATCTCATTTATTTTGAGAACATCATTGCTCAAGACATTTCATACAACATGACATTACATACGACTAACTCTTTACCTTTCAGGGAAAGGTACAATCAAAATTCTCACAAGTTTTCTCTGGTTCAGTCAAATCAATGCTAAAGATTTCTATTCCAGTTCAAGCTATGAAGCCCGAATCCGATCGGATAGTATCTTGATTTCCCCCATCATATTGTGAAGCCCGGAGAACGACCGGATAACAATATCAAATACCGCGGAGCCTGGAATCGACCAGATAGTGGTTTATCTTAAATTTAAGCTATGAAGCCCGGATTCGACCGGATAATAGTTTAATCTCCAGCAAGTTATTGTGAATCCTGGAGAACGACCAGATAGCAATGCAAGTTACTGTGAAGTCTGGATTACGACCAAATAGCAATACAAGACACCATGAAGCCTGGACTCGACCAGATAATGGTATAAGACATTGTGAAGCCCGGATTATGACCAGATAGCAGCCAAGAATACTATGAAGCCTGGAGTCGACCAGATAGTGGTATATCTTTAATGCAAGTTATGAAGCCCGGATTCGACCGGATAATATCTTGATTTCTCCAAATACCGTGAAGCCTGGATTCGACCAGATAATAGTATAGGACACCGTGAAGCCTAGATTACGACCAGATAGCGACAAAGGATACTGAAGCCTGGGACTACGACCAGATAACTGTAAGGGACACTACGAAGCTTGGATTCCGACCAAATAGCAGTCTACCTGGCCAGTTACTATGAAGCCCGGAAATCGACTGGATATTAGTAAGCCTTAAAACCAAATGGAAGCCCGAATGCGACCGGATAACCACTTGATTTCTTCTGAAGCCTGGAATACGACCAGATAAGAAGTAAGAAGTTGCGAAGACTAGATTATGACCAGATAGCGGCAAAAGACTAAAGCCTGGAATCGACCAGATAACAGTATGAGACACTGCGAAGCTTGGATTTCGACCAAATAGCAGTTTACCTGGACAATTACTAAGAAGCCCGGAATCGACTGGATATTAGTGTGCCCTAAATAAAAGTTGAAGCCCGGATGCAACCGGATAACAACTTAATTCCTTATGAAGCCTAGAATACGACCATATAAGAATTGAGAAATTGCAAAGCCTGGATTATGACCGGATAGCAAGTTTATTTTCATCCCTAGTAAGTCGCTGTAAAGCCTGGAGCACGACCAGATAGCAGTCGGTCTTATTTTCCTCAGCAAATCACTATGAAGCCTGGATCACGACCAAATAGTAATTCATTTTCACCTCTTCAACCAAGAGACGATTCCCCAGTAGAATAACGGACGACTGAAGCTCCTAAAATTCTATTTCTCTCAAGACAGAGACCAGCATTCCCCGGTGTAGTCTTCCTCAACAATAGGTATGTGGGCTCTCGCTAAGGAATCTCTTATGCAATCGACACTCCTTCGGATGGAATCTTTAAGCCCATTTTCCATCATCAATCTCCAAATGGCATCTATAAGCCCATTCCCGATATCGCAAGACAAGTACCACTTCATACGAGTGCAAATTTTTGGGCACTCTAGTGTTCAATCATCTTCCACCCTCGGATCACGAAAGGAAGACAAGCCAATCTACATCCTCAGGTTTAAGAAGATTGAACAGGGGCAGCTGTTGTACCCCAAAATTTTCCCTCCCATATTTCTCAAAACATCTCAAGTGAGGTCCTCAAATTGCTCAAGGAAGTCCAAGGGTTGACCAGACAAACTCTCTCCTAAGGCAGTCTACCTCAAATTAGGGTTTCAATTTGCATCAAGATATTTGAATCAAAAGGGTACCAAATGCTCACCATTTCCCTAATATGTTCTCAAGATCATCCATGTCATGTTTCAAGCCCTACAGAGAAAGTTTGCTCAGTCAATTGCTCAAAGACTTGAAAATCAATTGTGCTAGGGCAAAAGTCAATTGTGGCCCACATACAGTCAAACCTCAAAATTTTTGGTCAACATCCTCATTTTGAAGTATTATTCATCATTTTATCAATGGTTGATCATGATTCCTCAAGGATTGGTCACAATTCATCAAAACCCAAAGGTTGTTAAATTAGGGTTTTGCAGGGAAAGTTAACTCAACTTTGACCAAGCATAACTTTCTCATACTTTATCAAAAATGACCCATCCAAAGCTAATTTTGAGGAGGATGAAATTCCCTACAATCCATCTTCCGCTCCTAAGTTCAAAATATGCACTCACAAGAAGATATAAATTTGGACATTATAGGTCACTTTGAAAAGTCAACAAAAACACCCTTTTTTTCAAAGCTTCATACATGAACATGGAAGACGCAATTGAGATGAGACCAAAAGGGTTGCTTAGAAAAGATCTTGAGCTTTCTAAAAAGTCCAAGAACACATCTCTAGGGTCAAAATTGAAGGAGTTATGCATTGGTGAAGTTGACCTTTTTTGCAAAATGGCCAAAAGTCAAATATGTCTCAAATTGCAATTTTTGTCAAATGGGCCCAATTTTTTGTGCTTTCACTGAACTTGTAGCATGGTCCACGACCCATGAGCCCTGCCACTTGTAATTCTTTTGTTTTTATCATTTATCTTGATTTTATTTCATTTAAATCAAATAAAATCAATAATAAATAATGAAAATATCAAAAATCATTTAAACCTTGAGATTTTGTGCATATTTCAGGTCCACGAATAGCTCGTAATGAGATAAAATCGTGCAAGGCTTGTTTGTAAACAAAAAGATTGTATTTTGGCTTGATGTGGAAAGATTTACATGAGAATCAAATCATGATCAATGATCATTATGGGAGAAGATTTGAAGCAAATTTGTAAACCTAATTCACTCAAGGATACATATAGAATGTTGGCAGACAAAAAGAACAAGGATTGGAGGCTTGAGAAGCTGAGAGAAAACTTGCAAAAATCACCAAAAAGTGTTGAATCAAATTGCAAGTTAGAGGACGATTTACACCATTCCAAGGCTAGCAATCAATTCTCAGCCATCTCCTGAAGCTAATCTGATCATAATTAAGCCTTGATTTGCCCAGAATCCGCCTTCACAACCCTCACGGTTTGTCAATTTTTTCAAAATTGTATTCATTCATTCTTGCATCTTTATCATGTTTAAATGATATATTTGTAATCCTTATCATGTTTGCAAGCTACCGTTTAATTGCATTTTTGGAAGCCATACATGTGGATGCCATTGTTAGGGTTTCTAAGTTAGTTTTGGGGCTTTGCCATACAGGAAAAATTGGGCCACGATTGAGGTACCATGACACTCGTAAGGTTGATACGAGTAGATTGGTACCATTACAATTATTTATCACGCGTGTGTGCAATGTTTGAATGAAACAGGGATATAGCTATAGACTTTATCTGTAGGTAAAAGTTTGGACTTTTGCCAACGGAAGAAGGAAGAAGAAAGGTGGCGTGGCAGGCAGTGATTCATCCATTTAAATTTCGCGTATTTTGATATGTTAATTGGCTTTTTCAAATATAATATTTGTTTATTATTCCATATACAAATAAGCGCGCTAGTTCAGTTGGTCAGGAGGCATGTGGAAAAGCCAAAGGGTATGGGTTCGATCCCCAGGTCCCCATATTTGTTCAGTGCAATTTTCTTTTACATCATCAGGTACGCGTGCATGCTTGGGGTCCACCATATGCCATCAGCTTTCAACCATTGGATTTGAAGCAAACCAAGCCCAATGCCTGGCACATGACGGTCTGCCATAGGCCTAGTCAAACGTGCAACATGGAATCATAAAGGTCAACATAGACCAAGGCTTATTGGGCCCAAAAACTGCTATGGACACCCCCTTTTGCCACTAATACCAGGCCCATTTCTCTCTTTTCTTTTATCTTTCTTTTATTTATTTAATTTTGTTTAAATTATTTTCTAACACAAATTTAATTATTTTTTTACAAAAACTCATAAAATCAATTTTTCATCAAATTAGATTTAGGTTTATTTTATCTAATTTAATTTATTTAGTTTAATTTAATTTTAGGATAATTTTAGCCTTTTTGCAAATATATTAAAACAAATTAGAAATTAGGGTTTTGTTTGATTTAATTTTTTTTACTTTCTTTTCTTAAAATAACCAAAATACAAAAATAGGTAAAATTAATTATTTTTCTTAATTTAAATTAATTAGTAATTAGGTTTGTACTTATTTAATTAAAACCTTATTTTTCTCAAAATAATCAAAAACAACCAAAAAAATTTTTTTCTTGCAACTAGGTTTAGACGGGGTCAAAACCCTATTCCTTTTCCGTTCTCGATTTATCGCGCGCGTTTATTTATTTTTACGATATTGATGTAACTGCTCATGGGATGTAATAGTTTAATTAGGATTTTTCTTTTATTTATCGTTTTTACGGGTTTTTGGCTATGTAATTAATCCCCCTCCCCGAAGCCTTGTAATAGCGTAGTTTTATTTCTCGCATTTTAATTTTCGCAAATATTAACTGTTAGATGGATGATAATAGGATTGCATGACAAGAATGTATGTTAATTTTAAAACGGTTATCAAACCCTAAATGTGCAAAGATAATAACTTGAAATCAAATCACTCGCACATGCGCACTCCTAGGGTGTACTCTCACTTCGGTTGCCTTCAGTAAATGATCATTAAGTATAGGGTATTTTAGTGGTCGCTCTTTTGTCTAAACAAAGATCAAATGTCCCGTTCAGAAATGTTGCCTCGGAAAGGTTGCCTCGGAAATGTTGCCTCGAATATGATCTTAAGGCATTAGGGTTATTACTAAGACGTCCTAACGTTGCTTTAGTGATCGTACGTCCCTTTCGAATTGACCCTTACAACTTTAATGACGGTGCTACCTACTCACTAATAGTAGGATAGCGTATTCTAAAGGAAACAAGAACATAAACATTCTTTTTTTCGAGTGGGTAGATGCTAGTAGGTACTTGCTCAAAATCAAACTTTTCCACACTTACACACTTTTCAAACAAAGTTTTCAAAAACACTTCGTAACACTCTTGAAGACAGAAGCAAGGGTTAAAATGAAGTAAAACAAAACTTTTCAAAACACACAAACACAGAAGAAATCCTTAAAATGATGAGCAAGTACCTAAGAGCCCGTAGAAAACTACGGATAAAAAGGATGCTAATACCTTCCCTTTCTATAATCTACCCCCTGTACTCAAAATCTCGAAAAGGGAATTTTTCTGTGCTTTTTTCCTTTCCAGTTGGATAAAATAAAAGTTGGTGGCGACTCTTGCTTACCGCGACATTTTGCGAATACAAACGCAAAACGCAAACCAACATTTTCCTAAAACAGTCCAGTTCTGCCACCGTATCACATACTGCTATCTGGTCGATTTCCAGGCTTCACAGTAACCTGCTGGGGATTCAACTATTTTCCGGTCAATTTTTGGGCTTCATAGCTTGAATTTGGGATATACCATTATCTGGTCAATTCCAGGCTTCGTAGTATTTTGGTACTGTTATCCGGTCGTTCTCCGGGCTTCTCAGTATGATGGAGAAATCAAGATATTATCCGGTAGGATCCGGGCTTCATAGCTTGAACTGGAATAGAAATCTTAGCACCGATTTGACTGAACCAGAGAAAACTTGTGAGAATTTGATTGTATCTTTCCCTGAAAGGTAAGGAGTTAGTCGTATGTAATGTCATGATGTATGATATGTATCGAGTAATGATGCTCTCAAAATAAATTAGATTCTACTGTATGATGCGTATGCGCATGCCATGATGTATGGATATGCAATGTTCTTGTTATGTTCTCTAGCTGGGGAAATAAATCCCGGACTGCTGCTGGAGAATACAAGGAGTTGAGTTCTTCGTTCTCGCTGGGGGTAACGACCGAAGATGATTTTAGAATAAATTGGCGAGAGAATGACTCAGTGGGGAAGAGAGATACTCTTCTAGAAGATATGTTGATTTGGAGCAATATCCTCAACTGGGGATGAATTACTGTTGCTGGTGATAATGAACCCTGCCAGGGATTGAGTTTCTGCCTGTGGAAGAAATAAACTCCACTGATGGTGAACTTATATTGTTGGTGATAGATAAACTCTGCTTTGGGAGAATTAACACCACTGTCTTTGGGTACTTCCTACTCTGCGGGGAGTGTATGCACCTTTAGTCATATTCTCAAGCTGGCTCTATCCCTGTACCTGGTGGGTAGAGAAACTGTAGGGTTTGGACATTTCTTGTTTGCCCCTATTTATGGAATTATAAGTAATTGTCTTTTGTTTCGCATGTAAATATTTATGAGCAGCAATTATTGTCAAATGCATATATCAAAAATGAACCATTGGACGTTCTTGCAAAACAAAATAGAAAAAGAAAAACAATTTTGAAATTTATTGTAGAAATGAATTGTATTGATTTTGAAGTTGGCCTGTAATAGGATTTTTGTACAAGAGGTTGACATCCTAGTAAGAGAATGTCGCTGAAGGAACAGAAATTACATAATTTGTGTGTAAATGAAAGAAAAACAACTATGTGAACAATCCGATTGGGTTCCAACTCTACTATTGTCTTTATATCTTCGAGCGTCTCATCACTTTGCTACTTGGTCGAAGGTAGATCAATTTGATTGGCACCGTCCGAGCTTGATAGTCGATACCGAAGTCTGGTTGCAAGATGATCCAATGAGACATAGTGTTACGCTTCAATCCCTAATTTTTGCCTGGACCTCCCTTTCGGGTTTTCAGTCCATCGGGATACCCTTTTTTGCCCAAGCCGTCTTTTCAGGTTTTTGACTTGCCGGGTGTACAGTTTCTTCATTTTCATCCCTTACTTTTTCCCGAACCCTTTTGGTTCGCCGGGAAGCCCTTATTTTTTTCCTAGGCCAGTCAACCTAGCGAGTCTTTGATTAGGCGTAGTATTTTTTCACTATGTCTGCATTGACGAGGTGAGGAAGGTCGTCACCATCCATGGTGGTTAGAATCATAGCTCCTCCCGAGAAAATGTTCTTAACCACAAATGGCCCTTCGTATGTAGGGGTCCATTTGCCCCTAGGATCACCTTGCGGTAGTATGATGCGTTTGATCACCAGATCCCCGAATTGATATTCTTGACGTCTGACTTTCTTGTTAAAAGCCCTGATCATTCTCTTTTGATACGTCTGACCATGACAAATAGCAGTAAGTCTATTCTTGTCGATTAGGTTCAGCTGATCAAGCCGGGTCTGGATCCAGTCATCTTCGCTCAAACCTGCATCGTTCATAATCCAGAGAGAGGGTATCTGGACTTCAATTGGTAGGACTGCCTCCATGCCATACACCAGAGTGTAGGGTGTTGCCTTTGTCGACGTCTGTGCTTAGGTACGGTACCCATGAAGAGCGAACGGTAACATCTCATGCCAGTCTTTGTAGGTCACCGTTATCTTCTGCACAATCTTCTTGATATTCTTGTTAGCGACTTCAACAGCCCCATTCATCTTTGGCCGATAGGGAGAAGGGTTATGATGTTGTATCTTAAACTGTTTGTAGAGCTCGGTGATCATCGTATTGTTGAGATTTGTACCATTGTCCATGATGATCCTCTCTGGTACACCATATCGACAGATCAGATTGTGTCGGATGAACCGCGCCACGACGTTCTTGGTTACTGTAGCAAAGGAAGCTGCCTCAACCCACTTCGTGAAATAATCAATGGCTACCAGAATGAAATGATGCATGTTGGATGCAGTAGGTCTGATCTCGCAAATCATATCGATGTCCCACATTGCAAAGGGCCAAGGAGCTATCAAAACATTCAGAGGAACCAGAGGTACATGCACCTTATCAGCATAGACTTGGCACTTATGACAGGTTCGAGTATGCTGATAACAATTGGCTTCCATAGTAGACCAATAATATCCAGCCCGTAGGATCTTCTTTGCCATGGTATGTCCACTGGAATGAGTTCCGAAAGTTCCTTCATGTAACTCTGCCATGATCTTTTCTGCCTCGCTTTTGTCCATACATCGCAGTAAGGTTGAATCATGGTTACGCTTATAGAGAATGCCTTTGCTGATGAAGAACTTCGCAACGAACCTTCTCAGAAATTTCTTGTCATTAACAGATGCACCCTCGGGGTACTCTTGAGTCTCAAGATAGCTCTTTACCTCGTGAAACCAAGGTTTATCTGCTACCTCTTCAGTCTCAATGTCACAGCAATGTGCAGGTTCGTCCAACCTCTCAATGGTAATTTGGGGAGCTTCATCATCCCACATGACTTTGAACATAGAAGACATAGTAGCTAGCGCGTCCGCTAACTGATTTTCCGCTCTTGGGAAGTGTTCAAAGGTTATCTCCTCAAAATGTGGGAGCAATGTCAGTACATACTCTTTGTAAGGAATAAGATTTGGGTGCTTCATATCCCACTCACCTTTGATCTGACTGATCACTAGAGCAAAATCTCTGAATACACTCAAAAACTTAATCCTTAGGTCAATAGCTTCTCGAAGGCCCATGATACACGCTTCATACTCCGACATATTATTGGTGCAGTTAAAACATAATCGGGCGGTGAACGGAGTATGACAGCCCTCAGGAGATATGATCACGATGCCAATGCCATTACCCAACGCGTTTGAAGCTCTGTAAAAATACATAGACCATCGGGATCCTTCCTCAGGTCCTTCATCCGGTCCAGGTTCTTCACAGTCGGCCACCAACATGATATTCTCATCCGGGAACTCGAAACTCATGGATTGGTAATCATCCACGGCCTGATGCGCCAAATGATTTGCCAATACACTCCCCTTGATTGCTTTTTGGGTTGTGTATTGGATGTCATACTCAGTTAAGATCATCTGTCATCTTGCTATTCTTCCGGACAAGGAAGGCTTTTCAAAGATATACTTGATTGGATCCATCTTTTCTATCAATAGGGTAGTGTGAGTCAGCATATATTGTCTCAGCCGGCAAGCAGCCCATGCCAAAGCGCAGCAAGTTTTCTCGAGCAGTGAGTATCGGGTCTCACAGTAGGTAAACTTTTTTCTAAGGTAATAAATAGCGTGCTCTTTTTAGCCAGACTCGTCATGCTGCCCCGTCACACACCCCATTGAATTGTCTAGTACTGTCAAGTATAAGATCAAAGGTCTTCCTTCAACTGGAGGCATCAGAATTGGTGGCTCTTGGAGGTATTCTTTAATCCTTTCGAAGGCGGTCTGACATTCATCATTCCACTTTACTACTTGATCTTTCTTCAACAGCTTGAAGATTGGCTCACAAGTAGCAGTCAGATGTGAGATGAATCAGGCAATGTAGTTTAGATGTCCCAGAAAGCCTCTAACTTCCTTTTTTATGCGGGAAGCCAGCATTTCCTGTATGGCTTTTACCTTGGCAGGGTCCACCTGAATACCTTTATCACTAACAATGAAACCCATCAGCTTACCAGACCTTACCCCGAAGGTGCACTTGTTTGGGTTCAACCTTAGCTTGTACATATTCAACCTGTCAAACAGTTTTTGGAGATGATCAAGGCGTTCTTCCTCAGTCTGGGACCTTGTGATCATGTCATCAACGTAAACCTCAATCTCATGGTGAATCATGTCGTGGAACAAAGAGACCATGGCGCGCTGATAAGTTTCCCCACCATTCTTTAACCCGAAAGGCATTACCTTGTAACAGAAGGTGCCCCACTGTGTAACAGTGGTTGTCTTCTCCATGTCCTCAGGAGCCATTTTAATCTGATTGTAACCAGAAAAACCATCCATAAAGGAGGAGATCTTATGTTGTGCGGTGTTGTCGACCAGAACATCGACATGAGGAAGTGGGAAATCATCCTTGGGGCTCTCCCTATTCAGATCTCTATAGTCCATGCAAATCCGTACCTTACCATCCTTCTTGGGCACTGGAACAACATTGGCGGCCCACTGCGGGTAAGAAGTGACAACTAGAAACTCGGCGTCAAACTGTTTCATGACCTCAGCTTTGATTTTCTCAGACATCTCAAGGAGCATACGATGAACCTTCTGCTTTACCGGAGGACAGTCTTCTTTGGTTGGCAGGCGGTGAACCACAATATCGGTGTCCAAACCAGGCATATCTTCATAGGACCAAGCGAAGATCTCAACATAGTCGCGTAGCATCTGTATCAACCGTTGCTTGACACTAATCTCCAGATTCGCACCTATCTTGACTTCTTTCATGTCTTCCTTTGTACACAGATTCACTTATTCAACTGGATCTTCATGAGGCTGTATGGCCCTCTCTTCCTGTAGTAACAGTCTAGCAAGTTCTCCGGGCACCTCACAATCATCCTCACCTTCGTCCTCGGCTTGGTTGATCAGATTTTCGAAGTCATAACTGGAAGTAGCATAGTTGTTATCAATGGGATCCATAGTGGATATGGATCTGGATTATGGTATGTGAGTGTGTGTAAGAGAATAGTTGTTTTTGATAAAGCGAGAGACAGAAAAATAAAAACAAGGAGCACAAAATTTGTAATGCAAGAAACGTCCAATGTTTTATTGATGATATATGAAATGACAGATAATAAGGACTCACAAGCAAAGCCAAGGTGCCTCGGGCAAGGCACCGGGCCGTAGAGTTTCAAACTGTTTATTACAAATCTCAAAACAAAAGGCAATTACTGTGTAATAAAAGAAACAGGTATGAAGTCCTTCGTCGTCCAGTTGTTCAATCCACCATCGATTGTCGGGTAGATCCAACTGTCGATATCTTAATCTTCTTCACCATCTTCAATTGCATTCACTCCCTGATTACTGATGTGTAGAGGAGGTCTTCCAATCCGTGCGCTCCGAACAGCCCTTTGAGCCCCTGTAGTAAAGCCCAAACCAAACTTGTCAGTATTGTGTGTGAAATCAGGGAGCTGACCCCAATTTTCACACCCACCTTTTTCAATTACAGCCCTGGCATCCTTGAGGGAAGCCATCTTCATCGGAGGTTTGTCAACAACAACCTCAGTCGACGCCAAAGTCTGAGGGACCTCTTCAAAGTTCTGACAAGGGGTTTCGATGAATTACCCATCCATATCCATGTAGCGAAAGGAATTAAGATGACTTACCATATACTCCTCTTCACCTTGTACCGTGACAATCTTCCCCTTTACTAGAAATTTCAACATTTGATGGAGCGTAGAAGTCACTGCCCCAACCTTATGAATCCAAGGGCGACCCAGCAGGAAAGAATATGATGGTCGGATATCCATCACGTAGAAAGTAGATGCAAAAGTCTGAGAGCCAACTTTAATAGGGATGTCCACTTCCCCGTGCACCATCCTTTTTGACCCGTCGAAATCCCTGACCACAATATTTCTCGGCTTTAGAATCAAACCTTCACAGTCTAGACGGTCTAATGCTTTGTTGGGCAAAACATTCAATGAGGACCCTGTATCCACCAGTACATGGGCCATAGTAGTTCCCCTGCACTCAATTGAGACGTGCAGAGCATCATTGTGATTCCTTCCTTTAGCAGTCAGATCTGCGTCTGAGAAACCCAACCCGTTGTCGGCAGTCAAAATAGCTACGCAGTCTTTGAATTGATCGGCAGAAGTTTCCTGCGGCACATGCGCAGTTTTGAGGAAAGCAATTAAAGCCTTTGCATGGGCTTCAGAACACAATAACAAGGACAACATGGAGATTTTAGATGGGGTCTGCCCCAACTGCTCGACTACGTTGTAGTCACTTTTCTTGATAATCTTTAGAATTTCCTCTATCTCCTGCTTAGAGGTTTCTATAATGATCTTCTTAGGTGCCTCCATCTGGGCAGGCTCACCTGTGATTTCTTTGCCCCGAGTCCCAGATGACTCGGTGACAGGGGTGATAACTGGAGTAGAAACAGGGAAAGTAGTTAATGTACCAGCAGATGGAATGGCAACAGGTTTATGGACAGTCGGAGGGGAAATCTCGGGGGAAAAGAGTCTTCCACTTCTGGTGACCTTGCTAGCCCCGACAATATTGATGACATTAGCATCAGCTTCCTCACTCTTTAAGTCTTGTTTAACTCCATGGTAATATACATCAGCCCCATAGTGCCAAGGGACAGCCTTATCCGAAGTGTATGGGATAGGACCAGGGACAGTAGTGATTAGCGTAGCGATTCTTGGAATGGATGTAATCCTAACAGGCTTTCTCGAGGAAGCCTTGGAAGGATTGTCGGAAATGGTTATGATGGCAACATCTTCAACTGGAACTAACAGAATCATAGTCTTCTCGAATAGGATCTCTCTATTATCCATCAGGCGTTGAACACCTGATTTCAATAAGTGACAACCAGCAGGCAGAACTGAACACATGTGGCAACCTTTGCCACAGCCCGGAAATAAACCGTCCGACAATAGATTCTTCTTAACTGTCATCAAAGGAGTAGAAATATCTTCCACGGAGGTCACAAATAAATCATCGTCCACAGCATTTACTCCATGACCATGTTTGGGCATAGGAGCAGTTATGACGTTGGGTTTCTCCGGAGAGTCAAACTCAATCTCTTTATCTTCGATCAAGTCTTTCACCTTATTATTCAAGGCCCAACAGTTGTTTCTATCATGACCTGGGCCATCAGAGTGATAGGCGCAGTGGGCATTTGGGTTATATAGCGGAGATGTGGTGTTGGGATTCTTCGGGGCCTCCCTCAGAGTTACCATATTGGTCTTCAATAATTGTGGTAGAATTTGAGACAATGTCATATCGAGCCGAGTGTACTGCCTCTGTGGTCTTTCCACCCTTTGATGATTGTTGCGTTATGGAGCAACTGTGGGTCTTGATATCACTATCGCATTTACTACTTGACGGTTTTCAGGTCTGTTTTTGGCCTCTCGGGCCGTAGACTTCACTGGCTTCTTTCTTACCAGTGAAAGGCTTCTTTACTGCACTTGATGAAGTATCCTTCTGTATCTTACCACTTCGAATACCAGCTTCTACTCTCTCCCCAATCAAGATCAACTCAGTAAACCCAGATGATGAACTGCCGATCAGATGATTGAAAAATGGCCTAGATAGCGTCCCTAGAAACATGTCAACCAACTCCCTGTCAGACAAAGGGGGTTGGACTCTTCAAGCTAAGTCTCTCCACTTTTGAGCATAGTCCTTAAAACCTTCACTTGCACCCATAGACATACCCTGAAGCTGAGTACGAGTGGGGGAAAGGTCGGCGTTATACTGATATTGCTTGTAAAAAGCAACAGCAAGGTGTTCCCAGTTTCAGACATTGGCTCCTTCCAATTGATAAAACCTTTCAAGCTGAGTCCCTGACAGATTATCTTGAAAGAAATGCACCCACAAATTTCTGTCAGCAATGTGGGGTTGGATTTTTCTGACGTACGAGAGGAGATGGAGTTTTGGGCAGGATACTCCATCGTACTTGGCAAAAACCGGAGCTTTGAACTTATGAGGGATCACCACTCCAGACACCAGACCCAGCTCTCCAAAATCCAAACCAGGGATCTTTTGAATCTCCATAGCACTCAGACGGTCTTCTAACTGCATGTACATATCCTCGGCAGGAGGATATTGTTCCTCATCATAATTTGTATCATTATCAGAAACTGCAGGACTGGGGCCCTTTTCTTCTTCTTGGTTCTCCCCTTCTTTGGATGAAAAGGACATATCAGCTTGTTGTTTCAACCTATCCCCAAAACTTTTTCCCATACTCAGAATAACGACCTTCTTCTTCTTCTTCTTCTTCTTCTCTTTCTCTTTCAGAATGAGAGCTTTCAAATGCTCTTGCCCTTTAGCCAAGCTCAAGAACATCTCTTGGAATTGGGCATTTTGTGCCTGAAGATCTTTGGTAGCTTGATCGGAAGACATTTCTGCTGAAATAAACAACGAAGAAGATGAGAAACTTGTAATGGTACCTGTAATGGTGTGCATGATAATGGAATGCATATGTAATGATTTCAAAGACTTTGGGAGATTTAAATTTCCAAACCAAAAAATAAACAAAATTTATTAGATTAAACTTGTAAGAAGGTTCAACAATGCCTTTAAGGCATTTACAAAGAAGTAAATGAAAAACAAATCTAAACTAGAAAAAAACAAAATCAGAAATCCCATGGACGCTTCCCCTTAGAGCTGACGTAGTCATTGATTGTTCTTTCATTCTCGAGTTTCCTGGTGAGATTCAAGATCTTCCTTTTTTGCTCATGGTACTTTTCTCGGTAGGTATCCCTCTCCTCTTTCAGCTGAATCCAAGATCTCTTCAATGCCCCAAGATCAGTGGGCATGTAGGGATAAAAGATTGTATAAGGAATGCCCTCTTTGTTGGTGGGCTCCATAATCACTGGCAACACAGCTTCATAGGGCATCCCAAGCTTCTGAGCACGAGCTTGAACCCACTGGAGATAAGGTTGCATAAGGAGAGAAGTCCTTGGTCCTAGCTCTTGAGGGTCAGATCTGTTCACCATGCCCCAAGCTCGTATAAACCTTCGATGGTGCTTGTCAATGTCCTCCTTGTAGTCAAATGCAATATCCGTAAGAAGTAGCTCATGAGGACCATCTCTCCGAGCACGACCGAATTGTCGCAAAGCTAAACAAGGACTATAGGTTATTCCCTCTCTAATTCCAAGCAACGGTACATTAGGGTATCCCCCACATCGGTCAATGACAGCAGTGCTTTCCATAGCCTTGGAACTCCAAAGAATGTCTGTATGGGAAAGGGACATTATTCTGTAAGACCATCCTAAACCTTCCTCATTCTTCAGCACAGACTTGGGGAGGTGCAAAATAAACCACCTCGCCAGCACAGGCATGCAACACATGAGGGTCCCTCTTCTACGTACAGTATGAGTGTAGAGGGCATGCAAGATATCACCCAGTAGAGTAGGCACAGGATTGCGAGACAGGAAGATCTTAACCGTATTCACATCTATAAAGGAATCTAGATTCGGAAAGAGAACCAAACCATAGATAAGGAGAGCCAAGATATCTTCAAAAGCCTGAAAGTCCAAACTGTCCCAGAATAGATGATCTTGATCCATCAAAAACATGGCTAAGAAACCTTCAACCCCGCTTCGTGTTTCCCAATTAGATACTACATCAGCCCTCTTTAGATGCAGAGCTGAGGCAATGTCTTCTAGTCTATGAGTCTCTTCCAAACCTGTGAAGGGCATCTGCTCAAGGATGGATATGCCCAATAAGTGTGAGAGCTCTTCCAAAGTAGGAACTAGCTGGAATCTAAGAAAGTGAAGCAATGATGCACAGGATCAAAGAAATGGAAAAGCACACTCATCATCTGCTCATCAAACTTTTAGGTAACCAAGCTAAGAAGCTGACCATGTCTCTTAATGAAGGAATAAGTCTCAGACACTTTTGAGGCTAACTCTTTGAGTTGAGCAGGTATTTGCACAAAGTTAACTCGGATGGTGTTTCTGCGCATGGAAGCCATAATCTGCAAAACAGAACAAAGATAAATCCCCTCGGTCTTTGAAATAGTTAGTATAATGTAATATGCATGCTATGTTATGATGCATGATGTCATGATAAAATAAACAACCGGTATAGCAGATAACAGACATGGCAAAGGAAAACAAGTTACACAAAAGCCCTTAAGTTTAAGGCTTGCATGGGGTCTAGGTATTACCCTCTTGATGTTCAGTTGGTTTCAACCTGTCCTAGCAAAAGTAACCGGGTTCTAGAGGTTCTCAATATCATTGACCATCCTCCATCGGTCATGGTTTCAGCTCACGTAATCTTTTCTTGCGGCCGGAACTATCTCGAGAGTATGGTCTCAATGAGTGTAGCATCGAGTATCAATCAGTTCTCATCTTTACACCGAGGCCGGCTATCTCACTACTTCCTACTGGCCAAGTTAGTTGATTAAAGATTCTAAGGTCAGTTGATGCTTAACGACACACATAGCAGCCCCGTATTCTCCTTGTTTCTCCACAAGGGATACCCACCAACCAATGTGCCACATCAACATAGCTACTGTTTCAACCGTATCAGTCTACGCCGTACAGTTCCCTCATAGTTTATTTCTACTTACCTGAAAGGTGTCCCCAGATCTGGGTTAGGATCTATAGTAACTCCCATACAAAAACCCTTAAAAGTAAAGAAACCAAAACAAACAAGAGAAGAAAATATGATGAACTAAATCCTAAGGTATATCCCACTTATTCATCCCCAGCAGAGTCGCCAGTTCTGTGATACGGTGGCAGAACCGGACTGTTTTGGAAAATGCTGGTTTGCGATTTGCGTTTGTGTTTGGTAAATGTCACGGTAAGCAAGAGTCGCCACCGACTTTTATTTTATCCAACTAGAAAGGACAAAAGCACAGAAAAATTCCTTTTTCGAGATTTGAGTACGGGGGTAGATTATAGAAAGGGAAGGTATTAGCACCCTTTCTATCCGTAGTTTTCTACGGGCTCTTAGGTACTTGCTCATCATTTTAAAAATTGCTTCCGTGTTTGTGTGTTTTGAAAAGTTTTTGTCTTACTTTGTTTTAACCCTTGTATCAGTCCTCAAGAGTGTTACGAAGTGTTTTTTTGAAAACTTTGTTTGGTAAAGTGTAAGTGTGAAAAAGTTTGTTTTTGAGCAAGTACCTACTAGCATCTACCTACTCGAAAAAAGGAATGTTTATGTTCTTGTTTCCTTTAGACAGCGCTATCCCACTATTAAATAGTAGGTAGCACCGTCGTTGGAGTTGTAAGGGTCAATTCGAAAGGGACGTATAATCACTAAAGCAATGCTAGGACGTCTTAGTAATAACCCTAATGTCTTAAGATCATATTCGAGGCAACATTTCCGAGGCAACATTTTCGAACGGGACTTTTGATCTTTGTTTAGACAGGAGGGCGACCACTAAAACACCCTATACTTAATGACCGTTTACCGAAGGCAACCGAAGTGAGAGTATACCCTAGGAGTGCGCATGTGCGAGTGATTTGATTTCAGTTATTATCTTTGCATATTTAGGGTTTTCTAGACATTTTAAATTAACATACAGTCTTGTCATGCAATCCTATTATCATACATCTAACAGTTAATATTTGCGAAAATTAAAATGCAAGAAATAAAACTACGTTATTACAAGGCTTCGGGGAGGGGGATTAATTACATAGCCAAAAACCCGTAAAAATGATAAATAAAGAAAATCCTAATTAAACTATTACATACTGTGAGCAGTTACATTAATATCGTAAAAATAATAAATGCGCGCGATGAATCGAGAACAAGAGAAATTAGGGTTTTGACCCTGACTAAACCTAATTAAAAGAGAAAACTTTTTTTTTGGTTTTTGATTATTTGAGAAAATAAGGTTTAATTGAATAAAATAAAAAAACCTAATTACTAATTAATTTAAATTAAGAAAAATGATTAATTAACTATTTTTGTATTTTGTTTATTAAAAAAATTAAATAAAAATTAAATCAAAGGCAACCCTCATTTTTCTAATTTGATTTTAATTATTTACAAAAAGTTAGAATTACCCTAAAATTAAATTTAACTAATATTATATTAAATTTGATAAAATGAAATAAAACCTAAATTCTAAATTTGTGAAATTGATTTTATGATTTTTTGTAAAAAAGGAAATTAATTTGTGCTAGAAAATAATTAAATTAAATTAAATTAAGTTAAAGAAAATAAAAGAGGAACAAGAATGGGCCTGGTGGTATCATAGCAAAAAGGAGGTGTTGATGGCAAATCTGGGCCCAATAGCGCCTAGCCCATTTGACTTTTCCAGATTCCGTGTACACGCTTGACTAATGTCCATGGTAGACCTTCATTGGGAATCCTTGGATCTAGCATGTGGATGATCTGATTGGTTGGACAATGAGGACGCATGGTGGACTTGTTTGTATACCTGTGTACCTAATTATGCATAGAAAAAATATAGAAAGCAAAGTTGGGGACCTGGGGATCGAACCCAGGCCCTTAGGCATTTTCCCAATGCATGATGACCATCTGAGCTAGCTTACTTAATTGTACATAGAATAACAAACAATCATTATACGAAAAAACAAAATAATATTTATCAAAACGCGCGCAGATTTGAATGGACCATCCATGGGGCGCCACATTATCATCTTCCTCATCATCTCTGTCGTTTTAGACCCAAGACTTTTACCTACGGACAAAGGGGCGTAGGTACAGTCCTGTGTTTCTCCAAAATCTTATGCAAGTATGATAAATGCACAACAATGGTACCAATCAACTCGTGGCAACCTCACGAGCATCATGGTACCCTTATCCATGGCCAATTGTACCTGTACACAAAATCCCTAAAAACGAAACTAAAACCCTAAACATGGCAACTTGTTGTATAGCCAATAAAAATACAATTGGATATTACCATTAGCTTGCAAACACCTCAAGGATTAAGAATATATCAATGAATGGTGTTAAAGATGCCAGAATTGATGGATTCAAAATCAAGAAAATATGAAAATCGCGTTGTACTTACAGTGCATTTCAAGGCTTGAGGGAGCTTGCTAAGGGTTGCAATGTGATCCTTGGATGTCCAGCAAACGAATGGTGTGCCTGGAATGGCTTGAGGAAGCTTGGAACTAGGAAATCAGATTGCAACTTTTCCTTGAAATTTTGAGATTTGTTCTCTTCTTTTCATGCCTCTAATCCCCATACTTTTGGTCTGCACATGTTCCTTATGTACCCTAGAACGAATTAGGGTTACAAACTTGTTTCAAATCTTCCTCAATTAAGATCCTTGATTCAAGATTTGATCCTTATGCAAATATTTCCAAATCAAGCCAAATCCAATCTTTTTGTGTCCAAATGAAGCTTTCACGATTTGATTCTCTTTCCAGCTGTATAAGGGGCCTAAACATGCACAAAATCTAAAGCTTTGATTAGTTTTGATATTTTCATGATTTTATTTTGAATTTATTTGATTTAATTGAAATAAAATAAAAATAAATGACAAAAATGAAAAAAAGACAAGTGGGAGAGATCATGGGTCGTGGGTCATGTTACAAACTAAATGCAAGCATAAAAAGTTGGGCCCATTAAGCAAAAATTGCAATTTTGGCCACATTTGACTTTTGACAATTTTACAAAAAAGGTCAACTTTGCCAATGCATAACTCCTTCAATTTTGACATTAGAGATGTGTTCTTTGACTTTTTAGAAAGCTTAAGATGTCCTCTAAGCAACACTTTTGGTCTCATCTCAATTGGGTCTTCCATATTCAAGTATGAAGCTTTGACAAAAAAGGTGTTTTTGTTGACTTTTCAAAATGACCTATAATGTCCAAATTTATATCTTCTTGTGAGTGCATATTTTGATCTTGGGAGATGAAGATTAATTGTAGGGAATTACATCCTCTTAAAAATGAGCTTTGGATGGGTCATTTTTGATAAATTATGAGGATGTTATGCTTGGTCAAAGTTGAGTTGATTTTTCCTACAAAACCCTAATTTAGCAACTTTTGGGTTTTGATGAATTGTGAGCAATCCTTGAGGAATCATGATCAACCCTTGATCAAATGATGAATAATGCTTCAAAATAAGGATGTTGACCAAAAATCTTGAAGTTTGACTGTATGTGGGCCACAATTGACTTTTGCCCTAGCACAGTCGATTTTCAGGCCTTTGAGCAATTTGATTGAGCAAACTTCCTCTGCAAGGTTCAAACTTGACATGGATGATATTGAGAACATATTAGGAAAATGGTGAGCATTTGGTATCCTTTGGACTCAAGTACCTTGATGCAAACTGAAACCCTAATTTGAGGTAGACTGCCTTAGGAGAGGGTTTGTCTGGTCAACCCTTGGACTTCCTTGAGCAATTTGAGGACCTCACTTGACATGTATTGAGAAATATGGGAGGGAAAATTTTGGGGTACAACAGACGACAAGGTACGCATGTGTGTGGATTACTGAGATCTGAACAAAGCAAGCCCTAAGGACGATTTCCCTTTACCCCACATAGATGTTCTGGTGGATAACACGACTCAAGCCTCGGTATTCTCATTCATGGACGGCTTCTCGGGCTATAATAAAATCAAAATGGTGCCCTAAGACATGGAAAAGACTACCTTCATGACACCTTGGGGAACTTTCTGCTAAAAGTAATTCCTTTTGGTCTCGAGAATGCAGGGGCAACCTATCAGAGGGCAATGGTCACATTATTCCATGATATGATCCACAAAGAGGTTGAAGTGTACGTAGATGATATGATCGCCAAATCCCATATGAAGGAGGGACACATCATACATTTACAAAAGCTATTCGAACGAATACGCAAGTTCAGACTGAGGTTAAATCCGAACAAGTGTACATTTGGCGTCAGATCGAAAAAATTGTTGGGTTTCATTGTAAGTCAGCGGCGTATCGAAGTGGACCCCGACAAAGTAAAAGCTATACAAGGGATTCCAGCACCAATGACGGAAAAAGAAGTGCGTGGTTTCTTAGGGTGATTTAATTATATCTCAAGATTCATATCGCATCTAACATATATTGCCTCAAGGATTTGAGTACGTGTTTGAAAAAACAACTTTTACCGAGAGAATCGCATGATGGCAGATGCTACGATCAGAATACGACATCCAATATGTCACTCAGAAGGCCATCAAGGGTAGTATACTAGTTGATCATCTAGCTCACTAACCTCTTCCAGAGTACCAGCCTATGAAGTTCGACTTTCCAGACGAATATGTCATGATTATAACCAACTATAAAATACCAGGACCCAACGAAGGGCCCGAGCCAGGGGAACGTTGGACACTCACGTTCAACGGGGCTTCAAATGCATTAGGGCACGACATAGGGACAATTTTAACTTCTCCAAAGAACTATCACAAGCCATATACCGCAAGATTTTGTTTCAACTGCACCAACAACATTGTTGAGTACGAAGCTTGCATACTAGGACTGGAAGCTGCCATTATTCTGAGAATAAAGTACCTCGAAGTATTTGGGGAATATGCATTATTCATATATCAGGTTAATGGAGAATGGGATACAAAACACCCAAAATTGATTCCATGTCGGGATCATATTTTAAAGTTGGCCGCGGAGTTCACCGAGATCACTTTCAGCTACATCCCGCGAGAAGAAAATCAAATGGCAGACGCTCTGACAACTTTATCAGCTATGTTCAAGGTAACCTGGCTGAATCATGAACCACGCATCACAATTAGACATTTAGAAGATCCCGCACACTCTCTTGCTATTGAATAAGGACCAGAAAACAAGCCTTGGTTCTACGACATCAAGAAGTACCTAGAAAAGCATGAATATCCAGAAAATGCCTCTATCATTGACAAACGAACCCTGCGGAGGTTAGCTTCAAAATTCTTTTTGAGTAATGGGGTTCTAAACAAAAGGAACTACAACATGGTACTACTCAGGTGTGTGGAGAAGCAAGAAGCGGATACAGTTATGAGAGAAATCCACGAGGGTACTTTCGGGACTCATACAAATGGGCATGCCATGTCTAGAAAGGTTCTGCGAGTAGGGTATTGTTGGTTAACAATGGAAGTCAACTGTTATCACTACACGAAGATGTGTCATAAATGTCAGATCTACGCCGATAAGATAAATGTGCCACCAACTCCTCTAAACGTCATGAGCTCCCCTTGGCCATTCTCAATGTAGGGAATTGATATGATTGGCATGATCGAGCCGAAAGCATCCAACATGCACCGTTTTATACTGGTAGCCATCGACTACTTTACCAAATGGGTAGAAGCGGCATCCTACGCCAACGTGACAAGTCAAGTGGTTACATGCTTCATCAAGCAGAATATCATATGCAAATACGGGGTCCCAAGCCGGATAATTACAGATAACGGGTCCAATTTAAACAACAAAATGATGAAGGAACTGTGTGATGACTTCAAAATCGAGCATCATAATTCCTCACCATACAAAACAAAGATGAATGGGGCCGTCGAAGCAGCCAACAAAAATATCAAGAAAATCATCCAGAAGATGAAGAAGACGTGCAAAGATTAGCATGAAATGCTTCCCTTTGCTCTACATGGCTATCGCACTTTGATACGGACATCAACAGGCACGACTCCTTTCTCGCTGTTATACGTCATGGAGGCAGTACTTCCAGTTGAAATCGAGATACCATCACTTTGGGTTCTAATGGAAATAAAGCTGGAAGAAGCAGAATGGGTGCAGACACAGCTCAATCACCTCAACCTTATTGAAGAAAAACGATTGATAGCTCTGTGCCATAGTCAGCTACATTAGAAGCGGATGAAGAGAGCCTTCGACAAAAAAAGTCCGTCCTCGAATATTCAAAGAAGGGGATCTAGTGCTCAAGAAGATTTTGCTACCTCGCCTCGATTCACGTGGTAAATGGACACCCAACTACGAAGGTCCATACGTAGTCAAAACAGCATTCTCCGGAGGTGGTCTTATCCTTACAACAATGGATGGGGGAAGAACTACCGCATTCGGCAAACTCAGATGCAGTCGAAAAATACTATGTATAATAAGCTCGCTAAGCTCGAACCTTAAAACATGCGACTTAGGCAAAAAAGGAGCGTCCCGGTGGATCGAAAACCCTAAAGGGCGATCCAGGCAAAAATAAGGGGCATATAACAAAAAAAATATCCTGGTGGATTGAAAACCCGAAAGGGAAATCCAGGAAAAAATTAGGGATCATACAAAAGGAAATAAAGAACAAAAAAAACTGCGATCTGAGAACTACGATTATGAACCATAAAGGGAGAGATAGATCAGAATCATACAACTCAGAAGCAAAGGAGATAAGGGCTATCAAAAGGATATTGGGGAAACATCAGTAATAGTTATCATTTTCATTTCCATTTACAGTTTTGAAAACTTCTGTAATTACCTCTTTCTAGGAATTGCATCTTATACTCTTGCCTATTCAGAGGCATATCAATAAAATATTTGTTTTCTTTGCATCTTTAAAATTGCATTTTTTCTCTGACTTGTTTACAAAATAATACGATTATTACTTGTGAATATTTTTTTGAATTCATTTCGGGGAAATTAACAAAAATAAAAGCATTTGACAAAACATCGGAAAAAAAACATTTTTGGTTAAAATTTCGAAAGAAAATCCACGTTTACGTCCATGCACATGTCTACTCCTGCGTCTACAATACGAATTCTATACACATGACCATGTCTATGCATGCGCTTATAACCTACAAATCTATGCATATGCCAATACATACGTCTACATCTACACATGCGCTTACAATACAGAAAATCAATGTTCGAAATTTTGCTAACATTGTTCACTGCGTTCAAATTCAACAAAGCTACGACGACATAACATACAATGCCAGGGGATTGGTAACTCTAATCCAATGGTTTAAAGGAGATAATGCCATAAATAGTCTTCATAACATTTCCAGGCATACGCACATTTTACACACATTTCATACATACATTTTACATATCCAAAGCATACATACACTATATATTTTTGCATACAATACGCATATATTCAGGGTTCCATATCAACATCAAACATCATACATTTTGCATACATCCAAACATCTCAATATCAGACATCATACACATATATCATACATCAAACAAACAATATCACCCACGATTTAGCTATCTAAGGTTCAACCAAGAAAACACTTCACCTGCGATCCAACCCATCACCTAAGTCTCCATGTAGTAATGAACAAAATTTTGTACATTGCCTCTAAGCCTCAATGTACTCTCACAACTCACTATGTTTCCTCTAAGCCTCAACGTATTCGAAAAAATTCCGTACATTGCCTCTAAGCCTTAATGTACTCTCACAACTCACTACGTTGACTCTTAGCCTCAACGTATTTGGAAATCTCCATACATTGCCTCTAAGCCTCAATGTACTGTCACAACTCAGTACGTTTCCTCTAAGCCTCAACGTATTTGTAAATCTCTGTACATTGTCTCTAAGCCTCAATGTACTCTCACAGCTCACTACGTTTCCTCTAAGCCTCAACGTATTCGCAAGTCTCCGTACATTGCCTCTAAGCCTCAATATACTCTCACAACTCACTACATTGCCTCTAAGCCTCAATGTCTTAGCAAAAAATTCCGTACATTGCCTCTAAGCCTCAATGTACTCTCAAAGCTCACTATGTTGCCTCTAAGCCTCAACATATTCTCAAATCATCATACATTTCCTCTAAGCCTCAATGTACTCTCACAACTCACTATGTTGCCTCTAAGCCTCAACGTATTCGCAAATCTCCGTACATTTCCTCTAAGCCTCAATGTACTCTCACAGCTCACTACATTTCCTCTAAGCCTCAACGTATTCGCAAGTCTCCGTACATTGCCTCTAAGCCTCAATGCACTCTCACAACTCACTACATTACCTCTAAGCCTCAATGTATTTGCAAAATTCCGTACATTTCCTCTAAGCCTCAATGTACTCTCCTAGCTCACTATGTTGCCTCTAAGCCTCAACGTATTCGCAAAATTCCATACATGTCCTCTAAGCCTCAATTACTCTCACAACTCACTATGTTGCCTCAAAGCCTCAATGTATTCGCAAAATTCCATACATTACCTCTAAGCCTCAATGTACTCTCACAACTCACTACGTTGCCTTTAAGCCTCAACATATTCGCAAATCTCCGCACATTGCCTCTAAGCCTCAATGTACTATCCTAGCTTACTAAGTTACCTCTAAGCCTCAACGTATTCACAAAATTTCGTACATTTCCTCTAAGCCTCAAAGTACTCTCCTAGATCACTACGTTTCCTCTAAGCCTCAACGTATTCGCAAAATTCCGTACATTTCCTCTAAGCCTCAATGTACTCACTCAGCTCACTACGTTGCCTCTAAGCCTCAATGTATTCGCAAAAACTTGGTACATTGTTTCTGAACCTCAATGTACTTTCCTCATCCAACCCACTACTTCAAACCCTGGTGAGTGATATATCATCAGCTTCACTTATTCTCTCAAGGCTCATGAGGGTGTGCTATATTAGCGTAACATTATGAGTAGGTCGGACAAATTTTGGATATTCGAAGTATTCAATAAACTTCCAATCAAAATGCGTTAGACCTGCGTTTTCTCGCGCTATTCGATTGGAAGATGATTGACTAGGGGCAGCTGTCATACCACAAATTTGTCCAACCTCAACAATCCTTTTCTTAGAATTATTTAATTAAAGATGGTACAACAATATCTAATGGACTGTCTTTATTCAAGATCAAGGGGGTGTATTTTAAATCAATAATATTTAGTTGTTATTTAAAAGGGAGGGGTGAAAATTAAATCTGAAAGTATGCAAAAGAAAGGGGAATAATTAAAGCTAGGCCCAATTAAATTAAAGGAGAAGTTCTGACTGCAAACGAAGAAGTGCTAGGCTGTATAGATCAAGCACTGACCCAACATAACTTCTGAAACAAATCCCAGAAGTTCTTCTTTACAGAAACAAACGCAAAAGTTGTACAAATCAAAGCCAGAATCACGCACAAGCTAGTACTAGTACCGAACTGGAATATCAGATCTTCTAGCAGAGTAAAATTGTAAGCAAGGGAAGAATCAGATTATCTTCCATAGCCCAAGCTCAGAGTTTCAGAGGCTAAGCAACCCAAGCCCAAATCTATTGGACGTGCACTGGATCAATTTCAATCAAATCTTCCACAGAGAATCAATTCCAATCAAATCTTTTTTTAATTCTATCCTCAATCTTTGCTCTATCCATAGTCCAAGCCCAAAAATTGAACATTATAAATAAAGAAGCAAATTAGCAAATGGGGGAGGGGGAGAGAGGAGGAAAGAATACGAGGAGAGAGACGAATTTGAAGAGAAAAGAAATACGGTAATGCTTGAAGAAAGAGCAAGGAAAGTAGAATTTCTGGAAAACCCAGAAGAAGAACACGCAGAAAAGTAACTGAGGTTCCAATATCTAGAACCCTAGTTTCAATCGTCGTTGTTCCACCTTCTGTCGCTGCTGTCACCAGAATTTGCAGAAGAAGAAGGAAAGGATAGCAAAACACGCACCAGAATCAGAAGTAAAAGCGCCAAAGGGGTAACAAATTTTAATTTGTTTCTTTACTGTTTTTTTCATGTTGGGTTTAAGATGAATAGGGTCAGGAGAACATAGGCAGGGCTGAAACTATAGAAAACAGATCTGTAGATAGTTTTATAATCTAATTGCATATATTCACGCTAATTTCTTAAGTTCAGATGTAGTTCCCCGTTTAGAATTTCTGACGGGGCTTAACCCAGTTTTCAAATTTTTTCCTTGTCCAAAATCAGCATTAGATTTATATACTTTTTGTCAGCCCTTTTCCAGAAATTCTGAGTAGTGGGCTTAGCCCAGAATTTGACACCCCTATGTTTTGATTTTTACTAACCAGCTTGCAGTGCACATTTTCAGAAGTTCTGTGGCTGAGGCCAAAACCCAGTCAATTTCCCTGCATCCCGTGCAGAACTTCTCTCCCTTTTAGAACATCCCTTTTCAAGAATTTGCGTTAGGGCTTAATAACCAGAAGATACACACTCATGTTTTAATTAAGATATTTGTTATTATTATTATTATTTATAATTATTATAATTATTAGTTTTTATTGTGAATATCAATTTTATTTATTATATCACTTAAATTATTTTTACATCAAAAAATTGCATATTATTTTCTTATGTTATTTGCATTAAAAAAAATTTATATCATGCATTAATAAGAATTTTTGCAATTAATATCTATAAAAAACACTCAATAAATCTCAAACTTTTTTTCGCAACAAATTAAGCTAACAACATTCTTTTTTGCAAAAGGATTCCAAACGGATTTTGACTAATCACGCATTTAGCCAAAATCTTCACAATCACTACTCTCAGTCAAATGTGAGGTGATTCAAAATACAATTGTAACCCCTAAAAAACACCAACCCATACGAACTACGAATTGGGACTCTGATTCCTCATAAGAGGATACATAGGCATACGATCAAAAATCGTAGCGAGTTCCCCTATTAAAAATTAAAACCCTTTCCCCTATTAAAAATTTAAACCCTTTCCCCTATTAAAAATAAAAACTCTTTTCCCTTAATAAAACTTAAAACCCTATTTTACCCGAACCTAAACCTAAAACCTATTATCCTTGTGAACAAGGTAGATGAAAGGTGCCTAACACCTTTCTTTCTTCTAATGAAGTCTGAAACCTAGAATCTCTGTCTACAAATTAGGGTTTCCTATTAGATGCCCTTCCATAGGATAAAATCTGATAGTGGCGACTCTTGATTTAAAAACCAATTGCAACAGGGACCACGTGCAGGCTTTGTGCCTTGTGCATCAAAGGCAAGTCGAAAGAAGCCTTTTGCCTTGTGCGCTGCGGGAAAGATGAAGAGGGATTATTTCCCTAGTCGAAGCAGGAATTAAGCATGCTCTGAAGAAATCAAAATGCCCAATCGAAGCAAAAATTAAGCTTGCATGCAGGTAGCTTAAAGATGCCATTTGGAGAAGATGACAGAGAGTCGTCGGAGATGGGCTTAAAGATACCATCCAAAGTAGATACTAATTTCACACATGGTCCCTTTGGGGGTTCCTATTACTGCTGTATGAGGAGGATTCTGCTGGGGAATGTGGGTTTCTGTTGTTCTCCTACTTGAGGAAAACTCTGTGGGGAATAGAGTCTAGGAACTTCAGTTGTCCAAGGCTCTGCTGAAGAGTTATCTTTGTACTGGAGAGATGAAAGTTTGCTATTTTTCTGGTTGAAATCCAAGCTTCACAATAATATGTTGGGGATAATGGAATTAACCGTTATTTGAAAATATATTAGAAAGAGCCTGTGTAGGGCCATTTTAGGACGAATTCGTGTTAGACTGCATCTGGATGACGAGAAGGAATCCGTGTAAGATTGCTTCAGGATGAGTCCGTATTAGACTGCATCAGGATGATGAGAAGGAGTCCGTGTAAGATTGCTTCAGTATGGTCATGTAGATAGTTTTTCTGTCTATTTTCAGGTGTTGATCTATAACCGATCGTCCACAGATAGTTCTCCTGGCTTGTTACAGGTGTTAATTTGGAACTTGAAAATTATCGGTCGCTGAGATGGTTATCCTGGCTTGTTACAAGTATTAATCTCTGACCTGAGAAAGAAATATAGTTTTCCTAGCTTGTTACAGGTATTAATCTTCAATCTCCTTATGTATATAGTTCTTCTGGCTGGTTACAGGTGTTAATCCACAGTCGGTCATCCACAGATAGTTCTCCTAGCTTGTTACAGGTATTAATCTGGAACTTGAAAATTATCGGTCACTGAGATAGTTGTCCTGGCTGGCTTCAGGTATTAATCTTTGACCTGAGAAAGAAAGATAGTTTTCCTGGCTTGTCACAAGTATTAATCTTCAATCTCCTTATGTGGATAATTCTCCTGGCTTGTTACAGGTATTAATCTGTAGTCGGTCGTCCACAAATATTTCTCCTGGCTTGTTACAGGAATTAATCTGGGACTTATTTTACTGGTTACATAGATAGTTTCCCCATCTGGTCTCGGGCATTAATTTGTGGCATGCTGTATTTGTTGGTAAACTCGTCTTGTTTCGGGAGTTCATACCACTTGGTCGTGCAGATAGCTTCCCCGTCTGGTTTCAGGCATTAATATTTGACCTACTATATAGGTTGATAGTGTTGGTCTATCTACTAATTTAACTTGAAAAGATAAAATCAGTTTCATGCAATGTCATGATGTATGAATTACATGATGCTCCCAAAATAAATGAGATTATTATATATGTATTTGTATGCACATGCCATGATGTATGAACATGTAATGATGTTGCACAGTATCTTTGTCAGGGAAAATAAATCCCTGACTGCTGCTGAAGAATATCGGGAAGCTGAATCCTGGACTGTTGTTGGTGAGTGAAGAAAGTGATCCTTCAATTTTCTCTGGGGATAATGAATGGAGATAGTTTTGTTGGCGATTCCCTTTCTCTGCCAAGGATCTTCGACTTCTGTTTGAGAATGATTTTGCCGAGGGGAAGAGTTTTGTTGGAAGATTTCACCAATTTAGAGAAATAAACTCCACTGGGGGATGAAATTCCGTAGCTAGAGAAATAAACTCTACTGGGGATAAGGCTTTATAAACTACTTGAGATTTATAAAACTCTGTTGCGGAAGGTGAACTCCTTAAACTGCTTGGGGATTTTGTTGAAATCCTGTAGGGGAATCTTAAGAAGCTTGGAGACTTCACTGGGGGATTTTGGAGCAGTAATTGGAGATTTTTGCTCTGCCGGGGATATGAGAACCGGACACCATTAGGCTGCATGCTGAGAACATGCTTGTGATCTTGTAGTATCTTTGCCTCTGTACTTGTTGGAGAAGGTATCTACTGGGGAAAACATCTACAGGGATTTTGTGGATGGCCCTTAGATATTGTCTCGTCTCTTAAAGTCATTAGCAACTGTCTTTCTGTTTTTAGGTGCATATTTGTAAGCAGTAATCATATTCAAATGCATATGTTCAAAAATAATCATTGGACATTTTCGGACATAAAAAAAACAGAAGTTTTGCACTTTCAAAGGAATAGTTTTGTATTAACTTGAATAAGCGTTTTTTGTACAAGGAGAAAGACATCCTAGTAAGAGAATGTCGTCGTAAGAATAGAAACCATACAAAGATAGTATACAAAGGAAAAAACAGCTATGTGAAATAATCCCATTAGGTTCCCATTCTGCTATTACCCTTATGTCTTTGAGCGTCTCATCTCTTTCGCTGCTTGTCTGAAGATGACTGGATTGATTAGTACCACTTGAGCTCGATAGTTAATACTGAAGATTAGCTGTAAGGTGATCCAACGGGAGATAGTTATACGCTTTAAACCTAACTTTTTCCTAGACCTCCCTTTCGGGTTTTCAGTCCACTGGGATACCCTTTTTTGCCCAAGCCGCCTTTTCAGGTTTTCGACTTGCCAGGTGTACATACTTTTTCGTATATCCCTAATTTTTGCTCGAGCCCTTAGCGGGTCTTGGTTTATGCGTAGTATCTTTTAACTATGTCCGCATTTACAGGGTGCGGAAGGTCGTCACTTTCCATAGTGGTTAGGATCATGGCTCCACCAGAAAATATGTTCTTGATTACAAACGACCCTTTATATGTGGGAGTCCATTTACCCCTGGGATCACCTTGCGGCAGTATGATGCGTTTGATTACCAAGTCACCAGCCTGATATATCGGACGTCTGACCTTCTTGTTAAAAGTTTTGATCATACGTTTTTGGTACATCTGACCATGGTAGACAACCGCTAGCTTCTTCTCGTCAATCAGGTTTAACTGGTCAAGTCGAGTCTGGATCCATTCGTATTTACTCAGTATTGCATCCTTCATGATTCTCAGGGAAAGGATCTGGACTTCAATGGGCAGGACGACTTCTATACCGTATACCAAAGAGAAAGGGGTTGCCCCTGTTGATGTACGCATTATGGTGCGGTAACCATAAAGAGCAAATGGTAACATCTCATGCCAATCTTTATATGTCACTTTCATCTTTTGTATGATTCTCTTGATGTTTTTTTAGCAGCTTCTACAGCGCCATTCATCTTCGGTCGGTAGGGATAAGAGTTATGATGCTGAATCTGGAATTGCATGCAAAGCTCGGTGATCATAGTGTTGTTGAGATTGGTACCATTATCTGTAATGATCATTTCTGGAATATCGTACCGACAGATAAGGTTATGTTTGTTGAATCGGGCCACAACGTTCTTGGTAACAAAAGCAAATGAAGCTTCCTCGACCCACTTCGTGAAGTAATAAATGGCAACCAGGATGAAGCGGTGCCCATTAGAAGCTATCGGTCTAATCTCTCCAATCATGTTGATGCCCCACATTGCGAATGGCCAAGGAGCAGTCAATACGTTTAAAGGAACTGGGGGTACATGCGCCTTATCAGCATAGATCTAGAATTTATGGTAAGTTCGCGAGTGCTGATAATAGTCTGCCTTCATGGTGGACCAGTAGTATCCTGCCCATAGGATCTTTTTAGCCAGTGAGTGTCCACTAGAATGGGTGCCAAAGGTACCTTAGTGTAAATCATCCATAATCTTTTCTGTCTCACTCTTGTCCCCACACTGAAGCAAGGTAGAATCATGATTGTGCTTGTAAAGGATCTCGTTATTGAGAAAGAATTTGGCAGAGAACCTTCTTAGGAACTTCTTATCGTTGACTGAAGCTCCCTCAGGATACTCTTGGGCTTTGAGATATCTTTTGACTTCATGGAACCAAGGCTTGTCCATTATTTCTTCAATACCAATCTCGTGATAGTATATTGGATCGTCCATCCTTTCAATGGTGATTTGAGGAGCTTCATTGTCCCACCTAACCTTGAACATGGACGACATCGTAACTAGCGCATCTGCTAATTGATTTTCCTCTCGTGAAAAATGCTCAAAGTTAATTTCTTCAAAATGCGAATCAATGTCAACACATGCTCTTTGTAAGGGATGAGATTAGGATGCTGCGTGTCCTATTCTCCTTTGATCTGACTAATTACTAGAGCTGAATCTCTAAATACACTCAAGAATTTGATCCTTAAGTCGATAGCAACTTTGAGACCTATGATACATGCTTCATACTCAGCCATATTGTTGGTACAATTGAAACATAACCTGACAGTGAAAGGAGTATGACAACCTTCAGGAGATATGATCACAACATTGATTCCATTGCCAAGAGCGTTGGAAGCTCCGTCAAAAACCATGGTCCATCGAGATCCTTTTTCAGGTCCTTCATCTGGTCCAGGTTCTTCACAATCCGTTACTAACATGATGTTCTCATTCGGGAACTCAAAATTCATGGATTAGTAGTCGTCCACAGCCTGATGAGCCAAATGATTAGCTAGTACACTTCCCTTAATTACTTTCTGGGTTGTATACTGAATGTCGTATTCATTCAGGATCATCTGCCATCTTGTTATTCTTCTGGAGAGGGCGAGCTTCTCAAAGATGTACTTGATAGGATCCATTTTAAATATCAACAAGGTAGTGTGAGTCAACATATATTGTCTTAGTCGGCGAGCAGCCCATGCCAAAGCTCAACAATTTTTCTCGAGCAGTGAGCATCTTGTTTCACAGTCGGTAAACTTTTTGATAAGGTAGTATATTGCATGCTCTTTTCGACCGGACTCGTCATGCTGCCCCAACACACACCCCATTGAATTATCTAATACCGTTAAGTACATGATCAGAGGTCTTCCTTCAACTGGTGGCGTCAAAATTGGAGGCTCTTGAAGGTATTCCTTGATTCTGTCAAAGGCATTATGGGAATCATCATTCCACTTCACTGCTTGATCTTTCTTCAATAATTTGAAGATTGGCTCACAAGTAGCGGTCCGATGGGAAATGAACCTCGAAATGTAGTTTAAACGTCCCAAGAAACCTCTAAATTCCTTCTTAGTGCGAGGATCCAGCATCTCTTGTATGGACTTAACCTTTGAAGGGTCCACTTGAATACCTTTGTTACTGACAATGAAACCCAGAAGCTTACCAGATCTTACCCCAAAGGTACACTTGTTCGGATTCAGCCTTAATTTGTACATCTTCATCCTATCAAACAACTTTTTTAGATGATCCATTTGTTCCTATTCAGTTAGAGACCTGGATATCATGTCGTCAACATAGACTTCTGTCTCATGGTGAATCATATCATGGAACAAAGCTACCATAGCACGCTGATAGGTTGCCCCAACGTTCTTCAACCCAAATGGCATAACCTTGTAACAGAAAGTGCCTCACTGTGTGACAAAGGTCGTCTTCTCCATGTCCTCAGGTGCCATTTTGATCTGATTGTATTTGGAGAAACCATCCATGAAGGAGAATACCTTATGTTGTGTGGTGTTGTCAACTAGAACATCAATATGGGGAAGCGGGAAGTCATCCTTGGGGCTTTCCCTATTTAGTTCTCTGTAATCCACATACATATGTACCTTACCATCCTTCTTAGGTACTAGAACAACATTGGCGACCCATTATGGATAAGACGTGACAACTAAGAAACCAACATTGAACTGTTTCATGACTTCAGCCTTGATCTTTTCTGACATATTCGGCCGCATACGATGAACCTTCTGTTTCACTAGAGGGCAATCCTCTTTTGTAGGTAGGCAATGAACCACAATATCTATCTGAAGTCCCAGCATGTCTTCGTATGACCATGAAAAAACCTCAACATAGTCATGTAGCATCTGTATTAACTGCTATTTGACACTGGGCTCCAAGTTAGCACCTACCTTGACTTCTTTTTTGTCATCTTCAGTACCCAAGTTCATTGTCTCAACTGACTCCTCATGAGGTTGTATTGCCCTTTCTTCCTGTTGTAACAGTGGGGCAAGTTCCCCTGGTACTTCACAATCTTCCTCACCCTCGTCCTCATCTTGGTAGATCGGATTTTCAAAGTCATAATGAGCAATAGCAGGACCGTTATCAATGGGATCCAGAGTCGATGTGGATCTGCAGTTTGATATGTGGGTGCGTGTAAGAGCATAATTGTATATTTTGATAAAGTAAAGAAGCAGAAAAGAAAAACAAAGAGCATAAAATTTACATGCGAAACATCCAATGTTTTATTTATGACATATGAAAATGAAACAATGAATCTCACAAATAGACCATTGTTCCTCGGGCGAGACACAAGGTTTTAACGTTTCAATTGTTCAAATAGTACATTTCCTTAAAACAAAAAGACAAATTACTCTTGAATAAAAGAGATGGGAACAAAATCTTTAGCCTCCCAATTTCTGAGTCCACCACTAATGGTTGGGAAGATTCACTTGTCCATGTCATTGTCATTATCACTGTCTTCTAGAGCATTAACTTCATGGTTGTTGATCCACAAAGGTGGTCCCCCGGTGTGAGCATGACGAACAGCTCTCTGGGCTCCTGAAGTAAAACCCAAACCAAATTTGTCAGATTTGTAGGGGATATCCGGAAGTTGTCCCCAAATTGTACACCCACCTTCTTCAACTACTGCCTTGGTATCTTTGAGAGAATCCATTTTCAGTGGAGGCCTAGTAGTCTTAGGAACACTGGCAGTGGTCTTGGTTGCAGCAACAACCTGTGGAACCTCCTCAAAGTTCTGACAAGGGGTATCAGTGAACTCGCCGTCCATTTCAATGTACCTGAAAGATTCAGGTGGCTCACCATGTATTCCTCCTCCTCATGGATTTTTATAATCTTCCCATTGACTGGGTATTTCACATCTGATGTAGGGTGGAAGTCACAGCACCAGCCCCATAGATCTAGGGTCGACCCAACAAACAGGAGTAAGACGGGAAGATGTCCATCACATAGAAAGTGGAACTAAAAGTATGAGTACCCACTTTGATAGGGATTTCCACCTCCCCATGCGCCATTCTTTTAGAACCTGTTGAAGGCTCTCACTACAATGTTATTGGGCTTTAGAGTTAATCCTTCACAATCCAATTTGTCCAGGGCCTTCTTGGGTAGAACATTAAGTGATGAACCTGTATCCACTAGAACATGGGCCAAAGTAGTGCCCCTGCACTCAATAGAGACATGCAAAGCATCATTATGTTTCCTTCCTCTAGATGTTAAATCAGCATCAGAAAAACCTATCCCATTATCGGCAGTCAAACTGATAACACTGTCTTCAAATTGATCAGCGGAGGTTTCTTGAGGCACATGGGCAGACTTCAGAAATTTTACCAAAGCCTTAGCATGGGTTTAAGAGCACAATAACAGGGCCAACATTGAGATCTTGGAAGGGGTCTTCCCCAGTTGGTCAACCATATTGTAGTCACTCTTCTTGATTATTTTCAATATCTCTTCCATCTCCTTTTTAGAAGCCTCAAGGATGGCTTCTGGATGCGCCTTCGTCCGGACAGGCTCAACCAGTACCTCTTTGCCCCGAGTCTCGACTGACTCAATAACAGGGATAACAATAGGACTAACAACAGGAGTAACCATGGGAATACTGACAGGAGATGCAGGAGGAATAATTACCGGAGTAGTAATGGGAGTACTAGCAGGAGCAGAAGCAGCAGCAGGGATGATCACGGGAGTAGAAACAGTTTTAGAAGAGATCTCGGGAGAGAAAACTCTTCTTCTTCTTGTTATCTTACTGGTCCTAACGATATTGGCGACGTCAGGATCAGTACCTTCAACAACTTTGTCTTTGATAGCCAATAGGTCTTGCTTGACGCCATGGTAATAGACGTCAGCCCTATAATTCCAGGGAACGACTTTATCCAAGGAATATGGTATTGGCCCCGGCATGGTGATGATTAGAGGAGAAAACTTCAAAACAAATGTAATCCTGACGGGTCTTTTGGTGGAGACCCTGGGAGGATTGTCGGAAATGGTGATTATTGACACATCTTCATATGAATTTATGGCAAGAGGAACTTTCTTGAACATGATTTCTTTGTTAAACATCGGGCGTTGGACGCCCATCTTCAACAACAAACAACCATCTGGTAGAGACATGCATAAGTGGCAACCTTCACCATATCCCGAAAATAAACTGGCTCTCAAAAGATTCTCTTTGACAGTCAGAAGAGGAGTGGTTAATTCATCCACGGAAGAAACAAAACAGTCATCATCAATAGCATTGACACCTTGGCCATGTTTGGGCATTGGCGCAGTTATTATGTTAGGTGTCTCGGGAGCATCAAATTCAATCTCCTTTGCCTCAATCAAATCATGCACCATGTTCTTTAAAGCCCAGTAGTCATTTGTATCATGCCCCGGAGTTTCGGAATGGTAAGCACATCGAGAAATCAGATTGTAGCGGGGAGAGGAAGTATTAGGATTCTTCGGGGCCTCTTTCAGAGTCACCAGATTCGACTTCAGCAGATGTGGTAAAACTTAGGATAAAGTCATGTTGATCCGAGTAAACTGTCTTCTAGGCGCATATGGTCTACGCTGATTGTTTCGTTGTTGGTTTGATGCAGGATTGGAAATCATAACAGCCCCTACCGTCGGATGACACTCAGTTTTGTTGTGGTTTCCTTGGCTATAAGCAGCACTGGCCTCCTTATTTACTGTGAAAGGCTTCCTTGCATCACTGGGGGATGCATCTCTCTGGATTTTGCACTTTTAATACCAGCCTCTACTCGTTCACGAGTCAGTATCGGTTCAGTGAACCCAGCAAACGAACTTCCAATCAGATGGTTAAAGAACGACCTGGATAACGTGCCCAAGAACATGTCCACCAGCTCCCTATCAGATAATGGAGGCTGGAATCTTCCCACAAGGTCTCTCCATTTTTAGGCATGATCTTTAAAACCTTCGTCGGAACCCATGGACATACTATACAACTGTGTAAGAGTCGGGGCGAGATCAGCATTATATTGGTACTGCTTGTAAAAAGCAGCAGCCAGATCTTCCCAATTGTGGACGCTGGTTCTCTCCAGTTGATAGAACCATTCCAGCTGAGTCCTTGACAAACTCTCTTGTAAGAAATGTACCCACAGATTCCTATCAATAGTGTGGGGTTGAATCTTCCTGACATACGACCTTAAATGCATTTTGGGACATGAGACGCCGTTGTACTTAGAAAAAGTAGGGACCTTGAATTTTTGCGGGATGACCACTCCTGAAATCATCCCTAGCTCCTCAAAATCTAACCCAGGTATCCTCTAGATCTCCATAGCATTGAGCCAATCCTCCAGCTGTTTGTATTTATCATCTGCGGGAAGATATTTCTCCTTAGAATAGCCAGGTTTCTCTTCCTCAGACCCTGGATTGTTGTTTTCTTCCACATGTTTCTCTTCTTAATTGTCCCCCTCATTTGACGGGGTCGCGAAATCTATAGCCCGCTTAACCGGTCCTCTGATCCTTCTTCCCAAATTCACTACACCAGCTGGTTTCTTTGGCTTCTTGGTCTTCTCTTTGAGGATTAAAGCTTTCAGGTCTTCTTGCCCCTGGGCCAGAGCCAGGAAAATTTGCTGAAATTGAGCGTTCCGAGCTTGAAGATCCTTTATTGTTTGTTCAAGAGCCATTTCTTTTTCTGAAATAAACAGTGAAAATAAGAAACTTGTCTTGAAAAACCTGTTTATGCGATGAAATACATGATAATGTTTATGCAATGTTTTCAAGGATTTTTAAGATCTTAAACTTGCTTAGCCAAAAAATAACAAACATTAATTGTCTTCAATAGGTTGAATCATTACAAAGATGCCTTTTGGGCTTTACAATAGAAGAAACAAAGATAAAACAAAACTCCTAAATCATATAGGACTCAGGCTTCCCATGGGCGCATCCTCTTTGGTGCAATATAGGCGTTCAGACTCTGTTCTTCATGCAGTCGTCTTCACCTTGTAAGCTCCAAAGCCTTTTTCTTGCTTGCATAGAACTGGGCTTCAAAGGTATCTCGATCCTCTTTGAGTTGGATCTAAGATCTTTTCAAATCCTCGAGAGTAGTCGGCATGTCAGGATGGAGGATAGTATAAGGTACCTCTTCATCAGCAATAGGTTCCATTATGATAGGTAGGATGGCAGGATAAGGCATCATAAGATTTTGAGCGTGTGCTCGTACCCACTTAAGATAAGGCTTCAAAGGGATGGAGTTCTTATGCCCCAATGTCTTGCTATCCACTTTGTTTACCATGCCCCAAGCTCGTATGAACCTCTAACGGTAACCTTGAACATCATCCTCGTAGTTAAACATAATGCCTTGAACCAATACATCATGAGGACCATCCCGCCTAGCATAACAAAATTGTCGCAACGCCAAACAAGGATTATAATTGATTCTTCCCCTAGTTCCTAGGAGAGGGACATTAGGGAATTTCCCATAAGGATCAATGATAGTAACATTATCCAAGGATCGAGGACACCAATGAATATCTGAATGCGTGAGGGACATCAACCTATTAGACCATCTCATGCCCTACTCATTCTTCAAAACAGATCGAGGCAGGTGCGAAATAAACTATCTAGCCAACAGAGGAGTGCAACACAGCAGGATCCCTCTTTTCTTTATGGTGCGGGTATGCAGAGAGTGTAGGATGTCTCCAAGTAAAGTAGGCACTGGATTATGAGACAGAAAAAGCTTGACCGCATTCACATCTACGAGTTGGTCCGGATTAGGAAATAGTACCATCCCATAGATGATAAGGGCCAAAACTTCTTCAAAAGCTTGTAAATTCAGGGTATCCCAAAAATGGTGAGCCTTCTCAAATAGAAACTTAGCTAGAAAACCTTTGACGCCTCTTCTTGTTTCCCAATTTTCCATGACATCTGACCATTGTAAAGAAAAAGCTTGAGCAATCTCCTCAGGTTTTTGGTCCTTTTCCATACCGTGGAAAGGTAATTGATTAAGGATGGGTACTCCCAATAACTGATAAAACTCCTCCATAGTAGACACCAATTGGTAATCAGGGAAGGTGAATCAGTGATGTAAAGGGTTGAAGAATTGAAAGAGCACCTTCAACATTTCTTCATTCGGGCTTGAGGTGACCAGATTGAAAAGTCGACCATGTCTTTCAGTGAATGGAGAGCTCTCAGGAACCCTTGATGCTAATTCCTTGAGATGAGGATGTACCCTTATGAGGTTGACTTGGATAGTATTCCGGCGAACGGGAGCCATGTCCTACAAAACAGACACAAAGATAAGTCCTAAAAGTCCTTGAAATGGTTAGTATGATATGTCATGTTATGATGTTATGTATAAACAAATATATGTACAATCACACAAACAGATCCTTAGGTTTAGGCTTGCATGTATTCCATAGGTAAGTAACCTCTTGAAGTTTAGTTGGTTCAACTTGTCCTAGAAAGTAATCGGGTTCTAAGGGATCTCAGTATGACTAATATTTCCCACAAGTTTCGTTCCAATCGACAACTAACTTATCACCAAACAAAACTCGGGAGTCAAATCTCAATGAGTATAGTATCGAGTATCAACCGACTTTGGGATACACCAAAGATGACTATTTATTTACTTCCTATTAGCCAAGTTGTTCAATTAAAGGTCCTAAGGTCAGTTAATGCTTCATGACACCACGCAGCGGCCCCGTATTCTCCTTGACTACTCAAGGGCTACCGGTACCAACCAAAGTGTCACATCAACGTAGCTATCGCTTCAACTGTGTCGGTATACCCCACACAGTTTCGACGATCTATTTCTACTTACCTAAAAGGTGCCCCAGATTCGGGTGTAGGATCTATAGTAACCCAAACAAAGCCTCCAAGGATAAAGCAAACAAAGCATACAAGGTAAAGCAAATTACAATGAACTAGACTCTAAGGTAACCCCACTTTTTTTATTCCCCAGCAGAGTCGCCAGTTCTGTGATATAGTGGCAGAACCGACTGTTTATACTAGTTTTGCGTTTGTGTTTGCAAATGTTGCGGTAAGCAAGAGTCGTCACCGACTTTTCTTTTATCCAAATTAAGGAAAGGGTGAAAAGAACAAAAAAAGACCTTTTCGAGATTTTCTAAGTAAGGGGGTAGATTATGGAAAAGGGAGGTGTTAGCACCCTTTCCATTTGTAGTTATCTACGGGCTCTTAGAGGTTTTCTCATTTTGAAAGTACTTTGTGCTTTGTGTGTTTGAAAAATGTTTTGAAATGCCTTAGTGCGGCGATTTGCTTTGTGTTAACTCTTGTATCAGTCCTCAAGAGTGTTGAAAAAGCAAATGTTTTTGAAAATTGTTTTTGAAAAGTAGTATTTGTGTAAGTGCAAAATGTTTTGAGCAAACTTCTAACAGTTATCTACTTTTGTACTCGAAAAGGATCATTCTTTTCCTCTTTTCCTTTAGACAGTTCTATCCTACTATTAGTGAGTAGGTAGCCTTATTATTGGATGTTTGAGGGACGTTCGAAGGGAGGTACAGTCATAAAGGCAACATGTGGAGACGCTTTAGCAATTTTGTCTAGGGACTAGATCATTTACCGAAAGGAAATTGTAGGGTCATTGAGGGACTATGATCTTTTTGATTTACGGGTCTTTCCTAAAGCGTCCTCGTTTCAAGGGACATGACTGTTTTATTTCTGAAGGCAACCAAAGTGGGGTATCCTAGAGGTGGATATGTGCAATTGTGTTTAATTCAGTTATTTATCTTGCGTTATTAGGTTTGCTAGCATTTGATTTCAGTCTTTTCATACAAGCCTAATTACTAGCAGTTAATATTTTGTAGAAATTTAAAGTGCCGAAATTTAAATCTACGTTATTACAATGCTTTGGGGAGGGGGTTTTTACATGTCCAAGAATGAGGGGGATAAATCATTAAATATCCTAGTTTTTCAATCTATTACATCCGGTAAGCAGATACAATAATATAAAAAATATGAAAATAAATAAATGTGCGCGAAGTAGAAAAGACGTCTGTAAATCCTAAGGTGTAAAAATCTTTTTATTTGTTTTTAATTATAAAAGAAAATAAAACTTAAGTCTATTTAATTTTAATTTAAAGAAAAGGTTAAAATAATTAATTAATTTATTTACAAAATTAACTTAATTAAAAAGAAAACTAACCTAATGTTTTTGTGAATTTTGTTTTGGTTTAAAGTTGATTTAAATAATAAAGGGAAACTAAGAAAAAGAAATGAGTAGTAGAAATAAAAATACAAAAAGAAAAATCCTTTCGATCCAAATGGAGGGTGATCTTCGATCCAGGGAAGGACGTGGCCTTCTGTTGTACCCCAAAATTTGCCATCTCCTTTCTCAGGAAATCACCCTGGATTCTCAAAGTTTTCTCTCATACAAATCCAAGCCTTGAATTATCATTTCTTTCCAAGCAATCCATTTACAAGGGCAAAATGGTCATTTACACGCTGAGAAGTCAAACTTTAGTTTTTGGATCAAAATCAAATCTCAAAAATCATATTTCATCAAGACATGTTGGAATATGAAGTTTGTTTCATCAAGAAGGTCAAAAGTCAAATGTTACCTTGGAAAAGTTAAATTCTAAGTGCTTAGAATTTTTCTAAAGTATTTAAGAAAAATGACACTTCAGAACTTCTGAGCTAGCCTCCAGGAAGGAGCAGTCAGAAGTTCTAAGTGTGTTTCAGCACATAACATTCAGTCATAATGTGGCTCTTCAGCATCTACGCCAGCTCAGTCAGAAGTTGCCAGAAGATTATAAAACATGATGAAAAATCTGAAAGCTCCTTCAGAACATGCTGGAACCAGAAGGTAAGAGGGTCAGAAGATGGGGTGCTACACTGAAGCAGAATCTCTAAGTCCAGAGTTTTCAGAAGCAAGTCAAAGAAACATGCTGGAAAGCTTGGGGATTCCTCAGAACTTACTAAGGCAACAGGATATCAAGATCAGAACTTGGGTACTTTGTCCTAGACTACGTTGAAATGGAACTTCTGGCCTAGATTTAAGTAATGATGCAAATCTCATATTACAAGATTTTTGATTTTTGACGAATCTCATCATCATTTAATGCTCATTAATGCTCACAACCACTTTTGAGTCTTCGTCCAAAGGATCTCTCCACGTGTAGGGTAGAAATACTTTTGTGCAGGATTAGGTAAAGGCCCATACGCTACATTTTGCTTATAGGTTCACTTTTCCTTAATCCTTGCTTACTAATCCAGCCTAGGCTAAAGGCTGTCAATCACCATAACCTTTTTGGAACTTGCTTCAAGAGTAAGTCAGCATCTAATGCATGATATTGGCGCCACTTGACATGTTAAAAAACCACAAAGCTTTGCCTATAAATAGAAGGACATTGGTCACTGAGAAGGGGACCAGAAAAATTGCTGAAAAGAGACAGAAAATTTGAGAAAGAAAAGTCTTGAACCTCTGCCCAAAATTCCTAAGAGTTTAAAAAAAAAACTGTAAACACAGCGTACAAACCATTAACTTTGGATCCCTTGCTTTCAAACTCCATTTGTTCTCAAAGTATTTCTTGACTAAAAAACCTTTCATACAATTTCTGACCCACACGTTGGAAACTGCCATAACTTATGTATTCATACCACTATATACCCTCCATCCATCCATTCAAAGAAGCTACTCAAAACGTCATCAGAGTTAAGGCTAACTCCAGTTCACAAAGCTTCTTCTAGCTGCAAGGTAAGCACTTGCTGACTCTCACCACCTTGCCTAAGCATTACCAGATTTGCATGCTCAAAAACACTATGTAGATATCATGCTTCTGATGTTGTACATGTTCTGAGGTTTTCACGCATATGTACGCTTAAGTAGAGAATGAATCAGTTCAGAACCTGCCTGTGACCTTGTTGGTTCTGTCTCCCGAAACACTTTGACATTTGCTGAAGTTGTCCCAAGCATGTTTTCTATTTTGTGGAAAAATAACAAAACTGCAGATGTTCTGGCCAACACAGGGAGAAGCCAAGTTCTGACTTTGACGTTAGCACATCTGAAGCCTGTTTTGCTGTCAATAATATCAGAACTTCTGAAAATTATTGTATGTCCAGCAGGGTCAGAACTTCTGACTTCCCCACTAACAAACTTTTGTCTTGCAGCGCATGAGGGTCAGAACTTCTGACCTTCCCACTAACAGGTTTCTGTTTTGCAGGTGCCAGAGTCAGAAGTTCTGACTCATACATTTTCACCAAAAGGTTAATAATCTGGCAGCAGGCCTGGGTCAGAACTTCTGACTTCCTCTCAGCAGCGCGCTAGCCCTCTCTCTCTTTCTCTCTATCTTCCCTTTATTATTTTCTTTTCTTATCTATTTTTCTCGTTGAACTACCCCATGTACAAATGTGTATCCCCATCCCCTAAATGCTGTAATAGCGTAGGATTTTACATTTCCGTCTTTTATTGCTTTCAAATATAAATGCTAGTAATTAGGATGTGTATGGCAAGATAAAATCAATGAAATAGAAAATCCTAATTCAAGATAAACTCTTGCATGCAATAAAACGCACTTGCACACAAACACCCCTAAGGTATCTCCACTTGGTTGCCTAAACAAATGGCCATGATATGCATGTTGAGTATCTATTGGCAAAACAAAAACAAAACAAAAGATCATAGTCCCTCGATGACGCTATCTTGGTTGCCTATGCAAAAATGATCTAGTCCCTCGAAAAATTGCTAAAAGATGTTTGACACAATTGCTATCATGGTCTATACGATGACCCGCGTCTGTCCCGTTTAACATCCTAACACAAGGTTGTTCACCAAATACAATGGTGAAACAACACTGTTAAAAGGGTTAAAAACATAAGAAAGACCTTCGAGTAAAATAGGGTAAATAGCTCTTAGCTACTTGATCAAGCTTGCAAAAACATCCTTGCTATTTTTCAAAAGACACTCCACAACACAATTTCAAAACCCTACTTTCAAACATTGAAAACTTTTCAAAAGACAAAAACACCTTTGTATACATTCAAACAAGAATCATTACAAAGGTTGCCACAACGATGGCCACTTTTCAAAACATTTTCCAAAATCACACACAATGCACCATTTCAAACAATTGAAGAGCACCATTTCAAACAATTGAAAATGCAAAGCAAGTGATCTAAGCAAGTAAATAAGAACCCATGGATAACCATGGACATAAAGGGTGCTAATACCTTCCCTTTCTATAATCTACTCCCCGAACCCGAGAAAACATCTCAAAGGTCTTTCCTGTGCTTTTTGACCTTTCCTTAGGATAAAATAAAAAGTCGGTGGTGACTCTTGCTAAACCGAAACATTTGCGAACACAAAACGTAAAATCCCAAGTCAGTTCTCCCACCGTATCACACCTTCGATCCAGCAGAGAATGTTGGAGGTGTATGCTATACTCCTGCAGGAAATTTATTAGAGAAAACAAGATAAAATCCAGACTTGGGTCAAATCCGGTCTTAGATTCAACAACCTGTGGATGCGCGATCCTAAATCGAGTCATCTGGGTCTGAATCGAAAACTACTTTATCTTACAACCTCATGAACCTTGAGATTCAAAAGAAAATGTGGCTCGTGCCCAAGCCATGACACAATCTCAACCCCCGCGCTTAATCTTGCATGTAGCACAAACATTAGCAATAACATGAATGTATGATTAAAAATTTCACATTTAGCTAGATTGAGATCGAAAGTAAATTATCAACGGACATAGTATATGAGTGATGCTCCAGTATATGTTGGACCTTCCTATTACTCGGGCACGCTTCCTGCAAACTTCAGGGAGCGAATGGAGTGTCGTGGAAAATTTGCTTCAATTTGGATTATTTAGAAGGTTTTTTTGACAATTTTGGTGTGGCTTATGAGGCAGCGTGTGCGTATAGTGTGTATGTTCTCTAGTGCATTTGTCTCCTGTTCGTCTCTAGTCTCTGACCGATGGTATGATTGTCTTGTATTTATAGGAGATGGCAGTGCGTGGAAATGGCAAGAGACAGCCATTAACCAAGCCTTGAAAGTCATGAGACAAAAATCAGACCCATAAAAAGACTTCCATTTTTGAAATATTCTTTCCTTTTTCAAACTTGGATGAACCTGGACACATATGGTTCCTTCGAATGCCCTCTAGTGTTACTCTTCGATTGGCCTCAAGTTGCCTCTTTCGACTAGACCTCTTGTGTAGCCTTCGAATGGGTCTTCTGCATGCTTCTTCGAATGTACCTCTTGTGTACCCTTTGACTGGCTCATGTTCTCATCACTGGGGCTTCTTCGTTTGAACCCATATTCAGCTAGCTCAAACGAAAACTCTTTCCTAGACAATCAAAGCTTCCTTTGGCATGAATGTGCTTGTGCACGTTGGTTTGGAACTAGCAGTATGTTGGCTTTTGGGCCAGCAGGCCTCTTTGAATATTTTTCTTTCATTTTGACCAACTAGATCCATCCTTCGACCAAACCCCCTTTTTAGACAATAATATGTGTTTCCCATCAAAGGTTCCTTCGAATGGGCCCTTTGTGTATTCTTTATTTTGAACCAATGTGTGTGTTCTTTTGAAGGGACCACATGCATGCTTTGTGCCTTCTTCGAATGAATCTCCAATGTGTGTCCTTCGACTGGACTTTTGGAATTCTCTTTCGAAGGGGCTGTATTGTGCTATAGTGCAGAAACTGAGCTGAGGAGTCTTGGCCTTGTGCATTAAAGGCAAGCACAAAGTAAGTCTTTATCTTAGTGAATCCAAGGCAAGCATGAAGGTTTGTCATGATGAATCAAAATACACTTATAGGGGGTTCTTGCCTTTTGCATCAAAGGCAAGTCGAAAGAAGCCTTTTTCCTTGTGCGCAACAGGCAAGCTGAAGAGGGATTATTTGCCTAGTCGAAGTAGGAATTAAGCATGCTCTGAAGAAATCAAATTCCCAATCGAAGAAGGAATTAAGCTTACATGCAGGTAGCCATTGCATTGTGAATCAAGCCAACATGTAAAGTCAATGGTGCAATCGAAGGAGCACTAACAGGAGGCCCTTCCCTTTTGGATCGAAGGAGGCTGTTTCAAAGGAAACACATGCCCAGTCGAAGCTTGTATACAACAAACAAGCAAAAGTCCAAGGCTTCAATCAAAGCTTGGAAATTTGAGGCAAGCTTGGAGGAGGTTAGGTGCTCAAACGAAGCCTGTCAAAATGCCAATCGAAAGACCCTTTGACATGCCTATCGAAAGACCTTGTTTATCTTCAAAAATTTTATTTTTTCTTTAATCATGTGTTTGTAATCACCTATGTAAGAGAAAAATCTTTGAAAAATATGAGAGAGAAAATTTTGGGGTACAACAGGGCTGTTTGTGGTGGCGGCATTTTTAGGAATCATGTTAATCATGTAGATTGTTTCGCTTGTTTTCTTGGCAGAGGAAATTCTTTTTTCTGAGCTCATGGGAGAAAATTTGACAATGGAGTATGCGCTTTCAATGAATTGGTCTCACTTTTGGTTGGAGTCCGATTCAATTTTGGTGGTTAGGGAATTTTCTAAGCCTTCCACTATTCCTTGAATGGTAAGGAATAGATGGAACAACTGTCTTCTAAGATTTAGGTCTAGGAATTTTTTGTATCTCACATATATAGAGAGGGCAACAAGTGTACAAATAACTTATCTAACATACTACTAACTATTTTCATGGTGGAATGTTGTTCACGCCAATGTTTTTATGGATTATAAAAGAAAGTTAATGGTCTTAAGTCAAAAGAAAAATCAAAAGAGCTATCAGATCGAATGATAGCCTCCTTTGTTTTTTCATTAAACAATTGTTGCATAACTGTTGAAAACTTAATGTGAATTGAAAGGGTCATCCTATTTTGATGGGAGTTAATTAATTATTAATATTAATTAATTATTAATTATTAATGATTCATACATCAAAACCTAGTTTTTATTAAGTAACTCCCTTCCACCATTTTCTCCACTCTCCCACTATTTTCTCTCTACTTAGTTGAATCACTTACCTATTAATATGATTCCTAAGTTCATTGGAAAGGTACCCCAAATTTTTAAATTTTTGGAATCTCTCTTCTCCCTCTTTGTTCTCTTCATCTCAATACAAATTATTTCTTCTTTGTTTTTCAAGTGGCTTTTAGGTGCCATCTACAACTGATATTTTTTCAGATATTACGAGTGATTAAACACCATATGAAGATGTATTTCTTTGAATGATTCATCACAGTGCAAGTGATAATCGTAATCCTTTTGTGCACGAGTTCTTTTATCTTGGAGGCGTCGTGGTTATTAAGAGTTGTTTTGCATAATTTTGACAGTACTATAAAATATCTTAAAGAAAACTTCTTGTTCCACGACTCAGTCGATAACTTCCTCCGTGGCAATATTATTTTCAAAAACCAAAAACAACAATAACATATATATAAAATGTAATCTACATTGCAAGAATGTATGTATATTATTTAGGAAAATTCTAGTGAAATGTTGCAGAGTGTTTGCGACCGTAGTAGACAATGGTGATAGAATTCTACGCTGGCCAGTGAAATTCAAAAGATGGTTCAAGGTTACCTTCATTCTTATTCTTATTGTTAATATTACTGTTATAGTTGGATTTTTGGTGTTTAAAATAAACTATGTTTCATAATTTAATGTAATTATCATAGTTTTAAGTATCAATAACTTAGTTGCTTGGATGATATTAAGATAATTGTTTTTGTGCCAAACCCATTTCAGGTTCAACAAGTCTAATGGAGATAAACTTATTTGCATGTGCAGGAATCTCTCAATGATGGTATGGCTTTAAATTGAGTTCTCTAATTAACTAATTTCTTATGAAAATAGTTTGTTTTTTATCTAGTATCTGAAACATTGTTATGCAATTTCATTGATTCTTTTGTAGTTTTTTCTTTATTTGTATTGGGCTATTGTTTGATCCCAATATTTTTAACACATGCATACCACAAGTTTCAATTTTAATATCAAGTTATTCTTCTTTTATTGCCTTAAATTCCTAATCTTTCATAACCTTAATATGCAATTTTACAATGAATGCCCTTTAAGTGTTTATTGAAATGATTGAAATGATTCTTTCAACATGTTATTTCTATTTATTCACCATTTTCTCAACTGAAATCATAGGGAGAACATAATATGAAGAAATGCATAACATTAGTGCCTCTCTTCAACTACTTGAGTGATGTTAATTTAATTTATATATGGACTATTATTTCAGTCATCATATCACAAAATGGAATTAATATATAGTTTATACATTAACGATCTTGTTAAGTATGTGGTCACGCTTCATGTTACACAGAAGTATTTAATTCAATTAGAAATTAACTGAATAAACAAAGGAGTCTGTTTTCAGATTATCCCCATCAAATCAAGCT